>CM035412.1:104151870-104530136 GCA_020310875.1 Ceratopteris richardii
TGTTGTCACATGCTTTCGTAGACCTAAAACTCCAATAATTGGTATCAGATTAGGTCGTTGATTCATCCAAAGCATCTTTGACACCCCTCTGGTCTATTGGAGTTAGAAGTCTACATAAGCACGCGAACAGCACAAGGAAGAAGAAGAAGCTTTGAGCACAGCACACAATACTAAATGTATTACAACTAGAATGTACAAAGATAAGTAGCCTATTAGGGCAATAGGCATATATACAAGTCGAGGGAAAAAAACCTCCTAAAGAGGGAAAAAAGTGCCTTGATGGTCCTAGAGTGTTCACACACATCACTACCTAAATATATCAACAAATCCCCCTTGGGAGTGATGCGGTGAACAAGGAGCTAGCACTCATGTATAAGGAAGTGCCAAGCTATGTGGCATTGATCCACAAAAGGAACTAAGCCCAAAGCTTTACGGAAATCTTCAAACTTCTCCCTAGGCAGAGCCTTCGTAAAAAGGTTTGCAATGTTCTCCTACATGGTCACATATGCCAAGTTGATCTCCCCACTAGAGAACCTCTCCCTGACATAATGATAATGCACCTCAATGTGCTTAGTGTGAGCATGGAACACAGGGTTCCTCACAACTACCAATGCACTCTGATTGTTAGTGAAGATGGTCGTGGCAAAAGACTCACCAACACCCAAATCAGCCATAAGGCATTTGAGCCATGCAAACTCAACAGTCGTTGTGATAGCTACCCTATACTCAGCCTCACAATTGGAAGTGGGCACAGTAGGCTGCTTATTGCTCAACCAAGATATACATGAGCTACCAAGCATGAAGCAAAAACCACTGATGGACACACGAGCGTCATAGCAACCAGCCCAAACACTGTCAAAAAAAGCATGCAAACCTCGTGGTAGTGACCCCCCCCTTAGGATAAAACAATCCAAGTAGCTAGGTACCACTCAAGTAGCAAAAGATGTGCTTAACCACTTGCCAATGCTTGACACCTGGGCAATGCATAAACTTGCTCATTTGCGAGATAGCAAACTGAATATCAGGCCAAGTAATGCATAAGTAAATCAAGCATCCAACAACCTGCTAATAGAGAACAGCATCAAATGCATCTCGAGCATCATGAAGACTCAATTGTAAACCTCTCTCCATAGGAGTAGCACTAGGCTTACAGTCTTCATGAGCAAAACGCTACGATAATGTGTCAATATATTTCGTTTGACACAAAGCTATTCCACCATCAACTTGCATAAACTAAATGCCCAAATAGTGATGCAAATGCCCCAAATTTTTTGATATCTCAAATGGCATGCAAATCAGCCTCAAAATCAGCAATATGCATGTCATAAGGACCAGTGAGCAGCATGTCATCAACATACACTACAATGACCATGTGCAATCAGATAGGCATGTATCTTTTCATACCAAGAACATGGTGCTTGCTTTAAACCATATAATGCCTTCTTTAACATGCACACCTGGTTTTCATGCCCTTTCTACACAAAGCCATGGGGCTAGAAAATATACACTTCTTCATGCAAGTCACCATTCACAAATGTTGTTTTAATGTCCAACTGATGTACATTCCAACCACGATGATCTGCAAGTGCACAGATGCTATGAATAGTAGTCATATGGCATGTCAATGCAAAGGTCTTATCAAAATCAATGCCTCTTTTCTATGTATAACCCTTTGCAACAAGCCTAGCCTTATACTTATCAATTGTTCCATTAGGCTTATGCTTCAGCTTGTAAACCCACTTAGTGCCAATGGCCTTCTTGCGAGGAGTCAAGTCACATAAAGACCAAGTACCATTCTTCATTATAGCATCATATTCAGATTGCATAACAGCCATCTAGTTTTATGAATTTTGTGCTTCATCAATGAAATAGGCTCATTCTCATCACAAAGATTAGACTGTAAGGAATTGAACTCACAACCTCTTGGTTAGGAATGTGATGGGCTAACCACTTGCCCCAAAAGCCATGGTTGAGGATTACTTCCTAATCCTCTCTCTTAGAGCGTGGTTCAACCATCTCCTACTAGGATTATGTTACATTCTTCCCCCCTTGGTCGATCATTGTCCTCAATGATCTACTCTTGTATCCCTCTAGCCTCGGTGATCAGTCCCTTGAACCCCTAGGTGCCCTTGAATTGATGTCCCTCAACCTCGCACAGTTTCTTGAACCTTGTTCGCAACCTTGGTCTCTTGAACCCTTGCTCTCAACCTTGGTGTCGTGAACCTTCTTGTTCGCAACCTTGGTGTCTCGAGCCCTTGTTCTCAACCTCAATCTTGAACCTTGTTCTCACCCATGCTTGGTATCTTGAACACTCAATCAAGTGCCACCCAAGGATTCCCAAGGAATTCACACTTCCAAGCTAGCTCATTGGAAAGTTCGTTCCGAGAGCTTTCCAACGGTATATTACACACCTCAATCTGACCTACGGATTGAGAGATACACCCCAATCATTGTAAGGTCCATCCTTGAAACCGACGCGCGCGCCTTCCACAATTCCTACCCTTTCACATAGAGGATGCCCAAGCGCCTTTTTTAGAGGCCATTGGATCATTCCACTTTGCCCAAGCCTACTTCCTAGGCTCTGATACCAATGTTGGGAATTGAACTCACAACCTCTTGGTTAGGAGTACGATGGACTAACCACTTGCCTCAAAAGCCATGGTTGAGGATTACTTCCTAATCCTCTCTCTTAAGGCGTGGTTCAACCATCTCCTACTAGGATTATATCTCATTCCTTCCCCCTTAGACTATTGTCCTCAATGCTCACTTGTGGACCCTTCTAACTCTTGGACCCACTTTCCATGCATGAGCGCTTCCACCAACCTCAAACTCAAGCACATGGACAAATTTTGGACCTATCCCACCCTCCATGGGTGCCCAAATGCCCATGCGCCTTCATCCAAGGCCAGTTTTACACTCACCACGGATAAGTGCTTCTTCCAAGTGCCCACGAATGAGGCGCAAACCTCCATCTTGCCCAATTTCTCAACTAGGCTTTGATACCAATGTAAGGAATTGAACTCACAACCTCTTGGTTAGGAATGTGATGGGCTAACCACTTGCCCCAAAAGCCATGGTTGAGGATTACTTCCTAATCCTCTCTCTTAGAGCGTGGTTCAACCATCTCCTACTAGGATTATGTTACATAGACATAGCCATAGCATAGCAATCTGATGCAAAACAGGCACTATGAGAGCCTGAACGAGTATAGTATGACAAAGGTGCATCTAATTTGTTATCATGCAAAGTTTGCACCAGTCATTTTGGCACAGCTTTTGCCTGCTCAATATCAGCTCTCTCATCAACAAGTGCATCATGTAAATCTGCATCAGAAATGGAATGATTTGCATCTCACCACATGAAACCTGCAAAAGCTAAGAAGGTTCCTCATTAGGACTAGCACTAGAATGTCCACCTATAAAAAGAGGAAGCAAAGTATCATACATGTCTTTGGAGCCAACAAATGTCTCCTTAGTACATCAAAGTAAGGGCTAAATAGCATCTTCCACAAAAACAACATCACTGCTAACTAGAATGTGTTTAGTTTGTGGATGATACAGATGATAGCCTTTGCTTTTAGAACTGTACCCAACAAAAATACATTTTACTGCTTTATCATCCAATTTTCTGCGATATTGTTCAAGTACTAATGCATATGTCAAACAACCAAAAACATGTAGATGAGCAACAGATGTCTTGTGACCATGCCAAGCCTCATATGGAGTGATAGATTGCAACGTTTTAGTGGGACACCTATTAAGTACATATGTTGCACACATGATAGCCTCAAGACAGAAACTATGTGGTAAAGCCTGACTCTTGACCATACATCTCACCATCTCCATGAGTGATATGTTCTTCCATTCAGCAACTCCATTATATTGAGGGCTATACAGCATTGTACACTCATGTTTTATCCCATGCTCAGCCAGAAATGCATTAAAGTCAGAAGACATATATTCCCCCCTCGATCAGAACAGAGGGTGCCCATTTTACATGTTGACAGATTTTCAGCCAAAGCAAGAAATTGTTTGAAGCACATAAATACTTCAAACTTTGCTTTCAATGGATAGAAAAATCATCAATGAAAGTCACGAAGTAAAGATAGTTTCCAAAAGAGGATGTCTACATAGGACCATAGACATCACTGTGAACAAGCTGCAATTTTTTAGTAGCTCGAACTGAACCATCTTTTGGAAAGGAGGAATGTTGCATTTTGCCCAAAATACAGCCTTCACATACATGTTTGTCAGGTGCCTCAAGTTTGGGCAAACAAAACACCATTTCAGATTTCTGTAGGTGTAGCAAACTAGCAAAAACCAGATGACCAAAGCATGCACGCCAAAGCTTTGCATCTAACATAGCATGAGAATCATGTATTGCACATGTTGAATCATTCACAGATCTTTCATAGTGTATGAGCTTATACAGGGCACGACATAAAGTGCCAGAAGCAATAATGACATTTCCATTTGAGAGATCATGAACTGTACATCTGTCATCAACAAATTTCACAACCATGCCAATCTTGGCTAATGAAGAAAATGATAACAGATTTTTCCTGATCCCTGGCACAAATAAAGCATCTGACAATGTAAAAGAACTACCATCAGTAGTATTCAGAATGATCTTACCAACTCCCATAACAGGATAAGAGGAGTTGTTGGTGCATGTAATAGTATTCCCTGTAGGGGCAGGCTCAATTGAAGAGAAGAAAGTGCACTGCGAGGTAATATGTTTGGTCGCCCCACTATCAAAGTACCAAACATCTCAGTCTACTACAGACATGCACTGCTCATGAGAAGATGGGTCAAAACTGCAAACAAAAGTAAATGCCCAATCTTCATGTTGCACAAGATTAGTAGACTCTATTTTCAGTGTAGAGGCCTCTACAACAAGAATTCCGGCCTCTTTCTTCTTTGCCTCTTTAGCGGCCAATTTTGGACAGCTCTTAATGACATGATCATTTGCTTTACAGTATTTGTAAAACAATTTCTGCTTTTCTGATTTCTTCTCATCTTTGTCTTCCTTCTTCGAATGTGCAACATTTTCATATTTTTGCTTACTAGTAGAAGAGCTCCATTTACCTTTGCCCGTCTAACTGTTGATATATTTAGGTAGTGATGTGTGTGATCACTCTAGGATTGTTGTTGCTCTAGCACAATGGTGAGAACCACGTTAAGAAGCTCCACCTCCTTAATGTCAATCCGCGGAAGAGGTAGGAGTGATATGAAGATGGTGAATGTGAGATGAAGTGACAGTGAAGGTGAGAAGCATAGAGATGCACACACACATACACACACACTACGAAGAGACAAGCAAGACACAAAGGAAGGTGAGAAATCAACTCTATTACTCAAGAACACTCTTACAAACTCAAAATAGCTCTAAGCTCTTCTCTACTCAAACAAGCTAACCTCAAAAATGAGCTCTCTAGCTCTTTTTATAGATTCTAGACTAGTTTTGACTGGTTTCACATCTAGTGACCGGCATAGTTAAAGAATAGGTCCTATGCGCTATTTGAGAGGGTAAACGGTGTCTAAAAATAACCAAAATTGGTATGCTCATTCTACCTAAGCTCCTCAAGCTCGAGGACTCCTCGGCTTGCACAAAATAGAGCTATAAATTACAAAAAGGGTTTTTTCTATGTTACATATGTTAGAATAGTGATGAAAATCACTGTTGGAGGTTTTGAAGAATATTTATAAAACATAAATCTTTGAAAAATTGATTTGACTGACTCCCTGCTCTGTCTTTACATGCTTCGGCGTCTTCTGTGCCTCTGGCTACTGCCAACACCCCCCTCCCTCTCGCGTCCTCGACAGAACCTTGTTGCGCGGTCTGTCGGATGTAGTTCTGTAGGAGGTCTTGAGCGAGGGTGTGCTCTGATATTTGAATAACTCGGGCCAGATCTGCCTCGAGTTTCTCCCAATCAATGGGTTGTGGTTCATCTGATGGCGGGACTCGATAATGCGTGGAATAGACCATCTGTTCACAGGCAAATAGTTGCAAGAGGTGTGTAGGCCTGCTGATGAACACTTCCGAATGGTATTCCCAGAATCCGGTTGTGACCATTTCTTCGAAGGTTTGCTTGTAGCACGCCGGTAAGTATTTAATTCTGCAATGCCAAGCATAACACACCCGGAGCGATGGTGTTGTACTCATATCATAGGCAAGGTCTAGATTACCATGCTCAAATCCTGGGGTGTTTACATGTGGTGCCTTGACGTGTCGGAAGACTTTGAAAACCATTTGCATCATGTCAAAGATCTTGACAGTCATGTGCGCTGCTATATCATCCATATGTTTCAAGCAAGGAAGCCAGTGACAAATCGTGGCCATCATGTATCCGATTGTAGGTGGTTCGGTAGGTGGTCTGAAGTATAGGTAGTTTAACCAGTCCTGGCATTGTTTGTTGTTCTGTATTTTAGTAGCGAATGCCTTCCAGGAGCGGCGACATGGCACTGGTCCCCAACATGGATTGTATTTTAAGTGTAGTGGCGCCTTAACCCAAGTACTCATCATTTCAGGATACGCTTGTAATAAATCCTTGTGCCATTCTGGTTGATAGATCTCTCCTTGCTACGCATCTAATGGCAAATCTTTCGGTTCAAATTGAGTTGCGTGGGAGGGCTCTTTGCCTGTTTCTTTCTCTATGGCTAACTGATATTCTTCCATTAACATGAAATAAGGTTTATACTATAGCTCGTGCCCTGATATGTATCAGCGGGGGGCCAAGTGAGCAAAGTAGGGGGACTGTAAAATGCGTTCTTCAATCATTGCCATGGCGTGTAACTGTGCCTCTACCCATGCTGAGTGGGTTGTCCCAAGTTCTTCTATCGTCTTCATCCATGCGGGAGTTGGAAGCTCGAAAGTCGTCTGGCCTTCAGCCGTGACGCGTCCGCCTGGGATGGGTTGGGGCTCATAGGCTTCTTCAAAAGTTTCCTCCACCGGAATAGTGACTATTTCTTCCTCTGCTGGTAGGTCTGGTGGGGAGTCTGGTCTGGGTGGTGCTTCATATACTTCTATCCGTGATTGAAGAGTAGATACCTGGGCCCCTAAAGCGTTGAGTTCCTCTAGGATGTCAGGAGATGGGTCCGCACGAGCTGGTAGGCCTTGTAGTATTGGTGCTCTTAACTGCAAGATTTGAAACTCCTCGTTCATGCTGTCGTACTCATCTAACAATCTGATATGATCATCTAACAACATTTTCATTGATTCTGAGGGCATGGCCTTAAAGCGACTAGGGCTTAATGGTTGGTCAGGTTGATCAAGGGCAGCTTCTAAATTTTCTCTGTTCTACTCTTGTAAGCGCTGGTTTTCTTCTTTTGCTGTTGCCAAGTGTCTTCTGAGTAAGCCCATGTTCCGTGTAAGCGCCGCATTGCGAATTGTCTGGGCCCTTAACAAATTATCAAGATCAGCAGTGGCTTCTTTGGTTTTCTCTTCACTATCTAGTTCTAGTTTATGATATGCCTCTCGTAGTTCTTGGTAGCGAGTATTCAATGAGGCATTCTCGATCGACAATGAATTAAGCTGTGATTGTAAATCGTTGGTTGTCCTCTGCAGTGTCTGATAATTATTTCCAAGGGATGTGAACTCATTTCTTACTTGAGTCATGCATGTGAACATCTTTCGGAATGCAGTATCTACAGTGGGTGATAATATTAACGATGTGCTAAGCGAAGATGCAGTAGGTATAGATGCAAAGGGAATGGGGAATGGGGGTGGGAAAGTGGATGTTGTGGTGATTGTGGAAAATTGTGGTGTGCTTAAATATTGTGGTGCCACAAATGAAGTGAGAGGAGGTGTAGTGGGTGGTGATATATCCATATCGCTGGATGTGGTGTCGAGTGCGGTGACTGTGAATAGTGGTGTGATCGTGGGTAAGTGTGTAGGTGTAAATACGAGATTTACAAAGTTTGAAGAGTAATTTACAGAGGGGTTGTCTTGGACGGCTTGGTGGAAAGGGGAAAGAGGAGTTACGGTGGGTCGGGGAGATGAGACTGGGGAGAAGGTTAATGGAGGTGGGAATGGGAAAAGGGGTCTTGGAGGTGTGGGGAAGGACGGAAAGGATGGAGGGAAAATTGGATTGGATAGAAGGTGGGTGTGCTAGGGGGTAGACTAGGTTGAGTGGGTGCAAGAATTGTGGGATGCTTGGGAGTAAGGACGACTTCTGCTACTCCGCCGGAGAAGGAGGATGTTGTTCTGGGAGAAGGAGGGTGTATGGGGGAGACTGGATGGATGGGAGGTGAAGGAGGAGCGGTTGGGGAGGTAGGTACTTCAACAACTGTGGTGGTATGTTCAGTAGTAGTACGGGGTGGGGAGTCGATGATAATGGTGTCTTCTGCCAATCAGCCTTCAGGGATGAGGCACGCTTCTCGTGCCTGTTCTGAAGATTGACCGTCGGTGGGTACCTGTTGGAACCTTGAAGTTATGAAGGACCCATAAAGCGATGAAGGCTAAGGTGTACTTGGAGGACTCCCTCGAAGCTAAGGATACTTGGAGGATTCAAAGCCTTGTGTGGCAGTCTCTCAAATTTCCCATTTTTTCCTTTAGTATACATGTTCTTCATAGGAACTCCCTCTTAGTTCCTTTTTTGAGAAAACCCATAAAAACACAACTTTACCTTTCTTTTTTGGTAGAAAGCTTCTTTTTGAATTCTTGCCTTATTTTAGAAATGAGAGCTCTCTTTTGGATACGTGCAAGAGCTCTCTCTCTCTTTAAGAAGATTCCCTTTTTGATTTTCCCACCTACCTATCATTTTTAGAATATCTTAGTTAATGAGGCCTTTGGCCACTTGTACTCAACGGATCCCTCCTCCTCTCTTATATAAGGAGGGGCTCATTTTGTAAAAGGGGGTCCCTTGGCCATGGCCTTGGCCTCCATTTTGGTAATGGAAGAAGGTGTCATTTGGCTTCCACATTTCTCCTTGTGTGCTAGGCGATGATCCATGTGTGTGGGTTTGGCATTTGGGGTTGGCTTGTGTGTGAGCATTGCCCTCCCTTGTTCCTTTTGACGTTGGCCATGGTGCCATTGTTCATGGACGTGGGTGTGTGTGCGTTGCTTGCACTTCTTGCAACTCCTCTTGGAAGAGCCCCTCACTTCCATGTGAGGCGGTTTGGGTTGGTTACTCCCCATACTTCAACAACAAATTTGGCGCCGTTGCCGGGGATGATCGACCTTCAACCGTTGGGTTTTTTCAAGCTTGCCGTGCCTACACTTGGTGGATGCACCTCACACTTGGATTGAGTTGTGGAGACGTGTGGCCTTCGGTTGGCCTTGGGTACCTCTTTCTTTTAATTTTTGAGTAGTTTTAGTTCATTTCCTTTTGTTTGTTGCACAAAAACCACCCCTAACCCCCTTCTCTCTCTCTCACTCTCTCACATACACACTCCCATACATTCATTGTGGCATCACTCTCACCACTATCACCTCCTTTTAAGTGATTGCCTTGGGTAGAGGGAGGGGGGGTACTTCCTCTTTGGCTCCTTCCTTCTTTTCAATTTGAAAACTTATAAAAAGAAATGAGTGTTGAAACTAGAGACTTCAAAATCTCACGAATCTAGTCCCTCTATTCAAAGAAACTAGGACATTTGCCTTGGGTTTTCCCTCCCAACTTTTTTGATTAGCATGGGGTGTCTGACAAACACATGCGTGGGTTGTTGGGGTGCACGTACACATTCATTATGGAAAAGAAATGCCCGCCGGAGAACTTTGAAGTGATTAGTGGAGGATACCCTTCCTCTCCTGCCCGGCCACTCCTCTTTCTTGCGGTGAGCTCTGTTCTCCCTGTGCGTAGAGCTTGATGCTCCGCATGGGGTTGAGCTATGGCTCCCCCGCCTGTGTTCACCCACCCTTATGATCAAGGGTTGTGTCTTTCCTCCCTTACTCTGCTCTACTATGTGCATCAAAACTTGGAGTTCCCCCTCCTTGGGGGTCGAGCTCAGCTTCTTCCCTCCATCTCTGTTGAAGGCCTACGACAGAAGCGCTTTACACTCGGTTGGGCACACACTACAGATGCTTCATAGTGTTATTATGGGATGGCCCTCGAGCTTCTCATGCTTGAAGTCATGCCGTTTTTTTTTTTGCTACCCTCTTTCGGGCTCCATGGATTTTTGTGTGCTCCCTTCCCGTATTCTCTGTTGTGCGCAGGGGGCGGAGCTCGTCCTCTCCCACTTGTGAAGTTGAAGATTGCATTAAGCTCCCTCCTTGGAATCGCTTCTGCTATGCGGGTTATGCTCCAGACTCGACGGTCCTGTACATGGCATTGGTGTTTTCATCTTTGGTGGACTCACTCCGCACTAGTTATCAAACGTGGTGTTGTGCTCTCTCAGTCCATTCCAGTGGCGTGTTGATATGTCTACATTCTTATCTGAGTCGAGGTTTTATTTTGGGGCTTCCCTGTTGTACCCCGACACTTTGACTCACAGTCATGGGGAACCTTGCGTTGTTGCTGCTTGTGCCTCGTCACGTGGCTCCGGGTCTCCTGGAGCACTCTTCTTTTTCATGCTTCCATCCATCTCTGTCAAGCATGTGATGGTTGCGGATGAACTGGATTTGCAGATGCAGACATCTACAGGTAGGTGAAGTAATGCCCTTGCATCCTATGGTGGTATTTCAATTCAAACTACGTGCCTCTCCACTCCATCGGGCTGCTTTAAGGATGAAAAGATCTATTCTATCAAGTGGAGTCCCTTGCTCCCCGTGCTCATCTGCTGCGGAGTTGGAGCTTGGCTCGTTCTACACACCGAGCTCTTCTAAATATGTGGAGTTTGTGCATTACAACCCGTTCCCCTTGCTCTGCTGACATGATTGTGCACCTCGACCTCTCCCTCTCTCGAAGTTACCTGCTGTTGAAGTCATACTACTCTCTATAACAAGACTTCACCTTGAAATGACTTCTTTGTACTAGCCCACAATCTTTGAGCAGCCATCTATTGTTGAAATCGAAGTAATTCTATGTTGACAATCAACAAGGTGCTCCCTACCCACCTGTGCATACCACCACATCCAAGATAAGTGTGGTCTCAAAAGCTTGACTGCTGCTCTGAATGGAAGGACAGTCAAAAATAGGTACTGGCTGCGCTATGAGGTTCTTGGAGGAACGACTCTTGAAGCTCAGGCCCCTACTACTCCATCAAGCTTCCATGATGTGGTGAGCCCAACAACGCCACATACAAAACGATGGCAGCTAGGTACCATCGCCACTATGGAATTACTGCCCGAGGATTGGTGTGATACTTGCACGAGGAAAAGGAAGGTTTTGCTGCTGCTTGACGAAGATGGGTGCTATGTAGATGTATTGATCAATGATTGTTGTATACATGAAGTAATTTGTAGCAGCTTGCTTTTTATTGTATACATCCATTCATGCCGTCCTCTCTGAAGTTCGCATTTTAAACAGTTTGTGCTCTATCACGATCTAGGCATCTGGCTCATGCATGTGTTGGTTTGATTTGGGAATGCTTGCTTGGAAAATTCACAGAAATTGTGTACTACCTTCCGTGCCTCTCCATGAACCACTCGGAGATTGGGTCGAATCATCAAGGCTGGTACACCGTCACCATGACAAGATTACTCATGATATGTAAAGTTAGTGCTCGTTTATGGTGGTTTTTTTTTTTTTTGCATGTAAAACAGATTACTTGAATTCTTGTGACTTCCCTTCTCAAGGAAGGTGTCTACTTAAAGGAGCCTGCTATTGAATGACAACTACCTAGCTGCTTGAGATCATGGCCTCCTGTGGATTAATCGCTGCAGCTACCTCAAAATTGGTCTATCTGCCAGTCGAACTCCTGGAAGTTCTCGGTGCCTCGAATACATCATGAGCTTCTTGCTCTTGGCTCCTACCAGGCTTACTTGCAATGAAATGATCGGAATGGTATAGTGCTTAGCATGCCTGGGGTTATGGCATGCCTCGGATTTTGTGCTGGACTCACAGAAGTTGAAGATGGCTCCGAGCGTGGGGCATGCTGTTCTTTTGGTCCATCCGAGTATATGTTGCAGGACAGTACTGTGACTACGGTGGATAAAGAAGGACGTCACATATCATTCTACTACTATTCTAGGAAAGATATATGATCTCGTTAAAGGAGAGTCCATTACCAAGGATTTTGTAAAAAATCTAGAATCAAAAGTGGTTGAAGGTTCTTTTGTAAACAAACTGTTCAAATATCCAGGATACGAAGAGTACGTCAGTGAATGGGACAAGAAGTTTACATCATTTAGATGCAAAATGGCACAATTACTCCGCTGTAAAGATTTTGATAACTGGTGGCGTTCCTGAATCGACAATAATGAGGTTTGCAGAGGAAGAGCTTGAGGAGATAGTAACCACAGTAAAGAACAGAGCTGCTGCTATCAGTGCAATGTATTCTGATATGGGGGACGTGTGTGCATTGTGCATGCTTCTTGCAAACATCCCTATGGATGAACCATTCCTGAGAAAGACGCTACTTGATATGACAAAAAGCAAGCTTCTGGATTTAAGCAGAGGACGAGTGACAATTCCAGACACATACTACTTCATGGGTTCTGCAGATCCCACAGGAAGGCTTGAGCGTAATCAAGTGGTCATCCTTCTAGAGCATGGGCCACTGTATTGCCCCAAAGTGTTGGTTTATAAATCTCCAGGATTACATGTCGGTGATGTGAAGGTTTTCGAAGCAACATGGCATGAGGATTTCAAAGATATAGTTGGGAATGGAAAGTATGTGATATTCTTCTCTGTGAAGGGAGAACGCTCTGTGGTTGATGAGATCGCAAACAGTGATCTTGATGGGGATCAATACTGGTGCTGCTGGAACAGTTTGATTGTGAAGGAATTCAAACCATCAGATGTCTGGAAGAACAATGATACAGTAAATAAATGCCCAGGGAATGACGAAGCTTGCATAAAAGACTTTAGGACGATACATTTTGAGGCTTTCTTGAGAGCCAGATTTAAGCCTAGCCAGACAATGGGAGTTGCAGCTAACAGCTGGCAGGCACATATGGATAAGTATCTGATGCTTGATGGAAATGATCCAGAGAAAGCGAGATTGTGGCATGTTATTGGACAATTAGTAGACACATACTATGAGGCTGTTGATGCGGACAAGACTGGAAAGCAGGTTTCTGTTCATGACAGCTGTAGGGCTAGAGAATGGCCTCATTACATGGAAAAAGAAAAGGAGCATGGAAACAAACAAATGACAAATGGTCTTGGTTGGATACAACTGGAAACTTCGATTACCATAGATGTGTCTTCTTGAGATTGTCTCTAATTTTTACTATGTGTGCCTGATGTACTGAGAAGCTTGAAGCTGTTCTGTTGGTCAACAATTTTTTGGTGAATTTCCCTTTGCAATGGATTGCTTTCTATGCTAGGATTGGACCCTAGATCTACTGATCAGTTGTTTACCCATCCAGTTTCTGCATAGATTCGGTGGCCACAACAAGAATATACAGCTCCTGAGGATGATGCCCACTTTCCCTGTCATCATATGGGGACGTTTGTAAATGACTTTGTGTCTAACATCTTCTGTGCTCAACTATAGTGTGATATGTGGAACAAAGTTCATGCTTCTTTTCAGATATGATTGCTGCCAGGATTCATGAATAATGGGGATATACTCCCAACTTGTTGGAAGGCCTTCCAAAGATGGACACAAGCTCTATGCCCATTTGGCAAGCAAGGAGCACATGACGCTGCTCTTCAGGATGGCTAGGCTGACTGCCTCTTAGGAGGATGGTGTCGCCTAGCACCGAAAGACTCCACCACTTGGAAGGTTTTGCTTTTTCAGGAACTACACCAGGAATGGCTGCACATTCAGCAACAAAAGGCTTCTCTTTTGATTTGTTGGGCTGACAGCCCCTTAGGGGGATTGTGTCGCTCAGCATTACATGACTCTGAAGACCTGAAGACTGAAGACTTGTAAATTGGAAGACTTGAAGAGCTACAGATCTGAAGACTTGAAGACTCAAACATGGACAATGCTGCAATGTATGCCCCTCTGGTCTTAGCTTTGTCGAGGACGACAAAGACTAGGTGGGGGAGGGTGTTGGAACCTTGAAGTTATGAAGGACCCATAAAGCGATGAAGGCTAAGGTGTACTTGGAGGACTCCCTCGAAGCTAAGGATACTTGGAGGATTCAAAGCCTTGTGTGGCAGTCTCTCAAATTTCCCATTTTTTCCTTTAGTATACATGTTCTTCATAGGAACTCCCTCTTAGTTCCTTTTTTGAGAAAACCCATAAAAACACAACTTTACCTTTCTTTTTTGGTAGAAAGCTTCTTTTTGAATTCTTGCCTTATTTTAGAAATGAGAGCTCTCTTTTGGATACGTGCAAGAGCTCTCTCTCTCTTTAAGAAGATTCCCTTTTTGATTTTCCCACCTACCTATCATTTTTAGAATATCTTAGTTAATGAGGCCTTTGGCCACTTGTACTCAACGGATCCCTCCTCCTCTCTTATATAAGGAGGGGCTCATTTTGTAAAAGGGGGTCCCTTGGCCATGGCCTTGGCCTCCATTTTGGTAATGGAAGAAGGTGTCATTTGGCTTCCACATTTCTCCTTGTGTGCTAGGCGATGATCCATGTGTGTGGGTTTGGCATTTGGGGTTGGCTTGTGTGTGAGCATTGCCCTCCCTTGTTCCTTTTGACGTTGGCCATGGTGCCATTGTTCATGGACGTGGGTGTGTGTGCGTTGCTTGCACTTCTTGCAACTCCTCTTGGAAGAGCCCCTCACTTCCATGTGAGGCGGTTTGGGTTGGTTACTCCCCATACTTGTGTTGGAACCTTGAAGTTATGAAGGACCCATAAAGCGATGAAGGCTAAGGTGTACTTGGAGGACTCCCTCGAAGCTAAGGATACTTGGAGGATTCAAAGCCTTGTGTGGCAGTCTCTCAAATTTCCCATTTTTTCCTTTAGTATACATGTTCTTCATAGGAACTCCCTCTTAGTTCCTTTTTTGAGAAAACCCATAAAAACACAACTTTACCTTTCTTTTTTGGTAGAAAGCTTCTTTTTGAATTCTTGCCTTATTTTAGAAATGAGAGCTCTCTTTTGGATACGTGCAAGAGCTCTCTCTCTCTTTAAGAAGATTCCCTTTTTGATTTTCCCACCTACCTATCATTTTTAGAATATCTTAGTTAATGAGGCCTTTGGCCACTTGTACTCAACGGATCCCTCCTCCTCTCTTATATAAGGAGGGGCTCATTTTGTAAAAGGGGGTCCCTTGGCCATGGCCTTGGCCTCCATTTTGATAATGGAAGAAGGTGTCATTTGGCTTCCACATTTCTCCTTGTGTGCTAGGCGATGATCCATGTGTGTGGGTTTGGCATTTGGGGTTGGCTTGTGTGTGAGCATTGCCCTCCCTTGTTCCTTTTGACGTTGGCCATGGTGCCATTGTTCATGGACGTGGGTGTGTGTGCGTTGCTTGCACTTCTTGCAACTCCTCTTGGAAGAGCCCCTCACTTCCATGTGAGGCGGTTTGGGTTGGTTACTCCCCATACTTCAACAACAGTACCCGAATATATTCACCCGGTTTGGTTAGTAGACGGAATCTACGAGGGTCATACTGCGGTAATGGTTTCCTCTACAAATATTGTAAGGCTTCTGTGGACCCCACTGATTTGACAAGTTCTCAGAAGCCTCTAATGTATACTTCTTCAAATCCGCCTGAGACAAGTCCCTGTTCTATAAGTGCTTGACTCTCCTCCTCAGTCAATTTCTTGCATGCCCAAACTTTTTCCATCGTACGATACAACTTTTTGATGGCCAATGTATAAGCTGTTGCTTCAAAGGTTTCATCTTCATGCGTACTGGTGTCTCCCTGAGTTTCTGTGTGTTGTCCTTGTTCCTCTGTCTGTCCATGCTCTTGCGATTCGTGAGTGCCCTGGCTGGCTTCATCATCGCCTTCATCTTCATTGGTTTCTATTCTTTCTTCCTTGGAACTAGACACTATTTGTCCTTGTGGTTGGTCTCGGGGCGTGGTCGGGTAACTTGGCCACTCATATTCTTGAGAAAAGATCTGACCTTCTAAAAACTAAAATTCATTGGAGAAAGCATCTTGCATTTCGAAATCAAATGTTGTATCTATGGGTTCCGCTTCCAAGTTAGGTATTGGAAAAGAAAAAGCTTCCGCACCAATAGTGGTGGGAACTTCTGCTGTAGTGGTGGTCGGTTCCTGAACTGATGTTGCCTGTGAGGTAACTGCACTGGTAGTGCCTTCCGTTACAACTGGTCTTAATAATCGTATGCGAATAGGTTGTATCGATGGAGTGGCTTCTATCAAAGACTGCTCTGGAGAGGGTTGTGGTGAGGGTGATTCTGGCACCTGAAGGCAGGGGATAGTTCCTCTCATTCGCTTTCCTGCTCTTCCTTTTCTGGCCTTCCTAGCTTTCTTTGTTGTTCCCTTGAAGGCTTTTAGCTCCTCACTTGTCATTGCTTGCTCGATAGGCAAATCGTAGGCCAAACACATATATACGATGCGCATGAGAGCACAACATCCATTGATGACCTTCTTTCTTTCCCATCTGTGTTGTGCTAAGTAGAGCTGATCAATGATCCAGCTTGCGAGATCAACTATCTGGGGTCCAGTACATGCTAAATACAAACCAAACCATATGCACTTGTGAGGCATTGTGAATCTGTCCTGAGCGGGGAAAGCAAAATGCTGCATGCATATCCATAGTGGTTTTAAAAGCTCAGGTGTGATCGCCGAAATCTCTTCCCACTTAGTAACGTCTCCACGTTTCATTGGCTCTAGAACCAGCCTTTCCCGTTCTGTTGGAGTGTGCGTACCATGGATCTTGATTGCAGCGCGAATCAGATCTTTAGAAAGATAAAACCTCTTATATGGCGGATCGTTCACTAAGGATGGCAAAATAAAAGTGCCGGGAAGATCCTTGTTCTCAGAAGTTGTCAAAGTTGTGACTAAGTAATAGCATCTGTAGAAGTCAGGTTTAGGCAAAGGGTCGCTGAAATACTCTGTAAACCCTGCTCTTGCCCAAACATGTGTTAGGTCTTCTGTGTTATGTAGTCCTTCGAACTCTCTTGAGAAAAACTGATATTTGCCCTAGGTACGGTCATCAAAAGTCAAATTGGCCTCAAATATAAAATCAGCATCCGCCAATGGTCCTGCTAGCCCTTGAAACCAGTGAGAATTGCGACGAATCTTCTCAGTATAACCCCTGGGGGGGATCGTCAATTGGCATGGGCCTTGGGAAACCTTGAAATTGGGGCAGTTGAGCCGTAGGATGGGGCTCTGCTAGTAGTTCTCCAATATTGGCCATTGGTGCACTGGGGCCAGCTTCCGATGGCCCTTCTGCTTGCATGATGTATGATGCGAGTGTGTAGAAGATCTGCTACTAAAGATTAGCACATTAGTATGGAAATTAATCATGATCCCATGAAAGTGAGACCGTAATCCCTTTCCATAGCCGATGTGTAACCCGTGTAGCCAAGTGTTGTGATGTGATTGATGCAATGCTTCTTGCAGAACTAGTGCAGGTTGTTGATATATTTAGGTAGTGATGTGTGTGAACACTCTAGGACTGCCGGGGCACTTTTTTCCCTCTTTAGGAGGTTTTTTTCCCCCGGCTTGTATATACGCCTATTGCCCTAATGGGCTACTTATCTTTGTACATTCTCTAGTAATACATTCAGTATTGTGTGTTTGTGCTCCAAGCTTCTTCTACTTCCTTGTGCTGTTCGCGTGCTTCCGCAGACGTCTATCTCCAACAATTGGTATCAGAGCAGGTCGTCGCTTCTTCTAGGGCGCCGTCGACACTCCTCCGTTTGCAGTCTCAGATTCGCACGAAATTTGGTGAGCATACTCAGGGTGTTTCCGAGATCAAAACCGCTTTGCTCTATGGTGCCAAAATCGCGATCTGAGCTCGTTTCGGCCTCCGAACACACTATCGCAACGCTTGTGCAGGCTATTTCGTCCTTTTGTGCCAAAGGTATATACCAGTTTCTGTTCGCCAGTTTAAGCGTCTCGAAGTTTGCTACAGGTCTAGCAGAACTCGTCTGGGCAGTTCCGTTCAACTTTTTGAGATACAGTCAATTTTTTGCATCAAGGTATTTTAGTCACCGGCCATGGCTGAAAGCAGTGATGTATTCCGTATGTTGGCTGTTGAGGATAAGTTGGATGGTACCAACTACCCATTATGGGCTTATATGATGCGACATGTACTGGTTGCAAAAGGACTGTGGAACATTGTGCAGGGTGTTGAAAGACGTCCTGTTACACCTGCGACTACAGTTACTACAAATACAGGTGCTGGAGGTATTGGAGCTGATGAAGATGGTGTCGAAGATGATATTCCGCAGATTCCTGTTCGTGCTGCTGTTTCTGTTGCACCTACTGCAGAGCAGATTCGTTGGGATGGCAGAGATGCCCAGGCACATGCATTGATAGCTTTGTCTGTCAAACGTGCCATTATTCCTCACATTCGCTCTTGCAGAACAGCAAAGGATGCTTGGGATACACTTACCACTTTGTACCAGGCTAGGAATGAGGCTCGTGTTGCTTACCTCCGAAAACAGTTGGAGAGTGAGCACATGAATGAAGGTGATTCTATAGACAGTTTTCTTACAAAGATCAAAGACCTGAAGGAACAATTGATTTCTGCTGATGAGGTTATACCAGATAGCTCACTTGTGCAGACCGTTCTGAATAGTCTTCCTGATTCATATCAGAGTTTTGCCTCTACTCTTTGGTTGATGATGAAAGGCAATCCGAATGCCTTGTCATTTGAAGAATTAGTCTCTGTTCTGTTGCAGGAAGATCAGTCCAGGCAGAACAGGTCCATTATGCGTGTTGCAGATCAAGCTTTCCTGGCTAGTCAAAAGGGCAAAGGAAAATGGAGCTCTTCTACTAGTAAGCAAAGATCTGCAAATGCTGCACAATCGAAGAACCAGGATAAAGATGAAAAGAAATCAGAAAAGCAGAAATTGTTCTGCAAGTACTGTAAAGGAAATGATCATATTATAAAGAACTGTCCAAAACTGGCTGCTAAAGAGGCAAAGAAGAAAGAGGCTGGAATGGTTGTTGCAGAGGCCTCTACACCAAAAACAGAGTCTGCAAATCTTGTGCAGGAAGAAGAATGGGCGTTTACTACTGTCTGTAGTTTTGACCCATCTTCTCATGATCAGTGCATGTCTGCAGTAGACTCAGATGTTTGGTACTTTGACAGTGGGGCGACCAAACATATTACCTCACAGCGCAGTTTCTTCTCTTCACTCGAGCCTGCCCCTACAGGGAATACTGTCACATGCGCCAATAACTCCTCTTATCCTGTTATGGGAGTTGGTAAGATCATTCTGACTACTGCTGATGGTAGTTCTTTCACTTTGTCAGATGCTTTATTTGTGTCAGGGATCAAAAAGAATCTGTTATCAGTTTCTGCATTAGCCAAGATTGGCTTGGTTGTGAAATTTGTTGATGACAGGTGTACAGTCCATGATCTCTCAAATGGCGATGTGATTATTGCTTCTGGCATCTTATGTCGTGGGCTGTATAAGCTCATAGACTATGAAAGATCTGTGAATGATTCGGCATGTGTAGTTCATGATTCTCAGGCTATGTCAGATGCAAAGCTTTGGCATGCACGCTTTGGTCATCTGAATTTTGCTAGTTTGTTACGCCTGCAGAAATCTGAAATGGTGTCCTCTTTGCCCAAACTTGAGGCACCTGGAAAACATGTTTGTGAAGGCTGTATTTTGGGCAAAATGCAGCGTTCTTCCTTTCCAAAAGATGGTTCAGTTCGGGCTACGCAGAAATTGCAGCTTGTACATAGTGATGTCTGTGGTCCTATGCAGACACCCTCTTTTGGAAATTACCTTTACTTCGTGACTTTCATTGATGATTTTTCCAGGCATGCATGGGTATATCCACTCAAAGCAAAGTCCGAAGTGTTCATGTGCTTTAAACAGTTTTTGGTTTTAGCTGAAAATCTGTCAGCATGTAAAATGGGCACCCTCCGTTCTGATCGAGGGGGGGAATATATATCTTCAGATTTTAATGCATTTCTGGCTGAACGTGGGATAAAACACCACTGTACAGTACCGTATACACCTCAACAGAATGGAGTTGCTGAACGAAAGAACAGGTCACTCATGGAGATGGCGAGGTGCATGGTCAAAAGTCAGGCTTTACCACATAGTTTCTGGCTTGAGGCTGTCATGTATGCAGCATATGTACTGAACAGGTGTCCCACTAAAGCATTGCAGTCTATCACTCCATATGAGGCTTGGCATGACCGGAAGCCATCTGTTGCTCATCTGCGTGTTTTTGGTTGTTTGGCATATGCATTAGTGCCTGAACAACATCGCAGAAAATTGGATGATAAGGCAGTAAAATGTATTTTTGTTGGGTACAGTTCTGAAAGTAAAGGCTATCGTCTGTATCATCCACAGACTAAACGCATTCTGGTTAGCCGTGATGTTGTCTTTGTGGAAGATGCTATTCAGCCATTGCTTTCATGTACTAAGGAGACATCTGTTAGCTCCAAAGACATGTATGATACTTTGATGCCTCTTTTTACAGGTGGACAGGCTAGTGTTGGTCCTAATGAGGCAACTTCTCAGCCTTTGCAAGTTTCATATGATGATGCAGATCATTCCATTTCTGATGTAGATTTACATGATGCACTTGCTGATGAGAGAGCTGATATTGAGCAGGCAAAAACTATGCCAAAATGGCTGGTGCAGACTTTGCGTGACAGCAAATTAGATGCACCTTTGTCATATCGTACTCGTTCAGGCTCTCATAGTGCCTCCTTTGCATCAGATTGCTATGCTATGGCTGCATCTAGTCTCTGTGATGAGAATGAGCCTGTTTCTTTTGATGAAGCACAAAATTCAGAAAATTGGATGGCTGCTATGCAATCTGAATATGATGCTATAATGAAGAATGGTACATGGTCCTTATGTGACTTGCCTCCTGGCAAGAAGGCCATTGGCACTAAGTGGGTATACAAGCTGAAGCGTAAACCTGATGGTACCGTTGACAGGTATAAGGCTAGGCTTGTTGCAAAGGGTTATGCACAGGAAAGAGGCATTGATTTTGATGAGACCTTTGCACCTACATGCCGTATGACTACTGTTCGTAGCATTTGTGCACTTGCAGCCCATCATGGTTGGAATGTACATCAGTTGGACATTAAAACAGCATTTCTGAATGGTGACTTGCATGAAGAAGTGTATGTTTTTCAGCCCCGTGGATTTGTGCAGAAAGGGCATGAAAACCAGGTGTGCAGATTAAAGAAGGCGTTATATGGTTTAAAGCAAGCACCACGTGCTTGGTATGAGAAGATACATGCCTATCTGATTGCACATGGTTTTGAGAACAGTCCAACTGAAAGCACCTTATATGTTAAGCGTGCTAATGATGTGCTTCTGATCATTGTTGTCTATGTTGATGACATGCTGCTCACTGGTCCTATTGAGACACATATTGCTGATTTTAAGGCTGATTTGCATGCCTCATTTGAGATGTCTGATTTGGGGCATTTGCATCACTATTTGGGCATTCAGTTTATGCACGTTGATGGTGGAATGGCTTTGTGTCAAACGAAATATATTGACACATTATTGCAGCGTTTTGGCCTTGAAGATTGTAAGCCTATTGCCACTCCTATGGAGACAGGTTTACGATTGAGTCTTCATGATGCTGGAGATGCATTTGATGCTGTTCTCTATCAGCAGGCTGTTGGATGCTTGATTTACTTATACATTACTCGGCCAGATATTCAGTTTGCTGTCTCACAGATGAGCAGGTTTATGCATTGCCCAGGAGTCACGCATTGGAAAGCGGTTAAGCGCATCTTTCGCTACTTGAGTGGTACTCGGCGTTGTTTTATCCCAAGGGGGGATCACTACCGCCAGATTTGCATGCTTTTTCTGACTCAGATTGGGCTGGTTGCTATGACACTCGTGTGTCCACCAGTGGTTTTTGCTTCATGCTTGTAGCTCATGTATATCTTGGTTGAGCAAGAAGCAGCCTACTGTGGCCACTTCCAGTTGTGAGGCTGAGTATAGGGCAGCTTTCACAGCGACTGTTGAGTGTGTGTGGCTCAGACGCCTTATGGCTGATTTGGGTGTTGGCCAGTCTTCTGCCACCACCATCTTCACTGACAGTCAGAGCGCATTGGCAGTTGCGAGGAACCCTGTGTTCCATGCTCGCACTAAGCACATTGAGGTGCATTATCACTATGTCAGGGAGAGGTTCTCTGCTGGGGAGATCAGCTTGGCATATGTGCCCACGCAGGAGAACATTGCAGACCTTTTCACGAAGGCTCTGCCTAGGGAGAAGTTTGAAGCTTTTCGCAAAGCTTTGGGCTTACTTCCTTTTTTGGAGTGATTTCCACATAGCTTGGCACTTCCTTATACATGAGTGCCAGCTCCTTGTTCACCGCATCACTCCCAGGGGGGATTTGTTGATATATTTAGGTAGTGATGTGTGTGAACACTCTAGGACTGCCGGGGCACTTTTTTCCCTCTTTAGGAGGTTTTTTTCCCCCGGCTTGTATATACGCCTATTGCCCTAATGGGCTACTTATCTTTGTATATTCTCTAGTAATACATTCAGTATTGTGTGTTTGTGCTCCAAGCTTCTTCTACTTCCTTGTGCTGTTCGCGTGCTTCCGCAGACGTCAATCTCCAACACAGGTCTCTAGACACCTATATGCTTTCAGATATTGCATGCAGTGCTTTGATGAGATGTTCTTACAAGTGTTGTTGGGTTACAGTGTGTGGATTCGTACAAGGTTCAATTGTGAATGAGTTATTACAAGGTTAAAGATTAATCGGGGTGGGAGTTATGTTAGATAAGGGAGTCGTAGAAGGCGTTTGGATATGTTTCGGTATCCACTTCCTAAGAGTTCGTGTGCGGGTGATAGGCTTCTGTTGAGGGACAAAAGATGAGATCGGATTTGGTGGGGTTGAAGGTTGAAGAGATTTCTGAGGGTTATATATTACATGGCTTGAGGGTTGAGCTATAATACACTGTTTGGGTACCCAAATCTGCGTGGGTGTGGGTCGGTTTGTAAGGTACTTTTTGGCGATCCAAATTTGTCGAGTGTTCGTACTCGTAGAAGAAGGTCGAGTAGACTTTGAATACTGACTCTGCTTCTGCCTTGACTTCTTTGTATCAATGTCTGTGTTATTGAAATCAGTCGGTGCTTTCTGTCCTTTTGGCACCCATATCTGTCTCGTGCCGCTTGCTTTGTGATACTGATATTGCTGCTTTCTTTGTGTCGTATGATATTGTCGTCGGCCTGGGTTCCTTTGCCGTGGTTGACTCCTTTGTGGTTGAGGTTGAGAGGTCCGATGGACACTCTACTTTGGAAAAGAAGGGAGGTCCAACACTTGCGAAACCTGCCCATTAAGAAGTGCTCCATTTTGTACTTTTAATCTAGGCCAGTCCGTAGTAAGTGTGGAAGGATGGGCACCGCAGTTGATAGTGTCCATTTGTCCACTGATGTAACCCTCCTGACCGCTGATGGTGTCCATTTGACCAAGCGGTGGGGTGGTTGACCCTTCTAATTTGCAAAAAGCCCAAGGGAAAATCTCCTGACGGCCTTCTGATTGACAATTGTCCATAGCCAAGCCCGCATGGGTTGGTGTAGACGTAACGTGGCTGATCTGACCAAAGATCCTTCGGTCTTCCATCGCATGTTGTTCATAGGGTCTAGGGTTGCGTACTTCAGGTGAACAGCCATAAGGGAAGTCAAGCAGTATCACTCGCTTCTGAACTAAGGTTCCAATCTGTAAGGAGCCTTGTCTAAGATTTAGGTCCACTGAGTGATCATATAGCCAATCTTGGCCAAGGATTAGGGGTTCTATGAGGTCGTCGTCATGGCACACTAGTAGTTTCACTGTCAAGGTCACTTCGTTTATGAGGATAGGAAGGTCCACCTCACCCATGCAAGGGGTTTCCATGCCTCCTAGCCCTATGAGGTATGCCTCAATTGGCCGCATTTCTATTCCTGAGTCCTTATAATGGGACCATCTAATTGCACTAGTCGCAACACCTGAATCAATTAAAGCCCTGAGCTCTTGGCAAGGGTTGTCGTGCTCTAGCCTGACTTTAACGAATGGTCTCCTGTCCACTATGCTAGGGTGTGTACTTGACTTTGCTTGACACATGGCCATGGGGTATCTGGGTGATTTTTCTAGATGGTTATAATGTTCTCTCCCTAGTCCTTGTCTTCTTAACTTCATGCGCTTAATGCGTTCATGAGTTGTCTAAGCATATCCTCAGTAAGAGGTTCTTGATATAACTTGACTCTACAGGCACTAATGTAATTAGGCATTATGTCTCCTTCTAAGGTGGCTAATTGTACTGCTGCACTTGTTGAGAGTCTGTTGATGATCATAGGTCCATAACCTCACTTTCTAACTTCCATGCGTGTTGTTTCAGCATATATACTAGAACTAAATCTCCTTCTTTCAAGCCTTTATCTTTCACATGTGCATCAAAATATGCTTTCTGTCACTTCTTAGTTGCATATATTCCTGCTGCCGCTTTCAACCTGGTTTCTCCTAATCATTCCAAGTCCATTATTCTTGCTAATAATTCATGGCCGGTCCATTGATGTTCTTGTGCAACCTTAAGGGTCGGTATCAAGAAGTCCAAAGGAAGCACAGCATTCTGACCAAAAACCATCTGAAAGGGAGTTGCATTGAGTACGGTCTTGTAGGCCACTCGATATGCCCAAAGAGCATGGTGTAACTGTTTGTCCCAATCTGAACGTTTGTTGTTCACGAGTTTCATCAGTACGTTACAAAGGATCTTGTTAGTGCTTTCAGCTTGACCATTGGTCTGAGGATGATATGGTGTGGATTTCTTGTGAATCACCATAAAATCCTGTAACAAATATTCAATAACTTGGTTTAGAAAGTGAGTTCCTCGATCGCTCACTAACTCTATAGGCAATCCATATCTTGTAAAGACATTTTCAAATAAGAATTTTGCAGTCGTGTGTGCATCATTCTTTTTTGTGGCGTTTGCCTCTACCCATTTAGTAAGATAATCTGTGGCAATAATAATGTAGTCAGCATGAGTACCTTTTGCAGGGGGGTTAATGGGTCCTACAAAGTCTATTCCCCACTTAGAAAATGCACCTCCGCCCGTCATGGGTTTCAATGGCATTTCATCTCTGCTAGTAGGAAATTGAGTTCTTTGGCACACATCACATCTCTTTACATAGGTATGTGCATCCATGTGAAGAGTGGGCCACCATAATCCTGCAAAGAGGATGGCTTTGATTATCCTATCGAGTCCAAAGTGACCGCCTGCAACACCTTGGTGTGCAGTCTCTAGTACGCTCAAGTAATCACACTCATGAACACATTGTCTTAAATATCCGTCTCATCCTTGTTTGTATAGATTATCGCCAATAAGTGAATAGTCCTGAGCTTCCTGCTCTAGACTGCGTTGTCACGCTAAAGTCATTCCTTGAGGGAATGTGTTCGTCCTCAGGTATGTCACTAAAGGTTCACTCTAGTCTGGTGTGAGAGACACGTGATATAAGGTAGCATGTTCTACTGGTGGTCTTTCACAACAAACATGGCATTCTTTACACAACTTGTAGACATTTGCTTCCATAGAAGGCCAATATACACCTAGTCTATGCAGATTCTGCAATGTACGATGTTTTGAATGATGTTGCTTTAATGCACCTACATGTGCTAATTGCAACCACTTCGCATGTTCTGATTCATCTACACAACAAGCAAGAATCTTTTGATTTTTTTGTTTATATATACTTCCTGCTATGATTTGATATCTTTAAGAATTTGTAATCTCTCCTTCCTTGATCCTTATCCTAGGATTTTTGGGTCCATACGTCAGAATAGGGACTATAGGCTTAGCCCATTCTGGGGCTATCTCAAGGTTAAACAAATATGCATCTGGTAATTCGTCCGCTATCCCTTGAGGAGCTTCTCCTGTGGTTAGTCTGGAGAGGTGCTCAGCTCTAAGATGCGTCTTTCCTTTCCTGACTACTACTTCAAAATCATACTCCATGAGTAATAGAAACCAACGTATTAATCGTCCTGTGTTACATGCTTGTTGACTAAGTACAATAGGGCTTGATGATCTGTAAAGAACTTGAACTTGTTTGCCAACAAATAATGTCTGAATTTCTTTACTGTGTAGATCATCCCTAATCCTTCTCGTTCCGTAGTGGTGTAATTTCTTTCTGCTGCGTTCAACTGCCTGCTCGCGTAAGCTATGGAGAGCTCTATATGACCTTCACTCGTGGGTTGTGCTAACACACATCCTATGGCGTAATTGGATGCATCCACATGTACATGGAATGGCTTACTCCAGTCCGGGGTTGTCAATATAGGTGCTTAGCACAAACGTCGTTTAAGTTCATTGAATGAATTCTCGCATTCGTCTATCCATTCAAAATTGGTCAAAAGAGAGTACAGAGGCTTGGCTATGATTGCATACATGTGTATGAATCATCTATAATAACCGCAATGGCCCATAAATGCCTGTACTTCCTTTACATTATTTGGTCTAGGTAGATCTGCAATTGCTTTCACTTTTTCTTCGTCCGTAGAGATTCCATTCTTTGACACAATGTGTCCTAAAATTTTTCCTTGTCTGACCATGAAAACGCACTTTTCTGGGTTCAAACAAACCTGATATTCTCGACATTTGTCAAACACTTGTCTTAACTCTGGGATATGTGTCTGTCTCTCATTTGAATGTGCACATAAGTCATTGACATAAACTTCCAAATTCTTACGTAAGAATTTCTTAAAAACATGACACATGAGTCATTGGAAAGTAGCGGGTGCATTTGTTAAGCCAAATGGCATCACACGAAATGCAAATATGCCCCATTCCATGGCAAAAGCCGTCGTGTTGATCTTCTGGAGCAATGGCTACTTGATTATAGCCTGAGAAACCATCAAGGAAGCTGTAAACTTCCTTGCCCGCAACTCTTTCCAATAAGTATTCTGTGATAGGAAGAGGATATCCGTCTCTAATTGTGGCGGCATTAACTTTTTTAAGGTTAATACACACACGCAATTTTCCATTCTTCTTGGGCACAACCACAATGGGGGATACCAATTCGGTATGCTCAATTTTGTAAATGAATCTTGCTTCTATCAAGCGATCTATTTCTTCTTTAATCTTTGCAGCGTAGTTATCATTGTACGTGTATGGTTTTTGTTTTGTCGGTTTTGCATCTGGAGTCATATGGATTCTATGAGAACATATATCTGGGTCTACTCCTTTCAAATCTTTGTAACTCCAAGCGAACACATCTCTATATTCGCGCAATAGGGCAACTAACTCTTCTTCTTCTTCCTTCGTCAAATCATGCCCTATGTATGTATATTTTTCTTCTTCTCCTTCTATGGCAACTATTATTTTTTTGGTTCTCTCGATTATCATATACTTCTCCAATGTCAGCTTTTCTGTTAGGCATTCGTATCATTATTCGTCTATCTTCTATTTCATATTTCTTAAAATTGTCAGGAACTTCAAATAGAGACTCTTCTTCCTCTGACATGGTTTCTTTCTTCTTTCTTTTCTTGCCTTCACTCTTGCTAGTCACTTGTGTGGCTATTCTCACATCATTCATAATTTCTTCATGTGTCTGAGGGTAAGTTACTACTTCGTAAAAATATTCTTCTTCTGATGCAAAGGGTGGGTCCATAATAATTGACTCTAAATCGAAGTCACTCGCATCCTCAAATGCATCAGTGCTAGGTTCACATTCTTCTAAAATTGAATAACACATGATTGGCTCTATCATGAAAACTGAGATGTCATAGCCATCCTCGTCACAGTGGGGTGTCCATTGTTCTTCATTGATGGCTACATCCATGGTTGCTAGGATTTCTGCCCAACGATGGGGTTCGAATTCTTCATCTGGAAATACTACAGGTGCGTACGCTGGGTCTTGAAGAGATCGTGGATGTTGTTCTGCACCTAAGGTCCTTGCTTCTAACCGTTCTTCCTCTTATTTTGCCACTTTACACATCCATAAATGAGTGTCCTTGTGCAACCATGAGGGGTCCAACTCCAATGAGTGTACTGATTTCGTTTCTACCTATGTCTTATGGATGGTATTCCATTGTATTGGGGGTACATCTCGATGTGAATAGTCTTTAAGATTGACTTTGGTAGTCACTCCTAAATGTTGCAAGTACAAAGAATTAGTTCCCCAATCTTGTACAATTTTTAATTGACGCATGAATGGTCGTCCTAAGATCATCTCATAAGCGTGATTTTTCGCAAAGTCACAAATGGCAAAGGTATGCTCAAATTCTACACCACAGGTGGTGCGAGATATGCCTTCTAGTAAGCCTAATGGTTTTTCTATGTGTCCGTCAACCATTTGTAGCTTCATCTTGGTAGGTCTTAATGTTGGCTTACCCCAACGTTTCCATAAAGCGGTGGTAGCGATGGCTACTCCGGCTCCTGAATCTAAGATGGCTTTCGTGGTGTAGCCCTGATGGGTTATTGAAAGATAAGTATTACCTTCCTCTCCTTCACTTACATCCCCGATCTTTTCTATTGGTATCTCTGGTACCCTCTTGTGTGTTCCTATCTGTGAGGAAGTAGTAGCAAGCTCGGGGAATTGATTTGCTACATGCTTCCACAGTTCTGGTTTAACCTTCAATAATTCCTCAAGCATGAGGTGACACTGAACTTTAGCATTCTTGACCACTTCCGTGTTTCTAGGGATTACTCATTCTTCATTCCTCACTATTATCGTGGGTGCTCTCATGCTAATAGACTTGGATTCCCAAGGTCCTGTGAACTGAGGTAATTCTTGTGAAGAATTAGATTCAAATCCTGTGTGTTCACTCAGTTGTTCTTCCTCTACATCATCATAAATAGAGGGGATATCTTGGGGAAAATGCTCCTGCAATTCATCTATTTCTTGAATAAGAGGATGGGTTCCTTGTTCTTTTCTCCACTTCTCTTCTTGGATTTCTCTCAGAAATTCATGTGAGTACCTATGTATGGAAGACAGGTTGTCTTGACTTTCTGTGTTGGGTACTTGAGACAGGGATGGTGCATTCCTTTCCTGTGTCTCTGAGGCAATAGGGTTCCTATGCTAATTCTTTTTCTCCTTGTTATCGATCAAGTATTCTAGCCTCTCCATCAGTCCTTGAAAGTGTAATTCCGGTTTTGCCATGTTATTCCAATTTAGATATCTAGAGGCTTCAAACATAGCTTGCGCTAGCTCTACCATCTTCATGCAAAGCTTAGTCCTCTCAATTTCTAGATCTGCTCGTGGGTAGTTCTTACTCATTTCAGCTATCTGGGGTCCTTCTTTTAATCTTGCTTGATACGCACGAAACATCATGTCTAGATTTTCTGGTATGGGTTCCGCTAAAACTGATCCTGATTTCTGAGCTGGGTTCTCTTGATTCAAATCATGTGAAGTCAATTCTAGAATTTTGGCTCTAGATTCCTTCAAACTTCCTTCCAACTCAGTTATCCTTTTACTCCATTTTCTCTTGATCCTTTCTCTAGAGTCTTTCCAAGATTTTGTCTTTTTACTGCTAGATTCTCCAACTTCACTACTTCCGGCTATTTTCTCCTGATTAAGTTGTTGGTTCTGTAAGAGCGCCTGGGCTCTTGTTATAGCTTGGATAGGCACATATGTAGGGTTTGATCCATCTGCATTATTTACGATACCTATCATGTTGATCGATGTCACATTTGAAGCATTAGCAGGGTTCTTAGGGCAATCTTTTATGATGTGCTCTTTACCACAATCGGCACAGAAGCCTTGTATGTTATAGTACTACGATTGTCCTGCTATCGGAGGATGTTGACAATCCTTTATGAAATGATGTCCTTGGCACCTAGAGCATGGCCCTCTAGGGCCATGTGGTATTTGTTGTCTTAATTGGGGCCGCGGATTCGGATTTGTGTACATCACATTAGCATAGTCGGGCTCCCAACTAGGTTCAACTGGTGCACTATCATATTGATATGTCTCTACGTGTTCTGGTGACTCTGTGTAATACGCGGGTGGACTATCTACATGAGTAGAGTCAAAACTGTTAGAGTTCGGATCACTGTCAGTTATTAGGGGTGAAACGGGAACTAAAGCTCTATTGAGGTTCTCTTCTGTAGCAGCGTATTTCACTGAGATGACGTTTGCGGGTGGGGGTGGTTGCTGAGCTAAAACAGGTTGAGGTCTTTGTTGAGCCTGATACGGATAATTTTGAGGAGGCCTATAATAATGAGGCTGAGTATTGTATTGGCCTTGATACCTACCTGGCTGCGGGTATGCTTGCGGGTAGTTCTGTCTCACTGCCTGTTTGTTGTATGGGCAGTCCTGAGCCGTATGATTCGTGTATCTTGTGGCTTGCGGTTGTGTTGCATTGGGACACACATTTGCCAAATGATTTCCACCACAGGTGTAACAACGTATGTTAGTTGTTAACTTGGGCATCTGTTTACTAGAAACTCCTAGTTTCTGGGCCACTTTTTCTACTAGGTCCTCTATCGAGTTAGACAATTTTGTGGATGCTAGAGAAGAACGATCTGAGTCCTTGTAGACCTTTGAGAGTTCCAACTCGTCTCCTAAGTTGTCCTCAATGTCTATGCAAATTCTTACACACTGCTCTAGCGTTCTGGGTTCCTTCAAGTATACATAGGAGCATAGTTTAGAGCTCAACAAGCCGTCTAGAAACAATGACACTTGTTTGGCTTGTGAGGGTAGCTCTTGCATAGGACATCTCTCAACATATTGTCTAAACCTACGTCCTACGAGTCTAACTGTTTCCTGAGGGCTCTGTTTGAAACTATGAATCAACGAAGACGTGTCATGCCTGATCCCACTTTTAGAGAATTCAGTGATGAATGACTCTAAAAAGTGATGGATGTCTCTAAACTGCCTTTGTTGCAATGGTTGGAACCAAGTTAAAGCGGTATTCTTTAACGTTAATCCAAAAGCATTGTATTGCGTGAACATGTCTTCGACTTGTTCTGCTCGTAGCACTTGCTTAAATTCTCCAACATGGTCGTAGGGATCTCTTGTCCCATCAAAATAATTTTTCATGGACTTCACTAACTGAGTGGGTCTTAATATTCTTGCATGTTCACGTGGTCTAGGTAGAGGAAAATCATCTCTACCACCTGGTATTCTCTGTCTTTCCACTTGTTAGTCGTTAGACTTCTCACTTCAGACTCAAAACACTTTCAAGTTCGGACGTTTCCGAATCTTTCAATCTTTACCCTTCCAATGGGCAAGACCATGGTAACTAACATTAAGTTACCTTTTAGCCACGTGGGTCCTTGGGAGTGGTAGGGGTCTGTTAGACAGAGGCCCTGTGCTATTTTCCCAACTCATTACACAATCATAATTGCTCTCTCGCGTCTTAGCTCAGTACGTAACTCTGAACAACTGATAACTGTTCGGTGTACTGGACTTAGAATTTCTAAACTAATCCTGCTATAGCGATCCGAGCAGTAGTCCGATTACTTGTATCCAATAGAATAATATACTTCAGTAAACGAAGATCACCTACTACGCACTTCTTTAGAATAGATAGGTGTACCAACAGACATCTATACCCTGAAGTTATGCGAACTCACCGTATGCCAAACTCGGGCAACAAATTTCCTAACAACAATCGACTAGTCACAGACTTAACAGTGTCCTACTCGCACCCCGACCATTACAGATACTAGTCTTCCTGTGATCGGAATCAACAGTGAACGCAGACTACTGTATCAAACTTGGTCACTTATAGAAAATGTCAATACGCAAACAGTTCGGGTCTACTTTTCACATTCCCTTGTTCAGCACAAAGACTGACAAACAACACACTGCAACTTAATAACACTCAGAGACACCCTCAACCATTACTGAACAGATTCGTAACACAAGACTACCAATTCGTAACTCTGCACTACAGTGCGAATAAACGACTAGACGGAGCACAGAACAGAGCAGAACAGAGTAGAGTTCAATCTTCTCAATGACATACATGCTTCAAATAGTACGCTTACAATTCTCCAAATGGGCTCTCGGCCACTCTTTTCTCATTGCCTTATATAGAAGATTTTTTACAAGGGTGCGCAAATCTTTAGTTACCTGCGCGTTTCCCGAAAGGTTCTTTTACATTTAAGACGCCTATCCTAGTACATTTGTCTTTTTTTCGGCGGCCGTCTAACACTGGCACACACGGTGGACTCGAACCCGCAGGTTCCTATGGTTCTGCTACGAGACCTTCTAAATACATGCTTTGGGCGAGCATAAACATTCGGGTAATTTTCTTTTTAATGGTTTCTATCATCTGAACTAGAGTAGTCGGTTCTAATAACTGAGCGTCCGTTCTAACGGAGCTAAGAGCTATGGCTTGGGTTAACAAAATTTTGGCCTGGTTCTGTAAGAAGGCCTCTTGTAAATAAAAGTCATTGGATAATGCAGCGTCCCGGGCTGTCTTTATTTCGGTGACTTTCTTCTGCATATCCGTGACTCGTTCCTTCTGATTTCGCAATTGGTTATCTAGTCGCTCGAGTTGTTGGTTCTGAAATTCGATCGTTTTGTAGTAGGCATCCCGTTCTCTGTGAGCATTTGCTAGATCTTTTTGGTATTTGGCTTCCCTGGTTAATTGGCATCTCAGCATATTGTTTGACTCGTCCAAGCATTCCTGAGCTCTTCGGAGCTCGTCTTCAACTTGTTTTGCTTCTCGCTGTTGTTCCTGATTCTTCTGGGTTATCTCCTGCAATTGTGCTTTCGTTTCTACGACCAATTCTTCGAGGGATGTGCTGATGTCTTCCTTTTCTTGTAGTGCGGTCTTCAGTTTCCTGATTTCTTCGTGGGCTGCGCTCAATAGTTGGTCTTTGGCGGCAAGTTACTCCAATGCATCATTCCGTTGCTGTATCACTCCCTGTTGTGCCGAAACTTGTCCTTGGAGATCTGCTAATTGTGTCTGTAATTGATGATTTTCTGCTTTTACGGCGTCGACTTCTTCTTGGAGAGGGATGATGTCGGCTTCCATTAGGTCGACTTTGTGCTGCAAGTCTTGACGAATCGTGTTCATGACTTCACTCAGCTGTACTGGAAGTTGTTGTGAAAGGGTAATGAGCATTTGGCCCATGGCGGCCAGCTCGGAAAAGACCGGAACGGCGGGAAGGAGAAGGGGGTGTTGCGGTTGCGCGGAGGTTTGGGTTTGGATTTGGGGGGATGTCGGGGGCGAATAGTTGAGGGAGGAAGAAGAGGATTCAGAAATGGGTGGGGGGGGAGGGTTGACTGGTGGGGATTGAGGACCAGGGGATGCAGTGTGAGTTCCCTAATGGACGGGTTGGTGTTCTCCTGTAGTATGGGCGGTGGTGGATTCGACGGCCTTCAGTAGGGTGTCAAGTGCACTGTCGGCCACTTGCTGTTCGTCTTCTCGTCGTTCTGATGCTTCTTCGGTTGAGACTGGTTCTATTTCTGTGTGATTATGCTGGTTGTGGTGGTCGGCCGATGATTCATTGTGGATGGAACTGGTTGTGTCGTGGAAGGTCTCTTCTTGTTCTTCGTTTCGAGTGTCCTGATCCTTTCCGGCGGATCCTTGTGCTTCGCTTTCTGAGGAGCTGATCCGGATTCTCTTATTGCGGTAGAGTTGGTTGATCTCCTCATCCTCTTCTTCATCGGCGTCGAGTGGTTGGACTGATTCTTCGTGCCTAAGTACGGGACCTCGGGGTGGGGGTTGTGCGGCAAGAATGGCTGGAAAAAGGAAGGATAGGATATGGGGGAGGCGAGAGCGTGGGGTGGTTCCTTTGTTTACCTGCTTTACTATAGCTACGCACTCTTTGTGGATTCTATGAAAAAAGTAGGAGGCGAAATTGACTGGTTCTCGGGCAGCTAAATCTAGGGCGGAATAAAATGGGCGTGAGATGCCGTAGCTGCGCTTCTGAAGATTGAGTATGGCGACTAAGAATTGCACGGCGGATCGTTCGGGTTTAGGACGGTAGAGAATAGCGTACTCGTTGGAGGAAGAGCAGGGGAATAGTTCGGTCATGCGGGCGAGGGGGATACTGGGGCCATTTTCTCGGCCTTGCGGGGTGAGGCGAAAAGCTTCAGAAAAGGCTGGGAAGGTGATGACGGTTCTGGAGGGTAGAGAAGGGAAAACCCATTCGCGTTCGGTGGCGGGGGTCTGAGCGATGGCAGGGATTATTTGCGCGAAGAAGGGATGGGCTTCCACTGAGTGCCAAGGCAACTCAGCGAAGTTAGCCAACCCTCGACAACGCAGGTATTCACCTACCTTGGTAGGGATACCATCGCGGAAGGCAGCATAGTTGGCTAGCGCTTCCATGGCGTTTGCTGAGACAGACTATGAACACGAATACAGAGCGCAAGAGGTCGCATAGAACATTACCACACAACACAGTAGCGATTTTGGCGTTGCCGAAAGGGTTAAGTAGGAACAACACTGTGGGGAGGGGAAAGGGGTTGGGTATCATTGTACGGTGTGGGAATGATACTGTTTGCATGCTGGCATGCGTGCTTGAGTGACTGGTAAGGGGGCGGCTGGTAACATAAAGATTTTTCAAAACACGGCTATTTATAAAAAGAAGAAAGAAAAAAGAAAAGATTAAACAAAACGCGGTCCACCAACGAAAAATTTAATGCGGGCTAGTGGCGTGATGATATGGCCGCAGCTTCGACCCATTGATTACTTTTGGGAGTGGATTTCCGGTCAACGTAGTCAACCAAAAAGTCGCTGGACCGACTTGTTCTGAGATTTTGAAAGGGCCGAACCATCGTAGTTTGAACTTTCCTACTGCTCTATCCGACTTTGCGTTGTAGAAGAGTACGAGCTGACCTATCGAAAAGATTGGAGTTTTCAAATATCGATCGTGTATCTTGGCTTGCCTTAGTTGTACTTCACGCATGGTTAAAAAGCTGAGCCATCGGTGCTCATCAAGTTCTTTGAGTGCATCCATTCGTGCTGTCAGCGAATCTTCCGGTAGCATCTTCTGAGTGATTGCTACACGCAGACTTGGGATGACTACTTCCATGGGTGCTATTGCTTCTAAGCCATAAGCTAGTTTGAAAGGTGTCAAGCCTGTTGTTACCTTATATGTAGTTCGGTATGCCCATAATACTGCAGGTAGTAGTTGATCCCATCTTTCCGGTGCTTCTAGGATCAGTTTCCGGAGGATCAATAGTGATTTGTTTGTACTTTCGGCCAAACCATTGGCACGAGGGTAATACGGAGAGCTGAGTTTGTGTGTCACCTGGAAGGATTGGGTGAGTACCTTCATTAATTGATTTACAAAGTGAGTACCTTGATCTGTCACCAATTCGAGTGGTAAGCCAAATCGTGGGAAGACATCATTTAGCAGACATTTTGCTACTGCAACCGCTATAGCAGACCATAAAGCCAAAGCTTCTACCCATCTTGTTGCGTAGTCTGTACAGGTTAGTATGTATCTGTTGTTACTGAAGACTGCTGGAGGTGTGATTGGACCGATAAAATCTAATCCCCATTTCTGAAATGGTTCGAGTGGCATAATAGGCTGCAAGGGAAAGAAGTGTCGTTGCAGTGGTTGTCCAGACCTTTGACAGGTATCGCAGTGTTTGACAAATTGAGCCACATCTCTGTACATAGTTGGCCACCAGAGACCTCCTTGCAGAATTTTCCGGTGAGTCAAATCTGTGGCAAAGTGACCACCAGTAGGGGTCGAGTGAGCCATCGTGATGACTGAGTTAATTTCATGCGGAGGGACACAGCGAAGTAGGATTCCGGTGTGATCTACATAATATAGTTCTCCAGCAACTAACCGGAATCGGCGGCTAAAGACTGCAATTTTCCTTCGGACTGCCTTGGCTGTCTGGGATGGAAAGCATCCTTCGGTGAGAAAAGTTAGAATCTGATCATAATATGTAGGTGGTGCTTGTGATTCGGCAGTCTCATCGGTCAGTGGCTCAGAACTATAGATCGCTGGAGTCGTGTCATCTATGCCTATCGGAGCTTCACTGGAATCTAGACGAGATAAGAAATCTGCTAAGGCATGTGCATTTCCGGGTCGGTGGATGACTTCATAATCGAATTCCTGCAAGAGCAGCACCCATCGTGCTAATCGTCCACCTAAATGCTGCTGTCTTACTAGATAGATGAGGGCAGCATGATCCACATGGAAGGTGAATTTCCGGCCTAGTAGATAATGTCTGAACTTTTTGATCAAGTAAATCAATCCTAGACATTCTCTTTCGGTGGTAGAATAGTTCTTTTTTGCAGGTGCAAGCCTTCTGTTGGCATAATAAACGGGGCGAAACCACTTATTTGTTTGTTGCATCAGAACACTGCCAATCGCAATATCTGAAGCGTCGAAAAAAACATGGAACGGATTGTCCCAGAGTGGTGGTTGTAAGATTGGTGCCTGCGTCAATAAATACTTGAGTCGATCAAATGTAGTTTGGCATTCTTGAGTCCATTCGAACTGTCGAGGAGTTTTGGTGATTAGTCTGTTCAGTGGTACTGCCAGATGAGCAAGCCACCGTAAGTGTCTGCCATGCCACCGTACTTGACCCATGAAACGCATTACTTCTTTTGGAGTAGCGGGTACTGGGGCTTCTAAAATTGCCGAAATCTTATCTGGGTCTACTCGAATACCTTGGGCAGATACAATATGACCAAGTAGTTTTCCACACGAAACCGCAAACACAGATTTGTTTGGGTTAAGACAGAGTCTGTACTCTCGGCACTTTTGAAAACAGCATCGTAGATGAAGCAAATGTGCCGTCATCTTCCCAAAAGTCGAGAAGTCATCGAGATATACTTGCATAAACGAAGTGAGATAAGGAGAGAAAATCTCCTGCATACATCGTTGAAAGGTGCTTGGTGCATTTCTCAATCCGAACCACATTACAGTGCAAGCAAAGACACCCCAATTGGTAATGAAGGCAGCTTTTGGTATATCTTCTTCAGCCATTCTAACCTGATTGTAACCACTGTATCCATCTAAGAATGAATACATTTCATGACTTGCTACCCTATCGAGCATGGTATCCAAGAAGGGGGTCGGGAAAGGGTCTGGTATTGTTGCTGTATTTAATTTTCGGTAATCCACGCAGATTCGCAGTTGCTTATTTTTCTTTGGCACAATCACAATTGGTGAGATCCATTCAGCATGCTCCACTGGTATGATGAATCCCACCTTTAATAATCTATCAAGTTCGGCTTTTACCTGTGATGCATAATTGGGATTCATCCGATAGCTGGGCTGCTTATTCGGTTTAGCTTCAGGCTTCAACATGACTCTGTGCTGATAAATGCGCGGATCTAATCCTTTCATATGTTTGTAATCCCATGCAAAGACGTCTGAGAATTCGTGAAGAAGTCGAATCAAGTCAGCTTTAAATGATTCCGGTAAGCTTTGCCTTATCTTTACAGGTCGCGGATGATCTTCGTCTCCTAGATTGTACGTGGTCAACTGGTCTTCGGAGACATAAAACTATTGCGGTTTCTCTATATCGTCTGTTGACTTGAACAGCGATTGTAATTCATCATCATGTGTTGGGACAGTATCTTCCTGCTTAGCTTTTTCGGTGATAGGTACTATTGTACAAACTCAAGTGTTCCAGTTATCTATAACGGACTGTAGATCAACAGTCCCTAAAGACATTAAATCAGCGTTATTCTTCAGAAATTCCTCTTCTTCATCATCTGATAGTCCATCTAACATGTGGACTGGTTCAGCAAAATATGGTATGGCGTGAAGTTCGCAAGGTTGTATGGCATCTAATTTTACCACATATCTACGGTTGGCATCTTTGAACGTAAGCTCTTGTGCAGACCAGTCCTATATTACCTTCACATGCTTCAGCCAAGGTCGGCCGAACAGAAGGTTATAATTCAAAGTGGATTCCGGCAGATCTAGTACAACAAAGTTCATTTTGAAGGTCATACCTTGTAAAGTAATGGGTACATTCCGCACAAGTCCTACGGGATGGACTCTAGATTGATCTGCCATTCTGACAAAAAAATTGAACTGGTTCGATTTCGGTCCATCCTAACCTTTTGCATAAGGCTGTAGTCGCAATGTTAACACCAGAGCCTCCATCACGAAGCCTGAGTCACCGGAATAGGTTCTGGGAACACTGGTGGTTCTGTTGTGTTGATGAACCACTGAGTGATGACATCATCAGGTAAGTTAGCGTGGGCCTGTGGTATCTATCGTAAGTGTGTTCTAAAGAGTGTAGCATACTCCTGGACAGTCTGATTTGCCTTCTGTCGGTTGTTTTGTAAATAATCAAAGATTTCGGCGGGATTCTTCTTTAGCCTGAATCATTGCAGAAAAGCGTCTCGTACGGCATCATAGGTACCAAAATCATTAATATCGTATTCTGTAAGCCATCTAGCTGCTTCATTGACCAGTGTAGATTGAAAAACAATGGCCTTATATGCCTGATCCGGTGGATGGTTGAGAACTGCATAACTTATTTCGAAAGTACGTACGTGAGCGTCCAAATCATCTCCTGGGAATCCACCGAATTTCGTGTATGTTACTCCTGTTGGAGGCGGCCTTGGCTGACATAACTGTTGTTGCTGTTGTTGTCCGTTCATTGTGAGTATATTAGGCCCTCCTTCTGTATCTTGAAGTTGATTGGATGAACTATCGGAACTTGTATCGCCGGATGGTGTGCCTTCCGGTGTGCTGTTTTTACTTAGAATGCGTCGGATTTCTGCTTCGAACAGTTTTCCTTCCTTCTGGATATCCAATATCTGAAATCTTTCTTCCAAGCACGCTGGTTGGGCTGAGGATTCCAGAAAAAATGCTAAGCCTTGGCCGACAGTTGGTGATTCTATCACCGGAATATCACCGGAATGAACCGAAATTGTGCCAGAATGCAGTGTTTTTCTGCTTTTACCGATCTCTTTTCCTAGAGTGTTTCTGATCGTGGATAATTCTGAATCTTTATCCAAGATTGTTAAACTGGTTTCTAGCGGCGTCTTGGTAGATTCTGGAATTACTATATCTTCGATAGGCTGGGTCAAAGTATCACCAGAATGTACCAAAGGCGTTGATCGTTCCATCGGAATATGACCCGGATTAATTCTAACGTCCTTAACTTGCTTGACCACTGGGTCAGACCGTGTTATACCTTCTTCTCCTAGGGTTGTCTTTAGCACTTTACGTGTTCCAGCCTTATTGTTCTTAGGATACGTTTCGCCAGCCCGAGTAACTGGCATGTATCATTGCGCAGTAACACTATCTGAGCAGTTTGCAACAATCTGGCTCTGTTGCTACTGTCAGTCAATCGAACGATAAACGTGATGTTTGATTCTGACAAACAGCTGGCACTCTAATGCCACTTTCTCACAGATAACTGGCAGTCCGATGCCACTTTCCCACAGATAACTGGCAGTCTGATGCCACTTTCCCACAGATAACTGGCAGTCTGATGCCACTTTCCCACAGATAACTGGCAGTCTGATGCCACTTTCCCATAGATAACTGGCAGTCTGATGCCACTTTCCCACAGATGGCGCCAAATGTTAGTCGTTAGACTTCTGACTTCAGACTCAAAACACTTTCAAATTCGGACGTTTCCGAATCTTTCAATCTTTACCCTTCCAATGGGCAAGCCCATGGTAACTAACATTAAGTAACCTCTTAGCCACGTGGGTCCTTGGGAGTGGTAGGGGGCTGTTAGACAGAGGCCCTGTGCTATTTTCCCAACTCATTACACAATCATAATTGCTCTCTCGCGTCTTAGCTCAGTACGTAACTCTGAACAACTGATAACTGTTCGATGTACTGGACTTAGAATTTCTGAACTAATCCTGCTATAACGATCCGAGCAGTAGTCCGATTACTTGTATCCAATACAATAATATACTTCAGTAAACAAAGATCACCTACTACGCACTTCTTCAGAATAGATAGGTGTACGAACAGACATCTATACCCTAAAGTTATGCAAACTCACCGTATGCCAAACTCGGGCAACAAATTTCCTAACAACAATCGACTACTCACAGACTTAACAGTGTCCTACTCGCACCCCGACCATTATAGATACTAGTCTTCCTGTGATCGGAATCAACAGTGAACGCAGACTACTGTATCGAACTTAGTCACTTACAGAAATGGCAATACGCAAACAGTTTGGGTCTGCTTTTCACATTCCCTTGTTCAGCACAAAGACTGACAAACAACACACTGCAACTTAATAACACTCAGAGACACCCTCAACCATTATCGAACAGATTCGTAACACAAGACTACCAATTCGTAACTCTGCACTACAGTGCAAATAAACGACTAGACGGAGCACAGAACAGAGCAGAACAGAGTAGAGTTCAATCTTCTCAATGACATACATGCTTCAAATAGTACGCTTACAATTCTCCAAATGGGCTCTCGGCCACTCTTTTCTCATTGCCTTATATAGAAGATTTTTTACCAGGGTGCGCGAATCTTTAGTTACCTGCGCGTTTCCCGAAAGGTTCTTTTACATTTAAGACGCCTATCCTAGTACATTTGTCCTTTTTTCGACGGCCGTCTAACACACTCTATCGGTGTCTATGGTGGTTCTATCTCTTCCTATGGGATGATTGAAGCTTACTTCCGGTCTTTCTCTGTTCTTGTCTCTCTTATTAATGTGGGCTGAGGATGTTCCTACCCCTTGTTGGCTCGTGTTTACGTTTGCTCGTGATGGAGGGAATACCAACTCACCTCTCCATGTGTAGGTATTTCTTGCGTGGTCAGGTACCACAAATACTCTTTTTGAAGTTTCATCCAGGTATACAACCTTTCCAGGTGTATTCGGGTCTTTAAATTCGTAGATTATGATGGAGCCTACCTCGCTAGGTTGTTCCGTTCTGTATCTCCAAAATGCTTCGTCAGTTTCTTTATTTACAAACAGCTCTATGCTTCTGTTATCTTGAGGGGTCCACTCTGGAACTAGTACTCGTGTCAATACAGATTTCCCTCTGGGTGTCCTAGGCTCTTCTAATGGTTCTTTTCCTTGGGATTTAGCTTCTGTCTCTAACTGAATTACGCCAAACTCATTTGTATTGTTTGGCTGCGTACTTAAGATGTACATCGTTCCTTCCTTGTCTATGTATGCGTCTCTCTCAAATTTCACCACAGGACGTTCCAATCCAATGGGTTGATCAGGATTGTGCATTTGCACCACTTGTCTTCGCAAACCATCCTCATAGATGCGAGCACCTAATCGGTTGGTTCGGAGAAATTCTAACTGAGTTCTATAGGATCCTTCAGGTCTTTCTAAATATGCTACATTTGACCCTCCTTCTGGTCTTTCTGTGCTAAATGCCATTTCCGATTCACTTGTGTCTGAGCTCTCGTAGGGGTAATTACTATTCAATTGTTGTGCCCACAAACATGCAGTAGTGCCTACACTAGCTTCTGATGATCTAAGGCTTCGTCGGTCAGACTTACCTATATGTTTGCTCGATCTAAGGTTCATGAATTTACTTCCTTGCACACTTAGTACATGCTCAAATCATCAATGATTCTTTGTTCTTACTTTCTTGATTCTTTTATATGCCTTAAGTTCTTGTCTTATCTTTCTGTAAGCGTCACGAATCGACTTTCCGTTGTACTTTGAGTTCTCATTCGGTCAGACTTAAGTTCTTTCCATTAGGTTTCCGTATCACACACCTTTACTTTAGTCTTAGACTTGATAAATTATTGTCTTGAACTTGATCGTTCCTATTGTCGTTAATCCACAAAGCTACCGTTTAGCCTAAGCTAAGAATTGACTAAGGGGGTTGAGTAATCTTCCAACCTCGAGTCAGCTTTTTTGGTTGCTCTGATGCCCAAGAAGCCGCGCTTCCCAAGCTTTATGCCCTTCACTACCTTGCTTTGAATGCCCTTGATTGCCTTGCTAGACCTGCCAAAATTCAATGTTTAGACCAATTCACAATGGATGATCAAGCACCTGAATATATACACTTTTAAAGGTACTTTCCCTTTTGCCCAAAATTTCAATGATTGCCCCCTGGCTTTCTAGTCCCAACTATGTCAACCTCAAATTAGCTTATCTAATGAGCTATAAAGCTCAAAAAACGGACTTCGGATGAAAAAGATATGACAATTCAGGCCCTGGGGGGTAAAAACTGACAAACAGGTTTTTCTCCAAATATGAGCTAAGGGGTTTCCTATGAGTCTAATCACCCAAAAATTTCCCAAAATTAGCCCCAAAATTGACCAAAAAATCAATTCCAAAAAATCCGTTTGGGGTGGACAATCGTGATGGTCTCAGATAATTGCGATGGTCTGGGACCATCGCGATGGTCCAGGTGAACCGTCGCGATGGCGTGACACGATCCCGATGGTCCGAAGGAGCGAACAGTCGCGATGGTCAGAAAGTGGATGATCACGATGGTGCAATTGTGAACTGTCGCGATGGTCTGAACAGTGAACGATCGTGATGGCCCAAAAATGAACCGTCACGATGGTCACAAACGCGATGGCATGAGCCAATCACGATGGTCTAAATGTCAAGGTGTCGCGATGGTCTGAGGGTGTCGTCGCGATGGTCCGAGGGAGCGAACTATCGCGATGGTCTAGCTTGCCACGTGGCAGCGTCGGCGCGATGGCATGAGCCAATCGCGATGGCGTGGGGTCGACGGGATCGTCGCGATGGTCCAAGTGAACCATCGCGATGGCTCAAGTGAGCCGTCGCGATGGTGCGAGACCGTCGCGATGGTCCGGCCGAGCCGTCGCGATGGCGTGAGCCAATCGCGATGGTGTGACACAATCGCGATGGTCTGAGCCAATCACGATGGTCCACCAAAGTATGATTTTTGCAAATGCGTTTGTGGATGCGTGTATGCGCATGTGTCGCCTACCTCGTGGTGAACTCGCTTACCAAAAATTCCGAAGTTGGCAGACCATCGCGATGGTCTGACACCTACAGCAGATCTCTGACAGAAAGTGAAATTTTACCTTTTTGCAGCCTTCCTGATGCTTTGGAGTACTATACCTGCAAGAAAACTCAAAAACACAGTAGCACATGCAAGCACAAAAGCTCTCTCTCTCGCACATGCACAAATGAGGGGAAATGAGGAGAATGGGTGGATATGGTGAAATTTCTGGTTTTTTTGGAGATGAAGATGATGATGCGGTGATGAAGATGGAGTGTGGGGGAGGTGAAAAACACTAAAAACTAAGTAAAAACAACAACAGAAACTGAAATTTTTACCTTCCAACGCCACTTCTTGCTATACTCTTACCATCACACATTCGTCCTACACTCGATCCCCGACAACGGCGCCAAGTTTGGTGTTGCTCTAGCACAATGGTGAGAACCACGTTAAGAAGCTCCACCTCCTTAATGTCAATCCGCGGAAGAGGTAGGAGTGATATGAATATCGTGAATGTGAGATGAAGTGAGAGTGAAGGTGATAAGCATAGAGATGCACACACACTACGAAGAGACAAGCAAGACACAAAGGAAGGTGAGAAATCAACTCTATTACTCAAGAACACTCTTACAAACTCAAAATAGCTCTAAGCTCTTCTCTACTCAAACAAGCTAACCTCAAAAATGAGCTCTCTAGCTCTTTTTATAGATTCTAGACTAGTTTTGACCGGTTTCACATCTAGTCACTGGCATAGTTAAAAAATAGGTCCTATGCGCTATTTGAGAGGGTAAACAGTGTCTAAAAATAACCAAAATTGGTATGCTCATTCTACCTAAGCTCCTCAAGCTCGAGGACTCCTCGGCTTGCACAAAATGGAGCTATAAATTACAAAAAGGGTTTTTTCTATGTTACATATGTTACAATAGTGATGAAAATCACTATTGGAGGTTTTGAAGAATATTTATAAAACATAAATCTTTGAAAAATTGATTCGACTGACTCCCTGCTCTGTCTTTACATGCTTCCGCGTCTTCTGTGCCTCTAGCTACTGCCAACAATTGCCGAGGCACTTTTTTCCCTCTTTAGGAGTTTTTTTTCCCCCGACTTGTATATATGCCTATTGCCCTAATGGGGTACTTATGTTTGTACATTCTCTAGTAATACATTCAGTATTGTGTGTTGTGCTCCAAGCTTCTTCTCCTTCCTTGTGATGTTCGCATGCTTCTGCAAACGTCTATCTCCAAAATTGGTATCAAAGCAGGTTGTCGCTTCATCTAGGGTGTTGTCAACACCTCTCCTGTTGCAATCTCAGAATCGTATGAATTTTGGTGAGCATACTCAGCGCGTTTTTGAGATCAAAACGGCTTCACTTTTTGGTGACGAAATCATGATCTAAGCTTGTTTCGGCCTCCGAACGCACTATCGTAGTGCTTGTGTAGGCTATTTTGTCTTTTTGTGCCAAAGGTATATACCAATTTCGGTTCGCCAGTATAAGCATCTTGAAGTCTGCTACAAGCCTAGTAGAATTTGTCTAGGTAGTTCTATTCAACTTTTTGAGATATAATCAATTTTCTGCATCAAGGTATTTTAGTCACCGACCATGGTTGAAAGCAATGATGTATTCTCTATGTTGGCTGTTGAGGATAAGTTGGATGGTACCAACTACCCATTATGGGCTTATATGATGTGACATGTATTGGTTGCAAAAGGACTGTGGAACATTGTGAAGGGTGTTGAAAAACATCCTATCACACCTACAACTATTACAACTGTAGGTACAGAAGCTTAGAGAGAAGGTGTTGAAGATGATGATATTCTACATATTCTTGTTTGTGTTGCGGTTTTTGTTGCACCTACTACAGAGCAGATTCTTTGGGATGGTAGAGATGCTCAGGCACATGCATTGATAGCTTTGTTTGTCAAACATGCCATTACTCCTCACATTCGCTCTTGCAGAATAGCTAAGGATGCTTGGGATACACTTACCACATTGTAACAAGCTAGGAATGGGCTCGTGTTGCTTACCTCCGAAAACAGTTGGAGAGTGAGCACATGAATGAAGGTGATTCTATGGAAAGTTTTCTAACAAAGATCGAAGACTTGAAGGAATAGTTGATTTCTGCTGATGAGGTTATACTAGATAGCTCACTTGTGCAGACCGTTCTGAATGGTCTTCCTGATTCATATCAGAGTTTTGCTTCTACTCTTCGGTTAATGATGAAAGGCAATCCAAATGCCTTGTCATTTGAGGAGTTAGTCTCTATTATATTGCAGGAAGATCAGTCCAGGTAGAACATGTCCATTATGCATGTTGCAGATCAAGCTTTCCTGGCTAGTCAGAAGGGCAAAGGAAAATGGAGCTCTTCAGCTAGTAAGCAAAAATCTGCAAATGTTGCACATTCAAAGAAGGAAGATAAAGATGAGAAGAAATCAAAAAAGCAAAAATTGTTTTGCAAGTACTATAAAGGGAATGATCATACCATAAAGAACTGTCCAAAACTAGCTGCTAAAGAGGCAAAGAAGAAAGAGGCTGGAATGGTTGTTGTAGAGGCCTCTACACCAAAAACAGAGTCTGCTAATCTTGTGCAAGAAGAAGAATGGGCATTTACTATTGTCTGCAGTTTTGACCCATCTTCTCATGAGCAGTGCATGTCTGTAGTAGACTCAGACATTTGGTACTTTGACAGTGGGGCGACCAAACATATTACCTCGCAGCGCAGTTTCTTCTCTTCACTCGAGCCTGCCCCTACAGAGAATACTGTTACATGCATCAACAACTCCTCTTATCCTGTCATGGGAGTTGGTAAGATCATTTTGACTACTGCGGATGGTAGTTCTTTCACTTTGTCAAATGCTTTATTTGTGTCACGGATCAAGAAGAACCTATTATCAGTTTTTGCATTAGCCAAGATTGGCTTGGTTGTGAAATTTGTTGATGACAGGTGTACATTTCATGATCTATCAAATGGCATGGGTTGTATTGCTTCTGGTATTCTATGTCATGGGTTATATAAGCTCATAGACTATGAAAGATCTGTAAATGATTTGGCATGTGCACTACATGATTCTTAGGCTATGTCAGATGCAAAGCTTTGTGCATGCACGCTTTGGTCATTTGAATTTTGCTAGTTTGCTACGCCTACAGAAATCTGAAATGGTGTCCTCTTTCCCCAAACTTGAGGAACCTGGAAAACATGTTTGTGAAGGCTATATTTTGGCCAAAATGCAGTGTCCATCCTTTCCAAAAGATGGTTCAGTTCGGGCTACTCAGAAATTGTAGCTTGTACATAGTGATGTCTGTGGTCTATGCAGACACCTTCTTTTGGAAATTATCTTTACTTCATGACTTTCATTGATGATTTTTCAAGGCATGCATGGGTATATCCATTGAAGGCAAAGTCCAAAGTGTTCATGTGCTTCAAACAGTTTTTGGTTTTGGCTGAAAATCTATCAGCATGTAAAATGGGCACCCTCCATTCTGATCGAGGGGAGGAATATATGTCTTCTAATTTTAATGCATTTTTTGCTGAACATAGGATAAAACACCAGTGTAGAGTGTCATATACACCTCAACAGAATGGAGTTGTTGAACGAAAGAACAAGTCACTCATGGAGATGGTGAGGTGCATGGTCAAGAGTCAGGCTTTACCACATAGTTTCTGGCTTGAGGCTGTCATGTGTGAAGCATATGTACTTAACAGGTGTCCCAATAAAGCACTACAGTCTATCACTCCATATGAGGCTTGGCATGACTGCAAGCCATATCATCTGCATGTTTTTGGTTGTTTGGCATATGCATTAGTGCCCGAACAACATCGTAGAAAATTGGATGATAAAGTAGTAAAATGTATTTTTGTTGGGTACAATTGTGAAAGTAAAGGCTATCGTCTATATCATCCATAGACTAAACGCATTCTGGTTAGTCGTGATGTCGTTTTTGTGGAAGATGCTATTCAGCCATTGCTTTCATGTACTAAGGAGACATCTGTTAGCTCCAAAGACATGTATGATACTTTGCTGCCTCTTTTTACAGGTGGACAGTCTAGTGCTGGTCCTAATGAGGCAACTTCTCGACCTTTGCAAGTTTCATGTGATGATGCATATCATTCCATTTCTGATGCAGATTTACATGATGCACTTATTGATGAGAGAGCTGATATTGAGCAGGCAAGAACTATGCCAAAATGGCTAGTGCAGACCTTGTGTAATAGCAAATTAGATGCACCTCTGTCATATGGTACTCGATCATGCTCTCATAGTGCCTCTTTTGCATCAGATTTCTATGATATGGCTGCATCTAATCTCTGTGATGAGACTGAGCCTGTTTCGTTTGATGAAGCACAAAATTCAAAATATTGGATGGTTGCTATGCAATCTGAATATGATGCTATAATGAAGAATGGTACTTGGTCTTTATATGACTTGCCTCCTGGCAAGAAGGCCATTGCCACTAAGTGGGTATACAAGCTAAAGTGTAAACTTGATGGTACAATTGAGAGGTATAAGGCTAGGCTTGTTGCAAAGGGTTATGCGCATGGAGGCATTGATTTTGATGAAACCTTTGCACCTACATGTTATGTGACTACTGTTCGGAGCATCTGTGCACTTGCACCTCATCATCGTTGGAATGTACATCAGTTGGACATTAAAACTACATTTTTGAATGGTGACTTGCATGAAGAAGTGTATGTTTTTCAGCCCCATGGCTTTGTGCAGAAAGGGCATGAAACCCAGGTGTGTAGGTTAAAGATAGCATTATATGGTTTACAGCAAGCACCACGTGCTTGGTATGAGAAGATACATGCCTATCTGATTGCACATGGTTTTGAGAACAATCCAACTGAAAGCACCTTATATGTTAAGCGTGCTAATGATGTACTTTTGATCATTGTGGTTTATGTTGATGACATGCTGCTCACTGGTCCTTGTTGATTTCATGGAAAAAGCTTTGTTAAAAGTGCGTTTTTTATCACAGACACTTTTAAGCTCTTTTCGGGTTCTTGGGGATGGTAGGGGTCTGATAAATCAGAGGCCCTGTATCTTATTTTCCCACTTAACTTATCAAGCAAGTAGTACATTAATATTCAGTATCGAATTCTCTATACAGGTTTACTGTTCATACTCATGTTAAGCTTTACATAGTATGTAATGCAAGAGTTACTAATTAACGTCGCACAAACTTATTATCAGCAACATACCATTACTACGTTAATCACCAATTAATATAACTTAACAAGGTAAGAGTAACAGTACTCAAAATTAAGGAATGCTGCACTACGACGTCTCCACAAGCTGCAAATCGCCCAGACAGATAGTCTGGCGATCCTGTTCCTCTCCACCGGAGAGCCACCTAGTGTCTTTTCATTAATTGATAGAAAGATACAACACTTTGCTACGACCTTTCAGTACGTGCGGTATAGGAAAAATATGAATTACATAATGCCAATCCGGCGACCTTACACTGGCACGCACGGTGGACTTGAACCCGCAATGGAAACAAAATTAAGGCTTGTCTACGATGCCTTGTATATACATGGTTCTTGCTAACTTGAAGGTTCTGGTAATTTTCTGTTTTAGCGAATCCAACATCATCTTTAAAGTTTCCAGCTCTACTAATTGTGCGTCAGTGCGAACAGAACTGGCCGCAATGACTTGACTCATCAAAATTTCAGCCTGGGTCTGCAAAAATGCCTCTTGCAAATAAAAATCATTGGCAAGGGCTGCATCACCGCTCAATATTATTGCAGCAATTTGATTATCTATTCTCGATAGACGCTCTGCTTGAAATCCCAACTGCTTTTCTCTTCGCTCCAGCTCTTGAGCTTGATACTGAATAGTCTGATAGTAAGCATCTCTTTCCTTTCTAAGCCCAGCGATGTCCTTCTGAAGTTGAATAGTCAAAGTCGTCTTGGCTTTAAGAGCAGAATTTGTCTGAAATAAATCGGCAGTTACGGTCTGGAGTTTTGCAGTAGTTTGCTTAGCTAAATCAGCCATCTCTTGTCCTCTCTGCACAACTTCATCAAGCTGGATTTGTGTTTCTTCCAACAAGTTTCCCATTGCCACTCTAGCATCTTCTTTATCCTGTACTAGCTGTTTTAACTGAGTGATCTCTTCATCACGAGCATTTATCAAAACATCTTTGGCGGTTAATTCGGCCAATGTGGCATCGCACTGAGCAATGACTGTGTCTTGTTCTGCAAGCCTAGCTTGAAGCTGTTGAATCTGTAATTGCAGGGCATGTTTTTCCGCTTTCACCGCATTAGTTTCTTCTTGCAATGGTGCAATATTGGCCTCTAGGACATCCACTTTGTGTTGTAAGTCTTGATGGATACTATCTGTTACCATCTTCAATTGCATTGGTAACTTTTGTGAGAATTGGATCAACAGGCGACCCATCGATTCAAGTTCATGAAACATTGGAACCAGAATAGGAAGAGGAGGAAGTGGTTGGGATGAAGAGGCTGAGAATAGATTAGGGGAAGACGGTGGAGAATAGGCGGGAGAAGAAGATGGAGAAGGGGGTATGTCGAGAACAATAGGTTGGACTGGGGCAATTGGCGCAATAGTAGTCATGTTGGGCACCAACACAATTCCGGTGGGGTGCTGTGTTGTTGCTTCAGTTCGGTCAATTACAGCATCAACCAAAGCCATCACTTCATTGACAACCTCAGTAACAATGGCTTGCACATCATCGTGGGTTTGCTGCTGAGAATCTTCCTTAGAAGAAATTTCTTCAGATTCAGTGGTGGAAACACCTTGTTCTTGCTGCTGGATTGGAGAAGACTGGGCAGAATAATCAATATGGATAGAAGTGGCGGTTTCGTGGAAGACTTCTTCTTCATGTGCGGCGTTAGATCCTTGCACCTGGCTCTCAGACGGACTTATACGGGTGCGTTTCCGGTGAAGAAGTTGGAAGAGATCTTCATCCTCATCCTCTTCATCTTCGAGCATACGAGTGGATTATTTACGCAATAAGAAGGGAGCATTGGGCGGAGGTTGTGCGGCTTGAATGGCTGGAAAGAGAAACGTGAGGATATGGAGAAGACGTGATCGTGGAAGATCACCCTCATTAACATGTTTAATAATCGTAACACATTCACAGTGAATGCACCGGAAATAAAAAGAGGCGAAATTGACAGACTCACGAGAAGCCATGTCAATCATCGAATAAAAGGGATGCGAAATCCCGTAGGTACGTTTCTGCAAATTCAAGATCGCAACTAAGAATTGTAAGGTGGTACGTTCAAGATCAGGGCGACACAGAATGGCGTAATCATTAGATGAGTGTCGTGGAAATAATGCGGTCATGGAAGCGACAAGAAGGAGAGGACCATTTTCCAATCCATCCCGAGGAAGTCGGAACGCTTCAGCAAACGAGGCCAGAGTGATCACTACGCGTGTCAGTAAGCAAAGGATAGGCCAACTCTGCTCCGTAGTAGGTGTGGCAGCGATAGCAGCAATAATCTATGCATAAAATGGGTGACACTCCACTGAATGCCAAGGCAATTCAGCGAAGTTCAAGAGGCCACGAATACGCAAGTACTCTTTACTTCAGGGGTGAGTCCTTCACGGAAGGTAGCAACGTTGGCTAGTGCTTCCATGACGCGCACGCAAAAGGACAAGAACACAGAGAACACAGACCACACAGAGCACAGAAACACACAGACACAATAGCGATTATCAGTGAAAGAATTAAGATTAAGTAGACACACGACAACCCTAATCATCGCGCGGTATTGAAATGATAACTTCCATAATTACGGTGTGCATGCATGAGCAGAATCAGTAACACAGGGCGGCGATTAATCATATTTAGATATCAAAACGAGGAGAGTTACAGTGTATATTCAACTGAAATACAAAAATAAAAAGAAAATAAGTGACATGTGGAACAACGAGAAACATGTCAGCGGTGATCAGGCGGTTGGTGATATGGGCGTAACTTTGAACCATTAATTACTTTGGGAAGGGGAACTCTGGTCAAGGTAGTCAACCAAAAAGTAGTGGGTCCCACTTGCTCACTAATCCGGTAAGGACCAAACCATCGTAATTTAAATTTCCCATCAGAATGATTTGCTTTAGCATTATAAAATAGCACAAGTTGGCCCACCGTAAAAACTAGAGTCTTGAGGAAACGATCATGGGTACGGGCTTGCCGCAACTGAACTTCTTGAAGAACCAGCAAACTTTCCCAACGATGTTCATCCAAGGTTCTGAGTGCTTCCAACCGAAATGGCAAAGAGTCTTCGGGCAACAATTTCTGAGTGAGGGCCATGCGTAGGCTTGGCACTACAATCTCCATCGGCGTGATTGCTTCCAACCCATATGCCAGCTTGAAAGGGGTCATTCCGGTTGCCACTTTGTATGTAGTCCGGTATGCCCATAAAACTGCGGGAAGTAACTGATCCCAATGTTTTGGAGATTCCACGATCAATTTTTGAAGTATACTCAACAGCTTCTTATTGGTGCTTTCAGCCAAACCATTAACACGTGGATAGTATGGTGAACTGAATTTATGCAGAATTTGAAAAGTGTGTGTTAGTACTCACATTAAATTGTTGGCAAAATGTGTGCCTTGGTCTATCACAAGTTCTAGACGTAATCCATAACGCGGAAAAACGTTCTTCATCAGGCATTTTGCCATCGAAACAGCTGTGGCTGACCGTAAAGCCCAAGCTTCCGCCCACCTGGTGGCATAATCCGTACAAGTCAGTATATATTGATTGTTGCTAAGGGTGGCTGGTGGTGTTATTGGTCCAATAAAATCAAGACCCCACTTCTGAAAGGGTTCCAAAGGTAATACAGGTTGCAGAGGAAAGAAGTGGCATTATAATGGCTGTCCAGACCGTTGACAAGTGTCACACTGCTGCACAAACTGAGTCACATCTTTGTACATGGTAGGCCACCAAAGCCCACTTTGCAGAATTTTCCGGTGAGTAAGATCGGCTGCAAAATGTCCACCGGAGGGTATTGAATGTGCCATAGCAATAACCGAGTCTGCTTCATGTGGTGGGATACAACAAAGTAAGACACCAGTATGATCCAGGTAGTACAGCTGACCTACAACCAACCGAAATCTGCGACTATAAACTGCAATTTTCTGCCGCAGAGCAGGAGGAGTATGAGGAGGAAGACACCCATCAGTTAGGAAAGTTAGTAATGTATCATAGTAGGTAGACGACACAGGAGGGTCTGTAGATTCGTCCCGAGCCAGCTCAATAGCGTCAATTGTTGGTGTAGTATCATCAACCCCCACCGGAGCTTCATCGGAATCCAATCGAGATAGGAAATCTGCCAAGGCATGTGCGGTACCGGGTCGATGAATAACTTCATAGTCGAATTCCTGTAATAATAAAATCCATCGAGCCAAGCGACCACCTAAATGTTGCTGCCGGACCAGATACACAAGCGTGACATGATCCACGTGGAAGGTGAATTTTAGGCCCAACAAATAATGCCGGAATTTCTTCACAGAGTACACCAACCCGAGACATTCTCTTTCGGTCACTGAATAGTTCCTCTCAACAGGAGCTAGTCGGCGACTTGCATGATAGATAAGCCAAAACCACTTGTCAGTTTGCTGCATTAAAATGCTTCCAATAGCTATGTCTGATGCATCGACAAAGACATGGAACAGGCGTTCCCAATTAGGGGGTTGCAAAATTGGAGCCTGTGTTAATAATCCTTTAAACGATCAAATGTGATTTGGCATTCTGGAGTCCATTCAAACTGTCGTGGAGTACTAGTCATTAGCCGATTAAGTGGTGTTGCTAAATGAGCTAACCACCGCAAATGTCTGCCATGCCACCGGATTTGACCCAGGAAGCGCATAACTTCTTTCGATGTTGTAGGGACTGGTGCCTGCAACACGGCTACAACCTTATCCGAATCAACTTGTATGCCTTGCTCAGAGATAATATGGCCGAGGAGTTTGCCACAGGAGACCGCAAACACAGATTTTGCTGGATTCAAGCATAACCGGTATTCGCGGCATTTTTGAAAGCAGCACCGTAAATGATACAGGTGCACCGCAATTTTCCCAAATAAGGAAAAGTCATCCAGATATACTTGTATAAAAGTAGTCAGGTAGGGTGAAAAGATTTCTTGCATACAACGTTGAAATGTGCTTGGAGCATTCCTTAACCCAAACCACATTACCGTACAAGCATAAACACCCCAATTCGTGATGAAGCTGTTTTTGGTATGTCCTGTTCTGCCATTCGCACCTGGTTATAACCATTATATCCGTCCAAAAAGGAGTACATCTCATGCCCTGCCACTCTGTCTAGCATTTTGTCGCCCCGAACAGCGGTGTACGCAATAAAGATCCACCAGGTAGTATCGCACTATCATCGAAAAACTGTAAATTCCCACCAACTGGTACTGAACTTTCACTGAAACTTGTCAAACTTTCACGGAAACAGGGTATACTTCCTCTGGTAACGATCTCTCTGGATAACACAACTCTATCCTTAGAAAGGTTCAAATTCTGACCAAATGGTATCGCATCAATTGCGCACTGCATCCCTGTACACTCAGAAGTTATTGCACCTTCTTCAGAACGCACCGGAATTATACCGGAATCTACCGAAATCTCATCATTTATCACCGAACTGGTACCAGAATCTCTACTAACTGGTTCCGATCCTTCGACAACTGGGCTTAACGGGCCTACTTTTCTGCCACCTGGGGGTGTCCCTAACAAATTTGGTACTGTCCAGGGATGTTGGTCTCTCCTGTACTTTGGATACGACTCGCCGGACCGAGTAACCGGCATATATCACCTCTGCACCACTTGCCTTACGTACTGCTCCACCTTACTGATTATTCTCAATCCATTGCCATCTTCCCACACACGGGGCCAGTGTTAAAAGTGCGTTTTTCATCACAGACACTTTTAAGCTCTTTTTGGGTTCTTGGGGATGGTAGGGGTCTGATAAATCAGAGGCCCTGTATCTTATTTTCCCACTTAACTTATCAAGCAAGTAGTACATTAATATTCAGTATCGAATTCTCTATACAGGTTTACTGTTCATACTCGTGTTAAGCTTTTCACAGTATGTAACGCAGGAGTTATTAATTAACGTCGCATAGACTTATTATCAGCAACATACCATTACTGCGTTAATCACCAATTAATATAACTTAACAAGGTAAGAGTAACAGTACTCAAAATTAAGGAATGCTGCACAACGACGTCTCCACAGGCCGCAAATCGCCCAGACAGATAGTCTGGTGATCCCATTCCTCTCCATCGGAGAGCCACCGTAGTGTCTTTTCATTAATTAATAGAAAGATACAACACTTTGCTACGACCTTTCGGTACGTGCGGTATAGGAAAAATATGAATTACATCATGCAAATCCAGCGACCTTACAGCTTGTTTGCTAACAAGACTGCGGAAAATTGCCACGCCTCAACTAGAACTAAGCTAGAGCGATATTAGAACACCTCTATAATCATCAGTAGCTTAGCAAACTTTCTGAAGCTGAAAACTTTACAACTGCATTTTGAACTCACCAGAATTTCACCGGAACTTCACCGAACTGTTACCGGAATGTCACCGTAATCTTATTGGAATCTTACCGAAATCAACTGCAATTCTGTTTGTGATTACTTCAAATGATTGTAGATGAAGTAAGGAAGTAATACCTGAGCTTCCTTCAGTAATTGAACTCTTTCTGAAGTTTAAGAAAAAAACTTCATCAGTTCTGGATGTCCTTTACGGTCAGACACAGTACTGCATACTTGTCTCATTTTACAGAAGTCTTTTGATCAACTTATAGTTGAGACTACTAGCTTCAAGATAAGCTATCACTCATTAAAATCTTTACACTGTGTTGTGAGATCTAACTCTCAGGAAAATGTTTACTGACAAAAACTTTAACTGTTAACTAACTTTCATAGTAACATGAAATCACTCAGATTTCTTCACATACGAAGAATGTGCTCAATCTTCCACATGAACATGTGTTTTCTATTAGAGAAGATGTGTACAAAATAGCTTGGTCTCACTTTGCTCATAGCTATGGAAAAACTCTCCTACTCTGAGTAGTTATTCCTTACCATCTCTCTCAGATGAATACCCGACAGTTCAGGTTCTATTATTCATCTGTACATACGCAATCTCTGGTGTCTTCTATATCACTATCTTTGTCTCTTACGGGACTCTTATCTTTCCTCTATGTATATACTCTATATCTCTCAGCTCTCTTATATACAATTTTTTGATCCAGGTTTCAACAAACTTATAAGTCTGGAAACTTCTACATTGTATATTAGAGATGTGAATTTGTCCCTTCACTAAGGCTTGATTTTCTGAATGCTTTGTTTCTGCTTCTCTTTTGTCTTTCTTCGTCTTTATGACTGTCTGTATGTCAAATTTGTGAGTGATTCTTCAACAGCTCCCCCTCAATCACTAATTTGCATTCTCTCATCTTTCATATATTCTTCTTTTCTTTTATACCTGCCATTTCTTTGAATCTGCTTGTCTTTACTCCATCTAAGCTCTTTGTCAGAATATCTGCTATCTGATCCTTTGTAGATGTGAATACTATTTCAATCTCTTTTTCCATTACCTTTTCCCTCAGGAAATGATATTGAATCTCTATGTGTTTTGTTCTTGCATGAAATACTGGATTTGCTGCAAGATACAACGAGCTCATATTATCTCCATGTATGATAGGTATACCTTGATCAATACCCATGCTTTTGAACAAGATCTGCATCCATATCACTTCTTTAGCTGCTTCTACAAGTCCTTTATATTCTACTTCTGTTGACGATAAAGCCACTGTGTGTTGCTTCTTTGAACACCAGCTTACAAGCTTATCTCCTAGGTATATCATATACCCATGTGTTGACCTTCTGTCATCTTGACTTCCTTCCCAGTCTGAGTCACTGTATGCTCTCAACTGTATATCTAACGTAAAAGGATAATATAATCCTTCTTTTATAGTTCTTTTAATATATCTAAGAGCTCTTTGTCTTGCAACCCAATGTTGATCCTTCGGACAATGCATGAACTGTGAAAGAAATCCCACTGCATAACTGAGATCCGGTCTTGTTAGTGTAGCATAAATTAAGCTTCCCACTAACGACTCATATTTCCTCATATCTTTAAACTTTGCACCACCATATTTGCTGAGTTTATGATTTACTTCAAGCGGTGTTGAAGCTTCTCTGCAATTCTCCATGTTAAACTTCTTCAGTAAGTTTAGGAGATACCTTTCTTGCGAAACATATATACCATGATCTGTATATGTAACTTCCATTCCAAGAAAGTATGATAACTTTCCTAGATCACTGATCTTGAACTCTTTTTCAAGCAATCTTTTTACCTCCTTGATTCCTTCATCTGAGGTTCCTGTGATTATTATGTCATCTACATAAATACAAATGTAGATCATACCTTCATCTGTTCTCTTAACAAGTAGACTTGCATCAGCCTTTGAGCCCTTGAGCTTTGGTATCCAAGGTCATTGAGATACTTCACAAGTCTATAATTCCAAGCTCTTGGAGCTTGCTTCAATCCATAGAGAGCTCTTCTTAATCTGCAAACATGATCTGGGTAACTGGAACTTACAAACCCTTCAAGCTGTTCCATGTAGACTTCATCTGATATATATCCATTCCAGAAATGCATTCTTTATATCCAGCTGACTTAGCTTCCAACAAGAAGAAGTGTCATAGGAATACCTTGTTGGTTGTTTCCTTACTCTGTTTGACCTTCTTCGCTCATATTCTTCATGTGTATCTGAATACACATCTTCATCAAATCTTGGTTCATCTTCGTTTCTCATACCTGATCCAATCCTGGACGTACTTGCCTGCATATGATCTTCATCTCCATTCACCTGCATATGTGATTTTCCTTTTTCTTTCCTTCTTATCTCTTCTTCAAGTGTTTCAACACTATGCTCTTTATCTGTATACCAGCTCTTTCCTTCATCAAATGTCACATCTCTGGAAATAGTAAATTGTTTGGTTAGAGGACTCCATAACCTATAACCCATTTGTTTTTCATCATATCCGATGAACACGTATTTTTCAACTTTTGGTTCAATCTTATGTCTCAGTTGTGATGGTAAGCATAAGCAATTGATCCAAACACTTTACAATGATCAAGTGTTGGTTTCTTGCCCCACCAAGCTTCATAAGGGGTCATCCCATTTAAAGTTGTACATGGTAATCTATTTACCAGATATGTTGCTGTATTTACAACCTCAGCCCAAAGATAATTTGGACAATTCTTCTCCTTTAGCATTGCTCTTGCAAACTCAATTAGAGTTCGGTTTCTCCTTTCTGCTACTCCATTTTGTTGCGGTGTATACCTGCAAGTTATTTCTCTTTTGATACCTGCATTCTACAGATAATCATTGAACTCTCGAGAAAAGTATTCTCCTCCTCCATCAGACCTTAGTCTTTTGAGTTTCTGTCCTATAAGTCTTTCAGCATATGCATGAAAATGCCTGAAAGCTTCAAATACTTCTGATTTCTCTTTCAAAACATAAAGAGTTATCCATCTTGTTGCATCATCAATAAAAAAAACATAATACCTGGAGCCGCTGATAGATCCTTCTTTTTTTGGTCCCCATACATCTGTATGTATGAGTTCTAGCACATCATCGTGTTTGTACCCTTTCTTCTAAAAGGGTAACATGTGGGCTTTTCCCATCTGACAAGCTTCGCACTTGTGAATCATATGTTGATTCTTCATATTCGGTAATCCTCGTACAGATTGTTTTTCCACCATAGTTTTGATTCTTGTTTCATTAAAATGTCCTAACCTCTTATGCCAGAGGTCTAACTCTATGAATACCTCATCAGCATGTGTGATCAAGGCTTGATCAACATTCCCTTGTACTTTAAGAGTAAAAAGTCTACCTTCCTTTTTACCATGGACAATCTGATTGTATCCATTCTCTAGATCTTCAACAAATACTCCTTCATTTGTAAACCTGACTTGAAAACCTTTTTCTACTATCTAACCCATGCTGATCAGATTCTTCGGGATTGTTGGAACATACAAAACATTTGTTAGTAGGTCAGCTCCATTCTTACACTTTACTTTTCCAATTGACCTTACATTATGTTTTGTGTTGTCACCTGTCTGTACTATATGATTTGAAATACCTCCTTCAAGTTCTGATAACAATTCTATATTTTCGGACAAATGATTTGAACAACCAGAGTCAATATAGAATACCTTGAGGTCTTCATTCTCTGACATACTTATTGAGTTCACCATCAACGTTGTATGACTGTCATTCTGCATATCATTCACACAGTTGTAGTAGGTAGTGTTGTGAGACTGATTCTGTCCCCAACTTTTTGCTCCACCTCTACCATATCCGCCTCTTTGACTTTGTCTTCCTCTTTGATATCTTCCACTTCTGCCTCTACTGTTATTGTTCTGATTCTGACTTGATCCTTGAGAATTATGCCAGCAATCATGAGTCAAATGATTGCTTAATCCACAGATCCAACAAGTCTTCTTGTTGTTAGTCTGATTACCTCTTCCTTTACCTCTACTTTTACTTCTGGCATTACCTCTTCCTCTTGCAAAATTTGCTTGAGTAGACATCTCTTCTTCATCTTTTTCTTTACCTTTATCACCTTTCTTCTTATTCTTTGCGTACATAGCCGAACTATGTCCTTTATCTCCGTCTGTCTTCAAATCTTGCTCAAACGTTAGCATTAGTCCAAGCAACTGATTTAAATCTGGTACAAAATGATTTAAAGACAGTTCAGTTGAGAGTACGAAAGGTTTCCACCTTTCATCTCCTCTCAATCCTTGCAAGCACTTGTGCTATCAACCTGTGATCCTCGATATCTTCATCAATAGATCCAAGACTATCCGCCAAATCCTTCATCTTAGTGACATAATCACTAATGCTTTGACTTTGCTTTTTCTTGAACATTGTAAACTCTGACCATAAGCTAGCCTTCCTAGCTTTCGTCGTATTTTGGAAATGATCTTCCAATGCACTCCATATGTCTTCCGCTTTCTCCAGACCTCTAATGTGCAGTAGTAGATGATCTGTAATTGTATTGTAGATATAAGCTCTTGTCGTTGCATCTTTCTTCTGCCACAGCTTCAAGGCTTCTAACTCTTCTTTCTTCGATTGACTGTCATCTTCGAAAGTCGGCTTCTTTTCTTCTCCTTTTACATATATCATTAAGTCTTTACTCATAAGCAAAGCTTCCATGCGCATTACCCATGCGGGATAATTATCTCTATCCAATTTGTCAATAGAGATATGATCTGCCATAATCTTCTTGTTTCTATTACTTTCGGTGAGTATAATGTAAAAAGGTTTTACCTTTTACAAACCTTTACCTTGAGAATTACTTCGGAACGTTTCTTGATGCCGTTTGTTGTTGATCATCTCAGCTTTCACCTTTCTTGTGAAAGTTCTTCGAATTCTCTTGTAATTTTACTTTTGTTTCTACTTCTGTGAAACCTTTTCTGCTCTTCAGAACCTTTCGCTCTGATACCACTGTTGATTTCATGGCAAAAGCTTGTTCGCTAACAAGACTGTGGAAAATTGCCACGCCTCAACTAGAACTAAGCTAGAGTGATATTAGAACACCTCTATAATCATCAGTAGCTTAGCAAACTTTCTGAAACTGAAAACTTTACGACTGCATTTTGAACTCACCAGAATTTCACCGAAACTTCACCGAACTGTTACCGGAATGTCACCGTAATCTTACCGGAATATTATCGGAATCAACTGCAATTCTCTTTGTGATTACTTCAAATGATTGTAGATGAAGTAAGGAAGTAATACATGAGCTTCCTTTAGTAATCGAACTCTTTCTAAAGTTTAAGGAAAAAACTTCATCAGTTCTAGATGTCCTTTACGGTCAGACACAGTACTGCGTACTTGTCTCATTTTACAGAAGTCTTTTGATCAACTTATAGTTGAGACTACTAGCTTCAAGATAAGCTATCACTCATTAAAATCTTTACACTGTGTTGTGAGATCTAACTCTCAGAAGTACCGGAAAATGTTTACTGACAAAAATTGTAACTGTTAACTAACTTTCACAGTAACATGAAATCACTCAGATTTCTTCACATACAAAGAATGCGCTCAATCTTCCACATGAACATGTGTTTTCTATTAGAGAAGATGTGTACAAAATAGCTTGGCCTCACTTTGCTCATAGCTATGGAAAAACTCTCCTACTCTGAGTAGTTATTCCTTACCATCTCTCTCAGATGAATACCCGACAGTTCAGGTTCTATTATTCATCTGTACATACGCAATCTCTGGCGTCTTCTATATCACTATCTTTGTCTCTTACGGGACTCTTATCTTTCCTCTATGTATATACTCTATATCTCTCAGCTCTCTTATATACAATTTTTTGATCCGGGTTTCAACAAACTCATAATTCTAGAAACTTCTACGCTGTATATTAGAGACGTGAATTTGTCCCTTCACTAAGGCTTGATTTTTTGAATGCTTTGTTTATGCTTCTCTTTTGTCTTTCTTCGTCTTTATGTCTGTCTGTATGTCAAATTTGTGAGTGATTCTTCAACAATCCTCATGAAAGGCATATTGCTGATTTTAAGGCAAATTTGCATGCCTCATTTGAGATATCTGATTTGGGGTATTTGCATCACTATTTGGGCATCCAGTTTATGCACATTGATGGTGGAGTGGCTTTGTGTCAAACGAAATATATTGACACATTATTGTAGCCTTTTGGCCTTGAAGATTATAAACCTATTGCCACTCCTATGGAAACATGTTTATGACTGAGTCTTCATGATGTTGGAGATGTATTTGATGATGTTCTCTATCAGTAGGTTGTTGGGTGCCTGATTTACTTATGCATTACTCGGCCAGATATTCAGTTTTTTGTCTCACAGATGAGCAGGTTTATGCATTGCCCAGGAGTCAAGCATTGGCAGGCTGTTAAGCGCATCTTTTGCTACTTGAGTGGTACTCGGCTACTTGGGTTATTTTATCCCAAGGGGGGATCACTACTGCCAGATTTGCAGGCCTTTTCTAACTCTGATTGGGATGGTTGCTATGACACTCGTGTGTCCACTAGTGGCATTTGCTTCATGCTTGGTAGCTCATGTATATCTTGGTTGAGCAAGAAGCAGCCTACTATGGCCACTTGCAGTTGTGAGGTTGAGTATAGGGCAGCTTTCACAGTGACTATTGAGTGTGTGTGGCTCAGACACCTTATGGCTGATTTGGGTGTTGGTCAATCTTCTGCCACTACCATCTTCACTGACAATCAGAGCGCATTCGCAGTTGCGAGGGACCATGTGTTCCATGCTCGCACTAAGCACATTGAGGTGCATTATCATTATGTCAGGGAGAGGCTCTGTGCTGGGGAGATCAGCTTGGCATATGTCCCCACGCGGGAGAACATTGCAGACCTTTTCATGAAGCCTCTTCCTAGGGAGAAGTTTGAAGCTTTTCGCAAAGCTTTGGGCTTACTTCTTTTTGTGGAGTGATGTCCATATAGCTTGGCACTTCCTTATACATAAGTGCCAGCTACTTGTTCACCACATCACTCCCAGGGGGGATAGCGTAAACTGTCGAAAAAGTTGAACAGAGCTACCCTAACGAGTTCTACTAAACCTGTCGCAAACTCTAAGAGGCTTATATTGGTGAACCGAAACTTGTATATATCTTTGGCACAAAAAGACAAAATAGCATACATAGGCACTGTGATTGTGCATTCGGAGGCCAAAACGAGCTTAGATCGCAATTTTAGCACCACATAGCGAAGCTGTTTTGATCTTTGAAACACCTTGAGGATGCTCACCAAATTTCATGCAATTCTGAGACTGCAACCAGAGAGGTGTTGACGACGCCCTAGATGAAGCGGCAACCTGTTCTAATACCAGTTGTTGGAGTTAGACATCTGTAGAAGCACGCGAATAGCACAAGGAAGAAGAAGAAGCTTGGAGCACAACACACAATACTGAATGTATTACCACTAGAATGTACAAAGATAAGTAACCCGTTAGGGCAATAGGTGTATATACAAGGTGGGGGAAAAAAAGCCTCCCAAAGAGGGAAAAAAGTGCCCCAGTGGTCCTAGAGTGTTCACACAAATCACTACCTAAATATATCGACATGATCATAGTCTCAAAATCAAACAAAAATTGGTGAGCATACTCAGGGCAATTAGGAGTTCAAAATAGCTTTGTTGTGTGGCATCAAAATTTTGATATGAGCTTGTTTCATCCTCCAAACACACTTTTGTAGTGCTTGTGTAGGCAAATTCATCCTTTTGTGCCAAACATATATACTGTTGGAGCTTGAGGTCTACAGAAGCACAAAATCAACATAAGAAAGAAGAAGAATCTTGGAGCACAACACACAATACTGAATGTATTACCAAGTGAATGTACAAAGATAAGTGACCCATTAAGGTCATAGGTGTATATACAAGCTAGGGGAAAAAACATCGTAAAGAGGGAAAAAAGTGCCCCACTGGTCCTAGTGTATTCACACACATCACTTCTAAAATATATCAACAAATCCTCCCTAGGAGTGATGCGGTAAGCAAGGATCTGGCACTCATGTATAAGGAAGTGCCAAGCTATGTGGAATCAATCCACAAAAGGAAGTAATCCCAAAGCTTTGTAGAAAGCTTCAAACTTCTCCCTAGACAGAGCCTTTGTGAAAAGATTTGCAACATTCTCCTGTGTGGGCACATATGCGAAATTGATCTCTCCAGTAGAGAACCTCTCTTTGACATAATGATAGTGCACCTCAATGTGCTTAGTGCAAGCATGGAACGCAAGCTTCCTCGCAACTGCCAATGCGCTCTGACTATCAGTGAAGATGGTGGTGGTAGAAGACTAACCAACACCCAAATCATCCATAAGGTGTCTGAGCCACACACACTCAACACTCGCTATGAAAATTGCCCTATACTCGGCCTCACAACTAGAAGTGGTCACAGTAGGCTTCTTTCTCAATCAAGATATGCATGAGCTACCAAGCATGAAGTAAAAACCACTGGTGGACACATGAGTGTCATAGCAACCAGTCTAGTTAGAGTCAAAAAAAGCATTGAAATTTGGCAGTAGTGATCCCCCTTGAAATAAAACAAGCCAAGTAGTTGGATACCACTCAAGTAGCGAAAGATGCACTTAACTGCCTGCCAATGCTTGACACATGGGCAATGCATAAACTTGCTCATCTATGAGATAGCAAACTAAATATCATGTTGAGTTATGCATAAGTGAATCAAGCATCCAATAGCCTCCTGATAGAGAACATCACGAAATGCATCTCTAGCATCATGAATACTCAACCATAAACCTGTTTCCATAGGAGTGGCAAATAGGTTTGCAGTCTTCAAGGCCAAAATGTTGCAATCGTGTGTCAATATATTTTGTTTGACACAAAGCTATTCCGTTGTCGGAGAGATCCTCTCTCCCCAATTTGGTGAGAGATGATGCATTTTCAATAGTGCAGATGAAGAAGGGAAGCTATAAGGACATATATTTTGGGTGCTATTTGAAGAGGAGAGAATATACAGATCATACCATCCATGATGCATATGGGAGGAAAGCCGAATTTGGAAGGAGGGAAAAAAAAGGAGATTAAAAGTTCAAAGTGAAGCATATTTTTGGGCATCAGTGGTCTTCATACATGTTGGAGATAGCAAAAGTGCAGAGGACCCAAAGACGACAAATATACAAAGAGTGTCAAGCTCCACGGTTCAAATAAATGAGTTTGATGATAGAAGAAGAAGAGACCTAACCAAATATTTGTTGGGCTACATCTCTATATATATCTCTAAATGGATGAAATAGTATGGGAGCATGGCGCCAAGAAACTGCATTTGACGCAGCTTTGAGTATCCTTTAAGAAGTTCAAAGTGCCAATATTCGATTGGAACACATTTTGAATGGAGATTTGTGACCTTGAAGTTGGTCTTTGATCCATCATCATCAGCCTTTGAATGAGATCGTTAAAGAGCACACTTATGCAATCTTTATGAATGCTTTGAAAAATAGCTTTCAAAACTTGAGCACGAAAAGGTGATCAAACTGATGGTTTTTGGTAAAAATGGATGGTAGCTAGAAGGCACAATTTTAGAGGTGGGAAAACATTGAAAGATTGAGGCAGCTCCAATTCTTGTTCCACCAACAGAGATTTACCAACTTAAGTCGCTTGTGCATGATTTTATCAACATATTCAAGTTCAAATGGTGGGGATTATCAGAGTTGGAGCATTGCTTTTAACCACTCCATTTTAGGCTGATCAATATATAAGAAGAAAGGGGGGAGATGGGCAATCAGTATTGATCAGGACCTGGCTGATCATTTGAAGCTATTTTTCGACGCTGATCATAGCTAATAATAGGGGCTTCTTCGGTGTGGGCTATGACAGATATCAAGGGTTGTGGTGCTGATAGAGAGAGAGAGAGAGAGGGAGAGAGGGAGAGCTTCATGAATTGGAGGAGCTTCTTTCATGTGCAATTGAAGAAGCATTTTATATGTATTGTATATGGCTCTAACTTGACAAGTATTTCGATTGTTTTGATGCTACCTATGACTCAGTCGACACCATGCTATTTTGGTTGTTTTTTTCTCTTGTGCATGTATACCAATGCTGACCGTAAAATATTTTTAATACTTCATACTTTGATTCTGCACAATGACTAAAAAAATTAGGCATGGTATTAATTCTTGGAGAAAATAGAAGCTCTTCAAGAACATTGCAACAAGAACAAGGATTGCATGTTATCATATCCTACTCATCAGTTTTTTATGCTTTTTCCCCATCTAGTTGTTCCATTTAGAGCATCTTTGCTTCGAGAATAATAGAAAATCATAGTCAAGAAAACCTTTAGGGAAAACCTTGTGCTCCATCGTGAATCCATTTGGAGATCAAGGGAGAGATTTCTCATATTATTTGCACTCATTTGCAATTATTGTCATTGAGAAAGATTGGCTTGTTTTTCTGCTTGTGGTTCACTGTTTGAGAAACTTACTGACCATCTCACTGTTTAATCCTAATGTACGGAGATGTGTCTGGTATGATGCAACTGACCATCTCACTTATTCATGTGAGGCCTTGAAGGATGCAAAAGAACAAAAACTTTTCATAGATATAGATAAGAAATTATGTGATTTTAGCCATCAATCAGGAAAAAGGGGTTATGAAAACGTTGTATGAAAATCTTTCAAATGCAAACCTAGGAGCCTCTACTGTAAAATTAGAGCGCATGGATAATTGTGATCAGGATTCTGATCAACCTATTGAGAATCAACATTATTCCATAGAAGTGTTAGTTAAGGCAAGAGATGCAATCATGCACAAAACTACTTGAGATTCATCTATTGACCAATGCTCCATTTATTCTCATATTGCTAACGTAGAAGAGAAAAGAAAATGCGATGACAAACAAGAGGAAAATGAGCAAGGGAGAAGAGTTACAAGGAAACAAACAAGGGGTGACCCTAGGAATATCCATTTTGAACAAGGTGAAGGATCTACAACAAATCAACAAAGACGAAGATAAATAAAAGAGGGAAACAAAAAATATCGTGATTGAACAAAATCAAACAAAACAAACTGATGAAACTATACTAAACACGAATGTTGAGAAACACAATGAAACTCAAAAGGATGAAAAAATAAAGAACCAAAAAGAATTCCAAAATAAAATTTAATTTCTAAAATAGAATAGAAAATTGATTCTAAGGAAGTTTTATATGAGATCTTGTTAAAAGGCCAAGTGAAATTGTCCTTAGAACAAGTTTCTTCAATTAGAAAACTTGAGTTTAAGGACAATTTTATCAAGCTGATCAAAAGAAAGAGGTTTCCACTTTCTCAAGAAGTTGAGATGCAAGACATTGCAAACTTAACTCAAGTGAGAAATGAATCTCTTTCGATTGATGAGGCTAATGAAGAAGAGGAGGATGAGGCTTATAATGTTAACAAGAATTATCTAGGACCAATCATTCTTGATGACAAACATAAACAAACTAAAAGCCATTTTAGCAAAAGTTTTTAGTGTAGGGGAACACCTAAAATGAAAATCAAATTAGGAGATAAACAAAAAACATATTCAGCTCTAGCACTTGTTGATTCAGGGTCATAAATTAATGTGATTTCAAAAGAAGTTTATGATAAATTCAAATAGCCGATTGACAAAAACCATGGATAGATAATGAGAACAACTGATAACAGTTGTGGTGCTTCATTAGGAGTGTGTGTAAATATTTATGTAATGATAGATGGGATTTTCAACACATTTCACTTATTCATTCAGCAAAATTATTCTTATGAGAGTATCTTAGGTCAACCTTTCATATGTGAGACACGAATGGAAACAAAAGTAAGGAACGGTAGGTCCACAAATGCTAGGATTCACTCTAAAGATTATTTGCAATCACTCCAAGTAATGACCATCAATCCAAATCATATACGAAACCAAGAACAAATAAGAAAATCTCATAGACATTCACAAGAGAAAGTATGTGATGATTACTTATCTCTATGTGCATTTGCTTACTTTGATCAAAATTTTTGCTAGATGCCACTGTTGAGTGGGACAACAATGGACTATGGATTGATGTGTCACAAACCTTTGTACATACTTTTGAAAAATTTTTTATTTGTTTTATTGCATCGACATTGCATTATTTTCATCACAAAAACATACCTAAAAAAATGATTAAGAACCATGAAAAATACTTCAAAAACAAAGGATACATTTTACCTCATGAGCACATTAAATATATGATTGACACTTCATTTACTTTTTGCCTGCTTGAAGAACTTCAACATGCATTACACGATGTGAACACTTCCTGATTTGTGCTTCTTAACTCCCTTGATGAATATGAATTAATTGCCTTTTGTTAAGATGCTCATAAATGAGGAAGCTCAAACCAATACAAAATATAAAATAGTTGACAAAAAGATAAAACCTAATGCTCAACCTTCACCCAAAGGAAGTGATGAGAAGCTCGAGCATGCTACTAAAGAGCCTATTTTATGAGAGTGAGAAAATATAGGACACATATTTACGAAAACCATTAAAAAACTTAAAATAGGAAGTGATCATTCATTTATATTGCCTATTGAGCAAGAGTTATTCCTAAGAGTCATTAGAAAACATGAGAAAACTTTTTCACTTTATCCTCACGAGATAGGTATTTTACAGTACCGCATATTCCATGGAATCTGGAATCTTCACCCCATATTGGTCCCAAAAGCTCACTTACCTGAGTTGATGAGACTTCTTAAGGAAAAGACGCACATGAGAATTCTAGAGCCATCCTCAGCCCCATATTCAAAAAGATGGTTCACTGTACCTAAAAGGAATGGAAAGTTAAGGTTCGTTCAAGACCTGTAGCCTATCAATAAAGTTACAATTAGGAATGTTGGAACTGGCCCTATTGTAGGTGAGTTTGCAAAAGCCTTTGCTAGACACTCAATCTATTCTATGGATGATTTATATTCAGTTTATGACCAATTCTAGCTTGCTATTGAGAGGAGAAATATTACCACGATGAAGAATCATCTAGCCTTAGTACTAATGTGCACTTTGCCACAAGGAGCTACAAACTCAGTAGCACATATGATGAATGCTATGAATATGGTCTTGCATGAGTTCATTCCAAATGTGATGATGCCTTTCATAGATGATATTCCCATTAAAGGATGTGAAGAAAAATTAAAAATTGAAACCTTAGACTCTTTAGGATGTAGAAAATTTGTTGCTGGTCATATCTCTTATTGTGAATACATATTTAAAAGATTTGAAGAGGTTGGTCTAGCATTTTCTATTGAGAAATTTGTTCTTGGTATCAACAAAGTAATCATCATTGGACATCTATGTGGTCACTATGGTCAGAGGCCATATCCACCTAAAGTTGATGCCATAAATAAGATTTCTAAGACTTGTAGCAATGTTAGCGAAGTGAGAAGATTTCTAGGAGCTTGTGTCCTCTATGCCATTTGGATACCTCACTATGCACATGTTGCTACTTGTCTTTATGATTCGCTGAGGAATAATAGGAAGTTTCTATGGACTAAAAAGCATTTTGAAGCCATGAGAAAATTGTAAAAATTGCTAGTTGATGCTCCTATCTTGAAACGAGTTGACTATTTAGATAATAAAGCCATTATTTTGATTATAGACACTAGTCATATAAGTATAGGATGGGTAAAGATGATGAAGAGGGGAAAAGATATGCAGTTAGGTTTGTAGCTAAAATTTTGCATGAAACTCAATAAAAATACACACAAATCAAACGAGGTCTTTGGGGTTTAGTTACAACTTTAAAAACTGATAAGGAATATTTCATAAGAGCTAACATGACTATAGAGACAAATTGTTTCCCACTTGTAGAATGATTGCAAATTGTTCATCACATGACATTGCAATGCTGAGATGGATATCACATGTTAAATTTATAAATCTAGTTTTAATTCTTATTGCTAGAAAATCTAATTTTGTTGTTGATATGCTTTATAGAGCTAAATTTGAAGATGATCTTGATAATGTAGTAGAAATACATATGAATTTAATAAATTACGATCCACGTATATGCATATGAACAATTTAATGATGAAGATTATGAAGGGGAGTTGAAAGGCATTGGCAAATATCTTAGTACTCTAAAAATTTCACCTACTTCATCATCAAATACATTCAAAGACATTGGAAAATGAGCTTTCAATTTCTTCTTAAAAGATGGATTTATTTCGATACATGCTAGGGGCAAAGTTAAAATGCCATAGAGGGTACTAGAGAAAAAGCAACTTTAATTGCAAGTTTTGAAATATTTACATGATACATTATGGGCTGGAAATAAAGGGTTTGTGGCTATATATGAAAAGATTAGAGATTTATTAGTGGCCGGGAATCTATGTCAATGCATGGGATTATGTAAACACTTGTAGTACATGTCAAATTCATTCATATGTGAAACATTGTGATCCTTTACATCCTAGCTATCCACCTTGTATTCATTATAAGTGGGTAGTTGACATTGTGACCATGCCTAAAGGTATTGATAAGATGCACTATATTGTACTTGCAAGGGAAGATCTTACAAGCCATGTAGAAGGTCGAGCACTACGATCCAAAACAACATATAATGTATGTAAATTCTTGCTTGAGGATTTGATTTCACATTTTGGGTATATTGAGAAAGTATTTGCTCATAGGAGTGAATTAAATTCTCAAGAGGCTAGAGATGTCTTTGAATGACATGGAATTTGCTTGTCTCTTATGATTGTTTACAACCCTCAGGCTATCTTTACTTCGTGACTTTTGTCAATGATTTTTCTAGGCATGCATGGGTATATCCATTGAAAGCAAACTCCGAAGTGTTTATGTGCTTCAAACAATTTTTAGTTTTGGCTGAAAATCTGACAGCATGTAAAATGGGCACCCTTCGTTTTGATTGAGGGGGGAAATATATGTCTCAGATTTTAATGCATTTTTTGTTGAACGTGGGATAAAACATCAATATATTGTGCAGTATACACCTGAACAAAATGGAGTTGCTAAAAGGAAGAACAGGTCACTCATGGAGATGGCAAGGTGTATGGTCAAGAGTCAGGCTTTACCACATAGTTTCTGGCTTGAGGCTATCATGTGTGTAGCATATGTACTTAACAAGTATCCCAATAAAGCATTGTAGTCTATCACTCCATATGATGCTTGGCATGGTCGCAAGCCATCTCTTGCTCATCTGTGTGTTTTTGGTTGTCTAGCATATGCATTAGTGCCTGAACAACATCCCAAGAAATTGGATGATAAAGTGATGAACTGTATTTTTGTTGGGTACAATTCTGAAAGCAAAGGGTATCATCTGTATCATCCAAACACTAAACGCATTTTGGTTAGCCATGATGTTGTTTTTGTGGATGATGTTATTCAACCACTACTTTCGTGTACTAAGGAGACATTTGTTAGCTTCAAAGACATGTATGATACTTTGCTGCCTCTTTTTACAAGTGGACATCTTAGTGCTGGTCCTAATGAGGTAGCTTCTTAGCCTTTATAGGTTTCATGTGATAATGCAGATCATTCTATTTTTTATGCAGATTTACATTATGCACTTGCTGATGAGAGAGCTGATATTGAGGAGGCAAATACTATGCCAAAATGGTTGGTGCAAACTTTGTGTGATAGCAAATTAGATGCAGTTGTGTCATACCATACTCGTTCAAGCTTCCATAGTGCCTCTTTTGCATCAGATTGCTATGTTATGGCTGCCTCTAGTTTGATGAAGCACAAAATTCTGAAAATTGGAAGGGGGATATGCAATCAGAACATGATACTATCATGAAAAATGGTACATGGTCTTTATGTGACTTGCCTCTTGGCAAGAAAGCCATTGGCACTAAGTGGGTATACAAGATAAAGTGTAAGCCTGATGGAAAAGCTGATAGGTATAAGGCTAGGCTTGTTGCAAAGGGTTATGCATAGGAAAGGGGCATTGATTTTGATGAGACCTTTGCACCTACATGCCGAATGACTACTATTAGTAGCATCTATGCACTTCCAGCTCATCACAGTTGGAACATACATTAGTTGGACATTAAAACTACATTTCTGAATGGTGACTTGCATGAATAAGTGTATGTTTTTTAGCCTGGCTAATTTGGGTGTTGGTAAGTCTTCTGCCACCACCATCTTCACTGATTGGCAGTTGCGAGGAACCCTGTGTTCCATGCTTGCACTAAGCACATTGAGGGGTAGGGGGGATTTGTTGATATTTTTAGGTAGTGATGTGTGTGAACACACTAGGACCATCCGAGCACTTTTTTCCCTCTTTAGGAGGTCTTTTCCCCCGGCCTATATATACGCCTATTGCCCTAACGGGTTATGTATCTTTGTACATTCTAGTAGTAATACATTCAGTATTGTGTGTTGAGCTCCAAGCTTCTTCTTCTTCCTTGTGTTGTTAGTGTGCTTCCGTAGATCTCAAACTCCAACATGTATAAATGCATTATATGCACCTAACAGGTTATGTATCTTTGTACATTCTAGTAGTAATACATTTAGTATTGTGTGTTGAGCTCCAAGCTTCTTCTTCTTCCTTGTGTTGTTAGTGTGCTTTCGCAGATCTCAAACTCCAACATGTATAAATGCATTATATGTACTTATTTATACAATATGATGATGGGGTTTGATTGAGTGGATTAGGAAATTTGTTTCTAGGAAATCAACACCAAGTTTATAATTGCTTTTGAACTTAATTTTAAGTAATTGTTGCACAAAATGATTACTAGTCTAAACTTTGATTTGTTGTTATCATATGCCAGGCCAAAAAGAAAAGCATTGCATTTATGACTTATAAAGTGGAAAAATATTTGAATTTTAACCTTGATCACAAAAGAAATTTTCATACTGTTTTTTTAGGATTGGCCCATGAAGGATCATGTGCAGGTTTAGTAGGGGTGAATATCCGAGAGATCCTCTCTCCCCAATTTGATGAGAGATGATGCATTTTTAATAGTCTAGATGAAGAAAGGAAGCTACGAGGACACATATTTGAGGTGTTATTCGAAGAGGAGAGAATATACTGATCATACCATCCATGATGCATGTGGGAGGAAAGTTGAATTCAAAAGGAGGAAGAAAAAAAAAGGAGATTGAAAAGTTTAAGGTGAAGAGGATTTTTGGGCATCAGTGGTCTTCATACATGTTGGAGATAGCAAAAGTGCAGAGGACCCAAAGACGATAGATATAGGAAGGGTGTGGAGCTCCACGGTTCCAATAAATGAGCTCGATGACAAAAGACGAAGAGGCTTGACCAAATATTCGTTGGGCTACATCTCTGTATATATTCCTAGATGGATGAAATAGTGGTGCCAAGAAATTGTATTTGAAAGAAGCTTTGAGTGTCCTTTGAAGACGTTCAAAGTGCCAATACTCAATTAGAGCACATGTTCAATGGAGATTCGAGACCTTGAAGTTGTTCTTTGATCCATCGTCATCAGCCTTTGAATGAGATCATTAAAGAGCACACTTATGCAATCTTTATGAATGCTTTGAAAAATACCTTTCAAAAACTCAGCACAAAAAGGCGAACAAACTTATGGTGTTGAAGCTCAAGGTCAAGGACAAAGCATGGAAGCACATCAAAAAGGTGGACACACAAGGAAAGGGAGCAAGTAGGGAGCTCCAAGAAGTGTATGTCAAATTTTCACAAGAATTCCCTACAAAAATAGCGATTTTCATCAGTAAAAACCATTGTAAATACCATTTTCTATTTTCGTAACTCCATTTTGTTCAAGACAAGGATCCTTGAGCTTGAGGAGTATTAGAAGTATCATCCTACCAATTTTCATAATTTTTAAACTCCGTTTGAGCCCTCAAATAAGCCCTGGAACCTAATTTTTAACTACGCTGGACACTAGGTCTGGACAAGGCCAAAACTAGTCAAAAAACTATAAAAAGAGCTAGAGAGCTCATTTTTGGGGGTTAGCTTGTTAGAGAATAGAGCTTTTGTAAGAGAACTCTTTTGCAATCAAAGCTTTCCATTGTTCCTCTCTTTGATCTTACCTTGTGCGCGTGTGTGTGTATGTGTGTGCATGTTTGTGTGCTTTCACTCACGCACTTGTGCCTTCACTTGCTCGTGGTCTTCATACCGGTCCTCACGTCTCCGCGGATTGACAAGTAAAGGAGGTGGTGCTTACGCTTGAGCTACACCAAATTTTGGCGCCGTTGCCGGGGAGAAAGCTTTGAGGACGAGCGTTGTGATGGTAAGATCGTAGATTTACGACGTTGGAAGGTAAAAAAACTATCATTTTTGTTCATTTTCTGATTTTTCTTCTTCATCTTCATCATCATCACCATCTCCATCTTCTTCCATCTTCTTCTTCATAGAAATTTCTTGTTTTTAGTGCATTTTCACCATTTTCATACCATTTTCATGCATTATTGTGTGAGAAGGAGTTAGGAGGTGCAAGGGAGAGCAAGCGCTGTGTTTTTTCCATGATTTTTTGCACATACGGAGCTCGCCATTGCTCGGCGCGCAAAAATTCGAAGTTCCCACCAAAAAACGCGATTCTGTGATGAAAATTGCGATTCTGTGAAAATTCTTTTTTTTTTTTGAAAATCGCGATTCTCTGTTTCCCGCCTAAAAGCCTTTTGAAAAGAACACGATTCTGTGGTCATTCTCAGAATCGTGATTCTGTGGTTGTGCTCAAAATCGCGATTCTCACAAATCACGATTTTCAGCCAAAAAACACGATTCTGAGAAAACACGATTCTGTGGTTGTGCTCAAAATCGCGATTCTCTAAATTTTTGGAAACCACAATTCTCTGAGAAAAAATCACGATTCTCTAGAACACGATTTTCTAAGACACGATTCTCTAAAACACGATTTTCAAAAACACGATTCTCTGTTGGCAATCGCGATTTTCATGTCAAAAACACGATTCTGAGAAAACACGATTCTGTGGTTGTGCTCAAAATCACGATTCTCTAAATTTTTGGAAACCACGATTCTCTGAGACAAAATCGCGATTTTCAAAACACGATTCTGTGAAAACACGATTTTGTGAACCACGATTCTGTGAACCACGATTTTGTGAACCACGATTCTGTGAAAACACGATTCTCTGCTCAAAATCGCGATTCTCTAAATTTTGAAAACCACGATTCTCTGAGACAAAATCGCGATTCTCTAGAACACGATTCTCTAAAACACGATTTTGTGAACCACGATTTTGTGAACCACGATTCTGTGAACCACGATTCTCTGCTAAAAATCGCGATTCTCAAAAATCACGATTTTCAACCAAAAACACGATTTTGTGAAAACACGATTCTCAAGGTACAAAATCGCGATTCTTTGACTTCAAAAAATCGCGATTCTCTTGAAGTTCACAAAATCGCGATTCTCTTGAAGTTCACAAAATCGCGATTCTGTTGATTTCACAAAATCGCGATTTTTTCCAAAAGGTTCTGTTTGCCTGTTTTGACCCCCAAGAGCCTGATTTGACATAACTTTTTCATCCAAAGTCCATTTTTTGAGCTCTATAGATCATTGGAAATCTCGTTTCGAATCCTACATGGCCTCAACTGTTTTTTATAAGAATAATGCGTTGATTTTCAGATAGACTAATTTGAAGTTGACCCTCAGGTGGGACTAGGAAACCAAGGGGGCTCCAAAGGATTTTGAACCATACCAAAGGGAAATTTTGGACTATTAACCAAAGCTTATGAACCTGAGATTTGGTAGACACCTAGGCAAGGATAGACAAAGCATTAGATCTTCTCAGTCTAGTGTCAACCATACAGCTAAGTCTTGGGTGCAACAACTAAGTGGTTGTCCTTATGTACTAAACTCTGACACAAGTGACTCAGAAATGTCTTTTAGCATGGGGAAACCAGCAGGTGGCTCAGGAACTACCCATCTACAAACACCCGAAGGTCCCTATAAGACACAATTGGAATATATTCAGACCAACCGATTAGGTGCTCGCATCTATGAGGATGGCCTGAGGCGATTAGTGGTCCAACTCAAAAATCCAGATCAACCCTTTGGACTTGAACACCCAGTGGTCAAATTCGAAGAGGGTTCATACATTGATAAGGAAGGAACCATGTATGTGGTCACCAACCTACCAGATAGGACCGATGAGTTTGGAAATATCATTCCTGAGAATGAGATAGGAGACCTAGAACAAGGAAATGTAGGACAAGGACCCTAGACTCCTAGAGGCAAGTCAGTTTTGACCAGAGTGATCACTCTAGACTGGATTCCTCAAGATAACAAAAGCATAGAACTATTCTTGAATAGAGAAACAGAGAAAGCCTTTTGGAGATTCAAGCCAGATCAACCTAGCCAATTGGCATAGTCATCATCTACGAGTTCAAGGACCCAAAGATACCAGGAAAAGTTGTCTACTTGGATAACACATCAGAGAAAGTGTTCTTGGTAACAGAACATGATAGACCTGCATATACTTGGAAGAGTGAATTGATTTTCCCTCCATCAAGATCCAATGTTTCCCATGGCCTCCAAGGAGTAGGATCATCCCAAGCTCATGAAGCCCAGAGAGAAAGAACTAGAGAGCGACCTGAGGTAAGTTTTGCACACCGTGTGGGCATAAATAGAGCAGGATTTGAAAATCAAAGACCTGAAAGAGAGAGACATCAAGCACATAGGCAACAAAGAGATGAACATGATTTTCCATTGCCTAGACCCCGAGAGCACACAAGAACCCTTAGACCCACTCAAGTGATCAAGGCAATTTTTGACGGGTCAGGAGATCCTTATGATCATGTGGCCGAGTTCAAACAAGTGTTAAGAGCTGAACACGTTGAGGATTTGTTCACCCAGTACGAGGCATTTGGTTTGACTCTTAAGGGCACTGCCTTAGCTTGGTTTCAACCACTGAGTAGTCGCAACTATCGCGACATAGGTCAGCTGCTAGACGAATTCATTGTAGAATTTTCCAAGAGTGGTATCAGGCATAACACATCATCTTTGATTCACAGTTTCAAGCAGACTCCCCAAGAAACAGTGCGACTAGCAGGTAGAAGGTTCAGACAGTACCTAGAAAGATGCCCTGCTCCAGAGTTACCCACACCAGCCAAACAAGTGGTTTTGTTCTTAGATGGCTTACTGAGCACAAAGTTAAGATCATATGTGTACTTGAAAGAGCCTAGATCCATAGAAGAGTGTGTGCGCACGTGCATTGACATAGAAGATAACTTGGGTGAGGAGTTAGGATTGTCCAAACTCTATAAAGATTCGGATAGTTCTACTGGTCATACTTCAAAAATCTCCACGGAAATAGAGGAGATAGCTGAGCAAGTTGCCAAGAAGCTGGGAGTCCAAAATAGACAAACACAGAGAGTCACCCCATTGAATCGGTGTTATACTTGTGGAGGCGACCACATGGCTAACATATGCCCAATGCAAAACCAAAACATTAGAGAAAGGAATGTTCCATATTGCACTATTGAGAGAAAATACACAAACCACACGGCTCAAGATTGTCCCTACAATAGGCAGGCTGTTAGACAAACTTATCAGCAACCTTATCAACAAGGTAGGTATCAGAACCAATACCAACAGCCATATTATCGACCACAATAGCAATATCAGGCACAATATAGACCACAACCAGTCTTGGGAAACCAACCACCAGCTCCTGCTAACGTGATTCCAGTCAAGTATGCTGTGGGAGAGGAAAATCCAAATAGAGCATTGGTGCCACTAACCCCATTGATACCAGATAATGATTCTCATGCTCATAGCTCTGACTACTCCCATGAAGGTAGTCCACATGCTTATTACACAAAGTCACCTAAACATAGTGAGATTTACCCATATCAATATGAGGCACCACCTATGGAACAAAATTGGGAGCCTGAATACCCCAATATCATGTACACCAATGCTAACCCTAGGCCCCAATTGAGACAAGGGAGACCACAAGCCCCTAGAGGACCTTGTTTCAGATGTCAGGGTGACCATTTCCTTCGTGATTGTCCCCACCCACCATCTCCGAGTCAAGGTCGGGCTATCACAATACAAGCTTTTTGTCCTGAATGTGCCAAAGACCATCTTCCCAGAGATTGTCCAAGAAACCCCTCCAGTGCACCCAAGATTACACCCATTAATGTGGTAGGCTTAGTGGCAGATTCTAGTTCAAGTAGTAGTAATGTGGCTCCTATACAAGCTGTCACTAGAGCACAAGCCTTAAAACAGGATAAACTAGCAGAGCAATCGGAGTCGAGTGAATCGGGAGAACCTAGTAGGAGGAAAACAAGAACATGGAAAGATACCAGAGAGAAGGCTAATCGCAAGTGGAACAAAAAGTTATCGGAACTAGAAGAAAGCTTGAAAGACGCAAAAACAAAAATAGAAGACATTGCATCTCAAAACCCCTCGCATGCTGACACTCCATCCACTCCACCTCATCCCACCCCACCACCCATTGTAAATAGGCCGCAACTAGGGTCTGTTCTGGCAGATCCAACCCCAGAAGGCTTGGACATGATGTTCAAGGCCTATCAGGCTCGACTTCAAGAAGGGCCAACAGCTACAAACCTAGACAAGAGTTACCCTAGAGCGGATTTAGAGATTGAACGGATGAAAATGTGCATGAAAATGGTAGAACACGCTCAAGCTATACTTGAGACTAGTCAAAAGTTCAATCAGACAAACTCTGTCAAACCGGATTTGCATTTCCAGGGCTTACTAGAAAGATTAGAGCGATTGGTAAACAAACCACAAGTTTCTTTACCTCCACAGGCTCAGCCAGTTTTTTGAGAGAAGAAGCTCTCCACCAATGGGAACGTACGTTCCTAATTCCACAGATGTTAGAATACCTCCTTCAATTCAACAGTACTCTCAAGAGTTCTTGCGGGAAATACAAGAAGAGAAATGGCCCAAGGAGAAGGGTAACTCCCCTCCTATTCCTGAGATTGATGATCTTCATGATCAATTTTCCCAAGACATTCCATCTATTTACGGAGATGAAGCAGAACAACAAGAAGATGAAAGATTAGATTTTGAATCTAATACCCTAGAAGAACTGCCTCAATTTCCAGGTCCATGGGAATCTGAATCTCTCTAGGTTAGAGCTCCCACAATACTGGTAAGAAATGAAGACTCAGTGGTTCCAAGGAACACTGATGTCGTGAAGAACACTAAGGTTCAGTGTCACCTCACTGTAGAAGAGCTGCTCAAAGCAAAACCTGAGCTATGGAATCATGTGAAGGATCAGGTTCCAGAACTTGAGTCCAACATGCCAAAAACAGGCTCTAAGCAAAAAGTACCAGAGATACCTCTAGACAAAATAGGGGACATGTGTGAGGGTGAGGAAGGTAATACTTATCTTCCAATCACCTACCAAGGTTACACAACCAAAGCAATCATAGATTCAGGTGCTGGTGTTGCTATTGCGACCACCTCCTTGTGGAAGCAATGGGGCAAACCCACATTAAGACCAACTAGAATGAAGCTTCAAATGGCCGACGGTCATTTTGAAAGACCTCTAGGATTGCTGGAAGGGATAACTCTAACCACTTGTGGTGTGGATTTGAACATACATTTGCTATATGTGACTTTGAGAAAAATAACGTCTATGAGATGATCCTAGGAAGACCCTTCCTACGACAATTGCAAATAGTACAGGATTGGGGAACCAACTCCTTGTACTTATAACACTTAGGGGTCACCACCAAGGTCAATTTGAAGGATTACTCCTTCAGAGATGTACCACCCCTACAGTGGAATCCTATCCATAAAGCGAAAGAAGATTCCATCTCTGTGCATTCTGAAAGTTCACCTGATCCATCATGGCTGCACGAAGATACTCATTTGTGGATGTGCAAGGTCGCAGAGGAAGAGGAAAAACGCTTGAAAGCGAGAGAAGAAGGAACTTCACCAGGAGATAGACCAGTTAGAGACCCAGCCTACACACCGATGATCTTTCCAGATGAGGAATTTGAGCCTCATGGCTGGCCAGAAATCTTAGCCACCATGGACATTGCAGTCAATGAAGAACAATGGACACCTCACTATCATGAGGAGGGTTATGATATCTCAGTGTTCATGTGTCAGCCCTTGCTAGAGGAATGTGACCCTAGTGATGTCATAGAAGAAGAAGAGAATGACGATGATCTGGAGTCCATTGTGATGGATAGTTGCTTTAACTCAGAGAAGCACTATCTAGAAGATATAGGAGTGTTCACCCAGAAAGAAGAACATCTCACAAGTATTAAAACGGTAAATTCAAAGGATGGGAGTGAGAGCAATCAAAAGAAAAAGAAAAGAAAAGCAGTGAAACAAGAAGAGGAGGAATCATTGTTTGAAGTACCAGAAAACTTCAAGAAATATGAAGTTGACGACTGCAAAATTTTGGTACGAATGCTTAAGAGAGAGGCCATCATAGGAGAATCATATGATAATAAAGAAAAGACCAAGAAAATTGTAGTGACCATTGAAGAGAACGAAGAGAGATGCACATATATAGGAGATGACCTAAGTGCAAGAGAAGAAATGGAGCTCATAGCTCTATTAAGGGAATATAGGGATGTGTTTGCGTGGCACTATAGAGACTTGAAAGGGGTAGATCCAAGAATTTGCTCTCATACTATCCCCATGACTGCTGATGCCAAGCCCACCAAACAGAAGCCCTACACATATAATGATACATATGCAACCAAAATAAAAGAAGAAATTGATAGGCTCATTGAAGCTGGATTCATCTATGAGATTGAGCATACTGAATGGGTGTCCCCCATTGTAGTGGTGCCCAAGAAGAACGGGAAGTTGCAAGTGTGTATTAACCTTAAAAAAGTTAATGCTGCTACGATCAGAGATAGTTATCCACTTCCAATCACAGAACACCTATTGGAGCGTGTTGCAGGCAAGGAAGTTTATAGCTTCCTTGATGGATTTTCAGGTTACAATCAAGTAGCCATTGCCCCAGAATCAACACAAAACGGCTTTTGCCACAGAGTGGGGAATCTTTGCATTTCGTGTGATGCCATTTGGGCTCACCAATGCACCTGCAACATTCCAAAGATTCATGTGTCATGTCTTCAAAGAGTTCTTGCGAAAGAGCTTAGAAGTGTATGTGGATGATTTATGTGCTCACTCCCAAGAAAGAAGATTTCACATCCCTGAGCTCAGACAAATCTTCAACAAGTGTAGAGAATATCGAGTGTGTCTGAACCCAAAAAAGTGTGTGTTCATGGTGCATCAAGGTAAAATATTAGGTCATATTGTTTCTAAGAATGGAATCTCAACAGATGAAGATAAGGTACGAGCCATAGCAGAGCTGCCAAGGCCAAGGAATGTTAAAGAGGTACAAGCCTTTATGGGCCATTGTGGATATTACCGAAGGTTTATCCACATGTACGCGATCATAGCTAGACCCCTTTATGCCTTGTTGTCTAATTTTGAGTGGAACAACGAATGCGAGAATTCTTTCAATGAACTAAAGAAACGTTTGTGCACAGCACCAATACTGACCACTCCTGATTGGAATAAACCATTCCATGTCCACGTGGATGCATCCAATCACGCCATAGGATGTGTGCTAGCACAACCCACAGGAGAAGGAAACTTAGATTTGCCCATAGCATATGCTATTAGACAGCTCACCACAGCTAAACAAAACTATACCACAACTGAGCGAGAGGGCTTAGGCATGGTATATGTTGTGAAGAAGTTTAGACACTATTTATTGGCCAACAAGTTCAAGTTTTTCACTGATCACCAAGCTTTGTTATATTTGGTCAATAAACCTTGCAATACTGGACGCTTAGTAAGATGGTTCCTCTTACTAATGGAATATGACTTTGAAGTTGTTGTCAGGAAAGGTAGAACCCACCTTTGGGCAGATCATCTTTCTCGCATCACTTCAGGAGAGTCACCGCAAGGAGTGTCCGATGAATTACCCGATGCTTATCTGTTCAATTTAGAACTTGTTCCTAAATGGGCAAATAAGTTGGTACCAGTCCTAACCTTCGGCCCTACAAATAAGAATGTGAAAACATCACAAGAAGAAATTGTAAAATCACAAAAATATCACATATTAGCAGGAAGCATGTACAAACAAGATACTGAGGATGTATTAGCTTGTTGTGTTGAGGATGATGAACATAGTAGTTGGTTGCAACAAGCCCATGAAGGAATGCTAGGAAATCACTATTCTAAGCAACGAACATTGCAGAATTTGAAACATTTAGGAGTGTATTGGCCTAGCATGGACAAAGAAATACATGAGTGGATCAAGAATTGTCCAATGTGCAGAGAGAGACCACCAGTGGAGCATGCGACCCTTTATCAAGTATCATTAATTCCAGATTGGAGTGCTCCATTGGTAGAGTTTATGAGATCGGGAAGATTACCCAAAGAGGCTAGTCTAGCAAGAAGACAAAGCATGGAGCAAGAGGCTCAAGGCTATGCCTTAGTAGGAGACAACTTATACCGAAGAGGCAAAGATGGTTACTTTAGACTGTGCGTTCATGAATCAGACTATTTGAAAGTCTTAGAAACTGCACACAGCGGTATCGCAGGTGGACACTTCGGTCCTGATCAAGTAATCAAGACCATTCTATTCTCAGGACTTTGGTGGCCCACTCTTCATATGGATGCTCATACCTATGTGAAGAAATGTGACACATGCCAACGTGCACAATATCCAATTAGAAAAGATGAGATGCCTTTGAGGCCAATGATGGGAGGGCGTGCATTTTCAAAGTGGGGCATAGACTTCATAGGTCCTATTAACCCCCCAGCTAGAAACTCCCATGCAGAGTATATTATTGTAGCCACAGATTACCTTACAAAGTGGGTCGAAGTGAAAGCCACAACAAAGAATGATGCTCAGACTACGGCTAAGTTCTTATTTGAGAATGTGTTCACGAGATATGGGCTACCAATAGAGTTAGTAAGCGATAGAGGCACACACTTATTGAATGAGGTCATTCAAAATCTTCTCCAAGAATTCTTGGTGATACATAAGAAGTCCGCCCCTTATCACCCACAAGCTAACGGACAAGCCGAGAGCACCAATAAAATCCTCTGTAACGTATTGACAAAACTGGTAGATAATAAATGCTCTAATTGGGACAAACAACTTCATCATGCTGTTTGGGCTTATCGAGTTGCCTACAAAACGGTACTCAATGCCACCCCATTTTAGATGGTCTTTGGACAGAATGCTGTGCTATCATTAGATTTCCTCATCCCAGCTTTAAAAGTAGCACAAGAGCATGAGTGGAATGGACATGAGTTGTCATCCAGGATTTTTGATTTAGAACGCTTAGGTGAGACAAGGCTACGAGCAGCAGCGGGTATCTACGCTGCAAAGAAAAGGCAAAAGGCATACTTCGATGCACACATCAAAGATAAAGGATTGAAAGAGGGAGACCTAGTGCTGGTTTATACGCTAAAGCAACATGCCCGTAAGTTGGAAAAAAGAGGATACGGACCCATGATCATTAATAGAATTTCCACTAGCGGTGCAGTTCAGTTGGCCACTCTAGAAGGAGATATCTTGCCAAACTACATTAGTGGATGTAGAGTCAAGTTATACCAAGAACCTCTTACAGAGAATATGCTTACGAGACTCAACACTGCTAAGAAGCGAAAGGAAGAGGAGTTAAGGGTGAGAGAAGAAGCACAAGCAGAGGCTAGAGAGCGCATAAGGCGAAATAAGTTAAGGCAACTAGGCCTAGATGTCAACTCAAAAGCCCCAAAATATCACATGGATATGTGCCAAAAATCAGGCATAGCGACTTCTCAAGTCATTGACCAAAGACCCTTTGTGACCATAGAGTTAGGACAAGGGAAGGGTAGGAATGTGAAAGCATTGATTGACTCAGGTGCAGCAGGTAGTGCAGTTAGTCTTTCCTACTGCCAAGACTTGCAGTTGAACATCAATCCCATAGAAGCTTATCTCATAGGATTGGGAGGTGTGGAAGCCCCTTGTTTGGGCGAGGTGGAACTTCCCATCTACCTTCAAAATGTTCCAATGAAAGTCAAAGTGCTAGTGTGTCAAGATGAGAACCTTACAGAACCACTTGTCTTGGGTCAAGATTGGATCTATGACCATGCAGTTAACTTAAACCTAAGAATTCAAATTCTTCAAGTTTGGGTACATGAACAATGCATTACATTAGAATTAGAGAACTGCATGCTCCTAGATCATGGCACCACACACTCTCTTAGTTCTTCCAAGACTAATCATATGGAAGAAGATGTTGTATGTGTCAAAAGCTCTATGATGCAGAAGGAGTCAGTCGTGGAAGACCAGGTTCGAAGGCGGGTGGAGCTTTCTTCTTCTCCAAAGAATCAAGTAGCCACAGTAGTGAGTCCACCACACAAGCAAACACAACCGTTCACGACAACTGCTACATCAAATAGAAAGACACCATTCGATAAGAAAGCAGTTCCGAGCATGAAGCAGATCTGGGTACGCAAAGGAGAGCAACCACCAGCCTTGCCCCCACAAATCCCATCCAGGCAAGCCAATCAGGCCAGAAGATGAAGGAAGCAGCTCGGACAAGCTCAATCACAAGGTATCCAACAAGTTTGGGTGCCTAAGAAATTAGTTGCAGCTCAACAAGGGCGATTACAGATGTGGGTACCTAAGTAGCTCTTACATCCACAACAACCTATGTTCTCCCACATGCGAAAGGTCTCAACAAAGAAGATAAAAAGAGAAAAGGGTAAGAACCACGTACAGAGACCAAAGGAAGATCAAATCAGCTCTTCAACATTAGTAGGAAGACATGCAAAAAGGATATGGGTTTGGAAGCCAAAAGTACAAGTAGCCTCCACCGAACCAAAGCGCCAACCACACTGGATACCAGAGTTCAGAAAGCATCCAAAGAGGAAGACGCCTGAAGTGACCTCTATAGTGCCAAATGCTGTTCTAAAATGGACTCCAATAAGGAGGATTACATCAGTTCGAGACTCAATGGATACCTCCACCAAGGTCGGCATCAACCTCCGCAAATAACATCGAAAGCCTCGACGAGCGACAACCATGTGCTCCTTGCACAACCCTATCTTTTGCACCATTCAGGTCATGCATTTCCAAAGTATGCATTAATATAGGGCCACATTACACGGCCGTGCATAGGCACACTTGAGAATCCCAAGCACAAGAGCACATTGACATATGTCAAATATTTCTATTGATACTAACTTTTGTGTTCTTGTTTTGTGATATTTTTTCAAAAAAAAAAAAAAGGAGAAGAGAGAGAGGAAGCACTTGTTCCCAGGTTTGGCTCATGAAACATGAATGAGTCATGCTTTGTTGAAGGTGGAACTGTTGATTACTGAGCATTTATCAGTTTGGATAGAAGTGGGTCTCGGCTAGCAGATGATATAGTTGCTGCCTTATCTGGTAGATGTCAAGAACTTGGCATAAACATGGCATCCACAACTATGGTTTCCTCTTACTATGGTAGGAGTGAAGAGCTTGAAGGTCCCCAACTTGAGTGATGCTTAACTATTGCATGTACGAGAGCATCCAGGGAGATATCTGCAAGGGGTAGTTCTGGTACCCTGCAAATCTTTGTATGTATACTGGATGAGAAGACTCTTGCTTATGGTGAACTAAAGAGAATATGTGAAACTAAGCTTGGTGTAGCTCTCGAATGTTGTTTGTCAAGGAATATAAAGAAATTTAATTCTCTGTATTTGACAAATGATGCTTTGAAAAGAGGAGACAGGAACAGCCACTCAAAAGATCTCATAAGTGGACCATCAACATGGACATTCATCAACAATGTTCCATCCCACAGGCCGAGTGTACAACACGAAGAGATGAACATCGATCGCCCTTCTCCATGGTAAGTATCTTTACTTTGGATACTTCATAACCATGATAGCTTAGGAAACCTCTTCGTCGGCATACCCTTGAGCACTTAGCTCAAGAACCCCAATTTTTGCACCATACTTCTTCTGATGCATTTTCCAAGTAAGCATGCATAGGGCTACATTACAAGGCCATGCACAAGGCACATATTTTCCTCAACCCATGCACGAACACACTACCCATCATCCAGTAGGGGCTACTATGAACATCAACTTTGGAAGATCTAGAGGACATCAACGGAGACTCACAACAACACAATCATGCTGGAATCCAACGAAGAAGTACATACCAAGGCAATACAACTTGCAAAGAATCGCAGTGACAGATGAAGAACCAGACAACCAACACTGCCACATCTGGAAGTCAGACGACTTTTGTTCATACAGAAGGGACCCTCCCTCTCAAAGCACTACTTGGAACAACCACTACAACAAGGGTCTATCAGGGACGACAGACTCGAGAGGGGGGGAGTGTTGAAGCTCAAGGTCAAGGACAAAGCATGGAAGCACATCAAAAAGGTGGACACACAAGGAAAGGGAGCAAGTAGGGAGCTCCAAGAAGTGTATGTCAAATTTTCACAAGAATTCCCTACAAAAATAGTGATTTTCATCACTAAAAACCATTGTAAATACCATTTTCTATTTTTGTAAGTCCATTTTGTTCAAGCCAAGGAGTCCTTGAGCTTGAGGAGTATTAGAAGTATCATCCTACCAATTTTTATAATTTTTAGACTCCGTTTGAGCCCTCAAATAAGCCTTGGAACCTAATTTTTAACTAGGCCGAACACTAGGTCTGGACAGGGCCAAAACTAGTCAAAAAACTATAAAAAGAGCTAGAGAGCTCATTTTTGGGGGTTAACTTGTTAGAGAATAGAGCTTTTGTAAGAGAACTCTTTTACAATCAAAGCTTTCCATTGTTCCTCTCTTTGATCTTACCTTGTGCGCGTGTGTGTGTATGTGTGTGCATGTTTGTGTGCTTTCACTCACGCACTTGTGCCTTCACTTGCTCGTGGTCTTCATACCGGTCCTCATGTCTCCGCGGATTGACAAGTAAAGGAGGTGGTGCTTACGCTTGAGCTACATATGGTTTTTGGTAAAAATGGATGGTAGTTAGAAGGCACAATTTCAAAGGTGGGAAAACATTGAACGAGTGAGGGAGCCCAAGTTCTTGTTCCACCAATAGAGATTCACCAACTTAAGTCGCTTGTGCATGATTTTATCAACGGATTCAAGTTTGGTTGGTGGGGATTATCGGATTTGGAGCATTGCTTTCATCAACTCCATTTTAGACTAATAGACTGACCAATATATAAGACTAATAGACTGACCAATATATAAGACTAATTCAACAGGCATGGTTTAGCAAATGTGCCTTGTACTCCTAGGTAGATGGCCAGGGTTCAAGTCTTGCCTAGGGCTGGATGCCTTAGAGTTCTTCAAGATGGGTGCCTCTACCTTACAAGGTTAGGTGTGTGTGTCTTTCCAATTCATTGTACTCTCAAAAAAAAAAAGAAAGGGGGGAGAACACTAGGGAGATGGGCGATCACTATTGATGAGGACCCTGGCTAATCATATGAAGAGAGGTTACGATGCTATTTTTCAACATTGATCACTGCTAATCATAGGGGCTTCTTTGGTGTGGGATTCTACAGATACTGAGGGCTATGGCACTGATAGAGAGAGAGAGAGAAGAAAGAGGAATTTCGTGCTCTACTTAAAACAATTGATGATGTTCCAACAGCATATCAAACCTTCAATTCCAACTTCCATTATGAACACCTTCATCAACTCTTAGTTCTAGCATATGTTGCACCTTGTTCTCTCTCTTCAGGCAGTTTTGAAGGTGATCTTCATGAACATTGGACAAACAACACTTGATGGTATGGAAACACTTTGATGTGATTCTTCATGAATTGGAGGAGCTTCTTTCATGTGCAATTGAAGAAGCATTTTATATGTATTGTATCTGGCTCTAAGCCGATAAGTATTACAATTGTTCTGATGCTCTATTTCACCAAGCTGCCTATGAACCAGCTAATACTTCATACTTTGATTCTGCGTGATGAAAAAAAAATTGATCCATGGTATTAATTCTTGGAGAAAACAGAAGCTCTTAAAGAACATTGCAACAAGAACAAGTAGTGCATGTTATTCTATCCTGCTTATCAGTTTTTGATGCTTTTTCTACATCTAGTTATTTCGTTTAGAGCATCTTTGTTTCGAGAATAATAGAAAATCATAGTCAATAAAACCTTGTTCCATCTTTAGAGAAAACCTTGTGCTCCATCATGAATTCATTTGGAGAGCAAGGGAGAGATTTCTCATATTATTTGCACTCATTAACAATCATTGTCATTGAGAAAGATTGGCTTGTTTTTGTGCTTGTGGTTCACTGTTTGAGAAGTTAAGTGACAAGAATTCTAGAGCACTAAAGTTGATTCTTGCATCCAATACGAAGTAATGGTGATCTTGTTGTGCTTGAAAATTAACAATGTGAACAGATTGCAATTGAATTAATTATACGGTGGTTATTGTTTTACGAGTAATCTCAACATCCTCAAAACCATGATGTGACACCAAGTATGATGATTTTTTTTTCCTATATTCTTGTTGATTTAATATATTTTCTTTGCAAATTGATCTGATCACATTCCTTGAGGTTTCATAAGTTGAGGCTCCACTCACTTGAAAACGCTATAAAGCACCCAACATACACTATTATTGGAACATTGGTGATTGACATGATCCATCAATCGAGCCCTTCACCTCCGGCACCACCATCAACTTGCATAAATTGAATGCCCAAATAATGACGCAAACGCCCCAAATCTTATATCTCAAATCACCAGGATATCTCAAATCTGATATCTAAAATCAATGAGATATCTCAAATTTGATTTGAGGCATGCAAATCAATGTTAAAATCAGCAATGTACTTCTCATTAGGACCAATGAACAGCATGTCATCAACATAGACAACAATGATCAACAGCACATCATTTGCATGCTTAACATATGAGGTGTTGTCAGTTGGACTATTCTCAAAACCATGTGCAATCAAGTAGGTATGTATCTTTTCATAACAAGCATGTGGTGCTTGCTTCAAACCATATAATGCCTTTTTCAACTTGCATACTTTGTTTTCATGCCCTTTTTGCAAAAAACAATGGGGCTGAAAAACATACACTTCTTCATGTAAGTCACCATTCAAAAATGCAATTTTAAAGTCCAACTGATGTACATTCCAACCATGATGAGCTGCAAGTGCACAAATGCTATGAATTGAGCAAATCCTTTTGCAACAAGCCTAGCCTTATTGTTGGAGGATAAACACTCCTATGTGCACAATGAAAGCAAATGAACCCTCCTAGGATCCTCTTTCTCACACATAGGCTCTGTATTTTCTGAGTTTCTCTAGCAACATACAAAGAATGAGAATTAAACTTTGAAAGCTAAAACTAGACTTATAGAGCTTTCAAATGAGAGTAAAGTCACTCCATTTGAATAATCGATGATGCCTCGATGAGCTGCAACAAACCAGATAACTTGATCTCTTCATAGAGTATTAGCTAACTACATAGACATTATTCTGAATATTTCTCTGCACATGTTTAGGCACTAAGCTCCAGATTGATACCACTTAAAAAAGAACTTATAAGCTTTCCAACAAGAAAAAATTTGTTGCAAATGGATTCCGGATGAAGGAGAAACAACAATTACAAGATGAGGGGGTCTGCCAAGATCATCTAGAGGGATAGAGTGTATAAAACTAAAATTTCTGTAAAACATGCAGAGAACAAATAGTAGGGGTGTTCTTAAGCAATGGGGCAGCTTGGGCACGTATTTCCACGACTCTAAGTCATAATATAACTCATTTGAGGCTTTAAATGTCACATACCAACCTCTTTAACCAATCAAAAGCATATACATGTCAAAAGTGAGGTCCAATATCCTTCTTTGATAGTGGATGATGTGGAAGGTTAAATTTGGGGCATGCTCCCACACTCTTGAGCTTGAAATACAAAACTTTCAACACTCCCCCTCAAGCTCAAGTCTTTTTCCTTCATTGCTTCATCCTATGTCTCTTATGTTGATTGATTCTTTGAATCCTACAAGCTTTGTACCTTCAAGAAACTTTGTCATCATGTCTCCAACCTGCAGTTTAGTGTTCACATATCATATATCTAGCTCCTTCATCATCACCTTTTCTCTAACAAAGTGGTAAATAACCTCTATGTGCTTGCTCCTTGCATGAAACATGGGATTGTTAGCTAGGTAGATGCTTGAAATGTCATCTCCATAAAGAGGAAACTCCTCCACTTCCACTTCCAAGTCCTTAAGTAACTTCTTAAGCCATAATAGCTCACATTGTGGCCAATGCTAAACCTCTATACTTAGCCTCTATGGATGAAAGAGCAATAGTGGGTTGCTTCTTAGAGCTCCAAGAGATCACTTTTGTACCTATCATGAAAACATAACCGGATGTACTCCTTCAATCATCCTTGCTACCTATCCAATCACCATCACTATATCCTTTGACACTTAGATCAGCATCATATGAGTAAAATAGACCTTGTTTGATGGTGTTCTTGATGCATCTAAGCACCTTTCTTGCTGCCATAAGATGACCATGAGTGGGTGCATGCAAAAATTGAGAGAGAACACCTACTACATATGCAAGTTCAGGTCTACTGAATGTAGCATAAATTAATGAACCAATTATGCTTCTATATTGTGTAATATCTTGTATAGCCTCTCCTTGAACTGCAATCAACTTTGTATTGGGCTCCATGGGCTGAGAAAGTGGCTTAGAACCATTCATACCAAACCTGTATAGCACATCAAACAAGTATTTTCTTTGAATCAAGAAGATGTCATTGTGTGCATAGATTACCTCTATTCCAAGAAGTACTTTAGTGTTACAAGATCTAATATCTTGAGCTCCTTTCCTAGCTTCGATTTGATATATTTAATACCTGCAATATCACTTCTTGTGATGATCAAATCGTAGATCAACAATCAAGTAACCCCCATCAAGTGACAACAGTGTCGAAAGCTATCTTGTGGTAGAGCTTTAGTCAAAGCATCTGCAGCATTATCTCGAGTGTGAATCTTCTCAAGAATAATGTGCTCAGTGGCTAAGAAATCTCGAATGAAGTGACCTCACCTCAATGTGCTTGGTCTTTGCATGATAGACCGGATTCTTAGCCAAAGCAATGGCACTCTGACTATCACTGAGCAAATGAGGTACATGCTGAGGTAAACCCATATCACAAGCAAGACGAGAAAGCCACAATGCTTCCTTACATGCCTCACTTGCTGCAACATACTCTGCTCCTGTGGTGGAAACAGCTGTACATTCTTGAAGACGAGATCTCCAAGAGATAGCACCTCCAAAAAAATGAAAAATGTACCCTGATGTAGACTTACGACTGCTTACAAAGTAGACTTTCCTTGCCATGAACTACATAACCCTCTACTTGTTCCATATAGATCTCATCTGTAAGATCTCCATGCAAGAAAGCAATTTTCACATCCATTTGGACTAGCTCTAAGTCCTCCATTGCAACGAATCCAAGAAACATGCATAGGGTAGTCATCTTGACCACTGGAGAGAAGACTTCCTCAAAATCAACACCATGTTGTTGCTTAAAACCCTTTGCAACAAGTCATGCTTTATGCTTTGGAGAAGAGCTATCTGATGGGAATTTCAGCTTATATACCCATTTACATGGTAAAGCTTTCCTACCCTTTCGCAAAGGTACTAAATCCCAAGTACCATTGTTGTAAATAGAATCCAACTCACTCTTCATGGCATGCTCCCACTTGACATGTCCTCTATCTGCATAGCCTCTTTGTAGCAAGAAGGCTCACCGGCATATGTTAGCATAACAAAATCTAAACCTGGAACATATCTATCAGGTGGATGTGAGACTCCTGCAGAACGTCTCAATGGTTGCTAAACAAGAACATGTGCAGACTGATCTGAATGGACATTCTCTTGAACATCCCTATGTGCAGCATTTTTATGCATGCCAACCGGAGGACTAGTATCCTCAAACACCACTCTTCTCACTTGAACCTCCTTAATGGGTTGTTTATGCATCTTAGACTCATTGAAAATGACATCACTACTTCTGATCACTGATCATGTTTCAGGATCCCATAAGTGATATCCAAATTGTTCTTCTCGACCATATCCAAGAAAAATGCATTTCTTTGACTTATGGTCCAACTTTTATCTAAGATTCTTGGGTATATGAACATATGCTTCACACCCAAAAAATCAAAGATGATCATAATATGGTGGCTTCCATAACTCGTGCCACTTTCAGACCTTTGGCAATACTGGGTGAAAGGTTAATCACATGAACTGCAGTCAATACTGCTTCTACCCAAAAGCCTTGTGAGAGGTTTGCATGATGCAACATAGAGACTACTGGATCTTGAATAGTTCTATTCATTCTCTCAGTCTACACCATTTTGTACTCGGGTATAAGGAGCTGTAAACTCTCTACGAATTCCTCTAGACTAACAGAAAAGACTGAATTCATGTGAGGTATACTCACCCCCATTATTTGAACATAAAGCCTTAAGCTTAGTTCCTTTTTCAGTCTCAACTGAAGCAAGCCATTTTCTGAAACTAAGGAATACCTCATCCTTTGATGTGATAGGATATACCAAGACTTTTCTAGTAGCATCATCTATGAAAGTGACAAAGTAAAGAGAACCACCTAAGGACTGTTGGAAAACAATGTCCTATTGGTCAAGATTGTCCACATATTACAGCATTTGTACAAGTGTTAGGTCCCTCTACAAGCAAATAGAGTTGGCGCCGTGGATAATTCATAAGCCTTTCATAAACTTGATCTGGGTTCGAATCCCTCCGACGGCAGCATGACGCGTTCAATATTTTTTTGCTTTTACTCTTTTAGATAAAAGCACACAAAATGTGGCGGCGTGATAACAGCGAACGGATCAATATTTGTCTTCGAGATTACATTTGTTTTCTGAAACAACAATCGTATTGTTCATGCTTTATTGAAGAGCTTTTGATGGTGCTTTTGGAAGGGAACACAAAGACTATATAAGTACATGCTTGGCTCATTGTCTTGTATCCTACACCAATTGGCAACGCGAGTTCTTGGTCCCTCAGTAGTGGTGGTGCTCTAGCACACATGGGGCAGCCATGGTGCACTCTAGGAGCATGTTGAGAAGCAGCTATGGAGTTCTTCTTGGAGAAGAGTGTGCTCACACTCTTGCTTATGGAGAGGAATTGCCCCTCAGTAGCTTGGTGGTGTGGATCAGCCGTCTACATAATGTATTTGAAGATTGTCTTCTACATGAAGATTTTGGTGTACTTCAAAGACATTGGATGGACCTTAACATAAGATTTGCATCTTATGTTAACTATTCAGGTACATACATTCTCTTTATGCACACAGGTACTACCTGGAGTTTATGGAGGCAGTGGCATCCATATCAAGAGGAGTCCTATTTGGCATATCTAAAGGAGAATCAGTACATGTATGCTTTATCCATATTTGGATGAGGTTTTCAAGAAGGTATGTTCATATGAGTTTGAGGATTTTTGATAGCAAACTTGTTAGCATTCTTTGCTACTTTTGTAAGTATGTGATCTTTCACACACGTATCTAACTTAGGGTCTTCCATAGCCTAAGATCAAATGAGGGTTTGCTGATTATCAGTTTTAGACTGATCCTTCCTCTTTCTATCACTCATATTCACTCTTCTACAACCTATTAGGTCACACATCTCATATATATTTAGATTTTTGTCCATACATCTGAATATGTTTATTACATTTGTATATTCACTCATCCATCTATTTCTGTTCACATAGAGTGGTTTAGAGTTTTGCTCCCACATTGTAAATTGACATTTGTATATATGATAGTGTGAGTAAGCAGAGGCTTACGTAACACTTTGCAGATGTTGTCTAGTCTCTCTCTATCTTTGACTCATCATTTGTATGATTAAGTGTGGCATGTTCATGTTTTGTCAATATTGGAAGATTGTTGGAATCTGTTTTGTAGATCCTGGAAACCTATAGAATTTGGACCTGTGATATTAGTTATGGGACTACTAAATTTCCAACATTTGGTATCAGAGCTTTAGGGCTTTGGCATCAGAACATTCAGGCTCTCAAATTCCCAGGTTCCTAGACTTCTAGCTTTATAACATATGATTTAAGAGCATCTTCTAACATTTGACATTTGACATACACACTTAATCTAGATGAGTAGAGATTTGGGAATTAGACAATTCAGTCACATGTTTATTTATCAGTGTGGAGTATGAAGTTGATGATCTTTTAGCAGCTGAATACTTTTGGAAGAGTAAAGATACCTTACAGAAGTATTACTTGAAGACCAAGACTTGATGAAGAGAAGGCTACTTCAAATTCAAGGTAAAACAATGGTTTGGAGAAGATGAAGGAATCAGATCAACATCAAATCACAGGTATCAGTTTCTACTATCAGATTATCATTTTAAAGGCTACATCAAAAACAAGTATCTAGAGGTTTTTCTGGATAGTTTTTTATTGATCTCTTTCAAGACAAGAAAGCTCATCTAAGAAGACAAATTTGGAGATGGGATGAGTTTTGTGTTCAACCAATTTTTTGTTGTAAGTTGGTTGAATATCTAAATACAGAATTTGATCTAGAGAGGTAACTCTAGAAAGGTAATTCATCATTCAGACAAAAGGTTGGTGAATTCAGTCATATCAGTCACACTTGAAGCAGAATTTTGATTCAGAGATATGAGGAAATGGTAAAACATGATTCTATATTCACTTCCATTTGTATGCCATGTTTGTTTTGTCTCTTACTCTTAGCACTAGAGAAAGAGAAAAAGTTTATTTGAAGAAGTCAAGAGTGCTTACTACTTCCAGATGAAGAGAACAAAAGGTATGGAACAGAAGTTTGAAGATGTAGATATCATCAGGTGGAAGAAATATGCAGAAGAAGAAAGTCCAACAATTCCAAAGGGAAAGTAAGAATTCCTTTTCTCATATATTTTCCATATATTTTTCCTATTTTATCCTCTACATCCAAAGACAAGTCTACTAGAACATCTTGTGAAAAAGATAATTTAAAGAAGAAGCAGTTTCTTGTTTTGCATTATACTTGGTTATGATTTAGTAGATTTGACAAAGAATTGCATTGAGAGAAAGAAAAGCAGCAGATTTTGAAGACAACTTGTATATTTTGACTCATATGTATGAGTTATATATAAGTTGAAGATTTTAAGCAGGCAGCTTATATGTTCCCTCAAAGAATTCTTGGAGTGTCAATTCAGAGCTACTTGGTATATGACAAGTTGCAGAGAAGTATATTTCTTCTTTATCTAACTCTTGAGGTAAAAGAGTTTTTTGGAGAAGATGTTGAAGACTTGGGTTGAGGTTTTGTGTTTGGAAAAGTTACCTCATATTCAGTATTTTTAGAAAAATGCAGGAAAATTCAGTTTTTTGATGTACTAGTCAGTTGAAGAATCTACTTTCTATGATTGTCTTGATTTTTGGATACATGCTTGTATTTGAAAAGGTGTTCCATCAGATCCTATTACTTGATTGAGAAGTAGAGTTAGCCAAAAGAAAATCAAGCAGGTACTATCACATTTCACCCAGGTATAATATGAAGATATGAAATATCAACTTGCAGCTTTTGGAGTTCTCAAGGTGAGAAGTTTGTCCACTTATGTTTCAAGTAGGAGTTGCAGATTCTTGGGAAGGATTTGTTTGAAGAAAAGTTTTACAAATTTATGTGAGAAGCATGGACACTTAGAGACATTCAGGTAGCAAATCAAACATTCAATCATGAAGGTTTGATGAGAGCAGATTCTACACAGGTATTTTGTTGGAAAGATCATAGATCTAGATAGATCTTGTATGATCTTGAGTATTTATGAGTCAGTTGTCTATCCCTTGTTTGAAAAGTTCTTAACATTGGAAGAAGTAAGTCAAAGATATAGATTCTATCATATTAGTGTTGCACAGAAATAGAAAAGATACTTGTTATGTTGCAAAAGGTTATGAATCCTAAAATGATTCAGTAAGGTTTTTATGTTAGGATCAGCTAACCTTATTCTACAATATGGGAAGCTAAAGAGTTACAGTGAAAGCTATTGGCAACTGTAGTGCTAATAAAAAGGGTTCAGAATTTTGTTTCAAATACAGGTATTGATCACTGAAGATCATATTTATTGAAAGAAGAAAGATGTTCTAGATTTCATAAAGTCTGATATAATTTGAAGAATTATGGATACTAGTGTTAAATCATCCAGGGGGGTGATGAAACATGAAGACTTATTTTCAGCCATATGTGAAAGAATGCAGATTCATACCTATAAGTATTCCAGGTATTTCTATATCAGGTATTCCTATATTTCCTTTGTAAGTTTCTCTTTATGTTCTAGCTTTGAAAGAAGAAGGAAGAAGGAGAATGTCTAGAGAAAGTTTCTGTTAGGTGTTCCTGTTCAGGAGAAGGTTCCAGAGTTCTATTGAAGAGAAATTTGATATTTCAGAAAGGTATGTTTTTAGAAGTGCACACATATATGTTTATACCAGATTCTGAAGGAAAGAAGTATGAAGGATTTACAGATTGAACAAGGATGAAGACATGATGACATCATAGATTTTGATGAGACTCATGAGTTGAGTTGAGTTGACTTAACTTGAGTACAGTCAGAGGTGAACCAGCTAGTGTTCATAATACACTAAGTTGTGAGTTGTTAGTCACACGTTCCAGGATTCAGTTCTTGATTTTGTTTAGTGTATCTACATGACACAGCAGAAGTACGTTGAGAAAACTTTCGTAAGGTTAATGCAAATATGTGGATCCTAGTGTATGTTTTCAAGTTTGAGAAGACAGGAGATAGCAGGTTCAGAGTCAGTACTTGCTACATTTGTTGTCAAGCAAGTGATCGCTTGATGAGTACACTATTGGATATCTAGTTTGCATATTTTCTCAGGTATTATGGTTCATATTCAGCAAGTTCAAGTTTTTGAAGTTTGAAGGAAAGTCAAATTCAGTTTTGAAGAAGACTTTTGAAGAAAAGATTTGAAGTTCAATTCGGGAGTACAAATTTGAAGCTTATGAAGTTTGTAGATCCAATCTAGTTTGTACCAATATGACATTGCAGGGGGGGATTGTAGGAAAACAATGTCCTATTGGTCAAGATTGTCCACATATTACAGCATGTGTACAAGTTCTGTTAGCTCCCTCTACAAGCAAATAGAGTTGGCACCGTGGATAAGTCATAAGCCTTTCCTAAACTTGATCTGGGTTCGAATCCCTCCGACGGAAGCACGACCCGTTCAATATTTTTTTTCTTTTACTCTTTTAGATAAAAGCCCTCAAAATGTGGCAGTGCGATAATAGCAAACGGATCAATATTTGTCTTTGAGATTACGTTTGTTTTTTGAAACAGCGATCATATTGATCATGCTTTATTGAAGAGCTTTTGATGGTGCTTTTGGAAGGGAACACAAAGACTATATAAGTACATGCTTGGCTCATTGTCTTGTATCCTACACCAATTGGCAACGCGAGTTCTTAGTCCCTCAGTAGTGGTGGTGCTCTAGCACACATGGGGCAGCCATGGTGCACTCTAGGAGCATGTTGAGAGCAGCTATGGAGTTCTTCTTGGAGAAGAGTGTGCTCACACTCTTGCTTATGGAGAGGACTTGCCCATCAGCAACTTGGTGGTGTGGATCAGCCATCTACATAATGTATTTGAAGATTGTCTTCTACATGAAGATTTTGGTGTACTTCAAAGACATTGGATGGAGCTTAACATAAGATTTGCATCTTATGTTAACTATTCAGGTACATATTCTCTTTATGCACATAGGTACTACTTGGAGTTTGTGGAGGTAGTGGCATCCATATTAGGAGGAGTCCTATTCGGCATATCTAAAGGAGAATCAGTACATGTATGCTTTATGCATATTTGGATGAGTTTGTGTATTTCTGGTAGCAAACTTGTTAGCATTCTTTGCTACTTTTGTAAGTATGTGATCTTTCACACACGTATCTCACTTAGGGTCTTCCATAGCCTAAGATCAGATGAGGGTTTCTTGTGATGGAGAGTGTTAATCTCCAAAAGAACAAGCTCCTCTTGAAGTTAGAGCACCTCTATATCAAGATTAACTAAAAAACTTCACCAATTTGGAGGATCAATACTCAATTTCTAAAATCTTGAACAAACTGTGAAGAAGGTGACTACACAGAAAGTCTACTGCACATAATTCACTCATTGACTTATCAAATGTGTAAAGTTTTTTATAAAACTTTGCACAAGGTGTTGTCTATAGTTTGCACACCTCCTTCAAGTTAAATCATTCCAAAAGACTCAGTAGATCTTGAGAAATGATCTTAACAAGCCACCTATGTCTAAAACTATAGTTCTTTACAGTCGACTTTGACACCTATAACTTTTAAAGCTTGGTTCTCCCAAACTAGAGCCCGTTTAATCAAATGTTTTTAGCCATAGGTAGCTCACCTTCCAACTTAAAGAATGAGTTCTTGATTGCTCAAAACTTTACACTGTGGAAGGAGAATTGACCAAAACCTTAGAATCAAATTTTATGCCTCCTGCAACTTCTCTTCTTTACATTTACACATGTAAATGTTCCTACACATGTAAATGTTCCTACACTCAAACCTCTCAGCCTGATCACAATTAGAAGCTAAAAATTTGTACAGAGGTCAATCAACTATGGACTTAGACTTGTACAAAATCATTTCACAAAAGATTCAACACAGAAGGAGAACTCTGACAAATATCAGGCGCAATTTTTCTTCATTTCTGGAAAACAGTTATCTCCATGAATAGTAAGTGTACTCTGGATGATGTCAAAACTCTTCATAAGAGTCTTAAGCCATATTACTTTCTTTGCAGCTTCAACCATACCTTTGTACTCAGCCTCTGTGGATGATAGAGCAACTGTGTGTTGCTTCTTTGAACACCATGAAATTAACTTATCTCCCACATAACACAAGTATCCATAAGTTGATCTCCTATCATCAAGATTACCTGCCCAATCTGTATCACTATATATCTTGATGTTTGTATCTGATGTAAACCCATAATACAAACCTTCTTTGAGCGTACCCTCAATGTACCTCAACACTCTTTGTCCTAAAACCCAATGTTCTTTCCTAGGACAATGCATGAATTGAGACAATACTCCAACTGCATATGACAAATCAGGCCTAGTTAATGTAGCATAGATCAAACTACCAACCAAAATTTGATATAGCTTCATGTCCTTGGACTCTTCTCCTCCATATCTGCTCAATTTGTGATTCACCTCCATTGGAGTAGGTGCTACCCTGCAATCATCCATTTTAAACTTGATCAACCAGTTTTTCAAATACCTTTCTTGAGTTACATACACTCCATGTTGAGTGTATGAGATCTCCATGCCCAAGGAATATGACAAGTCTCCCAAGTCACTAATCTTGAACTCTTTCTCCATTTGCTTCTTTAGGCTTTGAATGCCTTTCTCATCTATACCTGTAAGAATTATATCATCAACATATATGCACATGTAAATGAACCCATCATCACTTGCTTTAACAAGCAAGCTACTATCTGCTTTAGATACTTGGAAACCAAGTTCTTTCAAGAACTTCACAAGTCTATAATTCCATGCCCTTGGGGCCTGCTTCAAACCATACAAAGCTCTCTTGAGCTTACATAGATAATCTCGATACCTTTCATCTCTGAATCCTTGTGGTTGTTCCATGAAAACATCATCTGAAATATAACCATTTAAAAAAACATTCTTCACATCTAATTGACATAATTTCCAACCTTTACATGCAGCGATGGCTATGAGTGTCCTGATGGTTGTCATCTTTGCCACAAGACTATAAGTCTCATCATAATCTATACCATATGTCTGAGCAAACCCTTTCACAACAAGTCTAGCTTTATACCTAGACACACTTCCATCTGCAAACCTCTTTGTCTTGTAGACCCATTTGCATCCAATGATCTTCTGACTATTTGGTTTAGGAACCAAATCCCATGTCTCATTTTCCATCAATGCATCATACTCTTCCTGCATAGCCTTCTCCCAATTTTCCTTACCTTTTGCCTCTTCATATGTAGAAGGGTCTTCATCTGCCTTATATAAGCATAATCTTTGGTAGCCAAAAAAGAAGTGTCATAGCTATACCTTATAGGTTGCCATTTGTGTCTTGATGACCTTCTGAGTTCTCCACTTCTTCAGGTTTCTGGTTCTTCACATTCTGGATCAAACCTTGGCACTTCTTCAACTTCAACCTGTACTTCATTGTTCTCCTCTTCATCAAAGATCTAAACCTTTGATTTACCTTTCTTTTGATTCACAACTTCTTCATCACCTGGATAAATATTAAGTGTACCTGCATACCAAGTACCTTGCTCATCAAACGTAACATCCTTTGACACAAGGAATTGTTTTGTGGATGGACTCCACAACCTATAACCCATCTTCTTGTCATCATAGCCAATGAATACATACTTCTCTGCTTTTGGTTCCAATTTATGCCTCAATTGAGATGGCACATATGCATATGCCAAACATCCAAATACTTTGCAATGATCTAGAGTAGGTATCTTACCCCACCATGCCTCATATGGTGTCATACCCTGCAAAGCTTTACATGGTAATCTATTGACCAAATATGTGGCTGTATTTACAGCCTCAGCCCACAAAGAATTTGGGCAATTTTTCTCCTTCATCATGGATCTTGCAAATTCAACAAGAGTTCTATTCCTCCTTTCTGCTATGCCATTTTGTTGAGGAGAGTACCTGGAAGTAATTTCCCTTTTTATACCTGCATTCCATAAGTAATCACTGAACTCATTAGAGAAATACTCTCCCCCTCCATCTGACCTTAGTCTCTTCAACTTTTGACCTATAATTCTCTCTGCATACACATGATAATGTTTGAATGTATTGAATACCTCTGACTTATCTTTGATCACATAGATAGTGATCCATCTGGTAGCATCATCAACATAAATCACATAATACCTTGAACCATTGATGCTGAAATCCTTTGATGGTCCCCACACATCTGTGTGTACCAACTCAAGCTTCTCTGAATACATAAAACCATGCTTGGAATGAGAATGGTTATGAGCCTTACCTAATTGACATGCCTCACATTTGTATGTCATATATTGACCTGCAACATTAGGCAATCCAAGCACTGAACCATTGTTAACCATATATTTAATACCTCTTTCATTAAAATGTCCAAGCCTTTTGTGCCAAAGATCTAACTCAGAGATCTTATGTCCTCCATAGGTGAACAAGGCATGACCAATGTTACCTTGAATCTTCAATGTGAACAATCTTCCTTCTTTCTTCCCTGAAACAATTTGTTTATACCCATTGCTAGGGTCTTCCACAAAAACTCCTTCATTAGTGAACCTAACTTCATAACCTTTTTCAACAATTTGTCCTACACTTATCAGATTCTTTGGAATTGTAGGAACATACAAAACCTTACTCAAGAGAGTACTTCCATCCTTGGCCTTCACTGATCCAATTGACTTCACATTGTGCTTTGTATTGTCACATGTTTGAACTACATGATTAGTTACCTTATTCTCTAAATCAGTCATCAAAGCTATGTTGCCACTCAGGTGATTGCTACACCCTGAGTCAATGTAGAAGACTCTTTGATCTTCACTTTGCCTTTCACAAGTTGCATTCATTATCAATGTTGAATACTCCTTCTAGTTGAAGCATAATTGTAGTAGGTATTGTTGTATTGTTGACTTTGGAATCCTCTACCTGCATTTCTTCCAAAGTAGCCTCTACTACCTCTACCTCTGAAATTACCTCTTTGATTTCTGCCACCTCTTCCTCTTGAATTAAAGTTCTGATTATATCCACCCTTATTCTGAGTATTATGCCAACAATCATTGGCTAAATGATTTGTCTTACCACAAATCCAACAAGCTTTTCCTCCATCTTTATTATTTCTTCCTTTTCCTCTACCTTTGCCACCTCCTCTTCCTCTTAGGAAGTTAGCTTGGCTAGTTGTACCTTCATCTTCATTTGCTTGTTGCTTCCCTTTGCTATTCTTCTTCTTATCCTTTGAATACATTGCTTGACCTGAACTTTTATCACTTTCACCTTTGACATCTTGCTCAAAGGTTTACATATGTCCTAGCAACTGATTTAAATCAGGAGTAAAATGATCTAGTGATAATTCACTAGACAAAATGAATGGCTTCCATTTGTCATCACCTCTCAAAATTGTAAGGATTTGCCTTACCAATTTATCCTCCTCAATATCTTCATCAACTGCTCCTAATGCATCTGCAATGTCCTTCATACTTGTTACATAACCTGAGATGGATTGAGAGGCCTTCTTCTTGAATGTGGTAAATTCTACCCACACCGATGCCTTCCTTTACTTTGTGGTGTTTTGGAAATGCTCCTCCAAAGCATTCCATATATCACTTGCACTTTCAAGACCTCTGTTATGAGGAAGCAAATAATCATTCACTGCCATGTAGATAATGCTCTTGGCTTGAGCATCTCTCTTCATCCAAGTCTTCAAATCTGATAATTCCTCCCTAGTTGGAACACTAGGATCTCTGAACTGCGGCTTTTCTTCTTCACCTATAATATAACCTATCAAGTCTTAGCTCATAAGATGAGCTTCCATCCTCATTGACCATGCTGGATAGTTCTCTCTATCCAATTTCTCTATCTGAAGAGAATCTCCCATCCTTTCTTCACTTGTGTATTAAATCCTTCAAGATTTATGAGGAATAAGGTTACCTTTACTTTGAATGAAGTTCCTTTTGTCTTCCTTGATGTCTTATGGCCTCCTTCTCAAGCTTTGCTCTCAAGCTTTCACCTTTTGAATCTTCAAATGTTGAATTCTTTATGACTGCAGCAGTCAGGGTCCTCCTTTCTTCAATTTTGATACTTCCTGCTCTGATACCACTGATGGAGAGTGTTAATCTCCAAAAGAACAAGCTACTCTTGAAGTTAGAGCACCTCTATATCAAGAGTAACTCAAAACCTTCACCAATTTGGAGGATCAATACTCAATTTCTAAAATCTTGAACAAACTGTGAAGAAGGTGACTACACAGAAAGTCTACTGCACATAGTTCACTCATTGACTTATCAAATGTGTAAAGTTTTTTATAAAACTTTGCACAACATGTTGCCTATAGCTTGCGCACCTCCTCCAAGTTAAATCATTCCAAAAGACTCAGTAGATCTTGAGAAATGATCTTAACAAGTCACCTATGTCTAAAACTGTAGTTCTTTACAGTCGACTTTGACACCTGTAACTTTTAGAGCTTGGTTCTCCCAAATTAGAACCCATTTAATCGAATGCTTTTAGCCATAGGTAGCTTACCTTTCAACTTAAAGCATGAGTGCTTGCTTGCTCAAAACTTTACGCTGTGGAAGGAGAACTGACCAAAACATTAGCATTGAATTTTATGCCTTCTCCAACTTCTCTTCTTTACATTTACACATGTAAATGTTCCTACACTCAATTCTCTCAGCCTGATCACAATTAGAAGCTGAAAATTTGTGCAGAGGTCAATCAACTATGGACTTAGACTTGTACAAAAGCATTTCACAAAAGATTCAACAGAGAAGGAGAACTCTTAGAAATATTGGGTGCAACTTTTCTTCATTTCTGGAAAACTTTACATCTAAGTGATGAGAGAGATCTTACTCACTTCTAAAGTATCTAATGACTCATACAACTTCTAATTTCTCTATTCACATGCTCTCTCATATTTGGCCCGACATTTTTCCTTGTATATATAGGCAAATATGTACATGCTCATAAATATACAAAAGTATAAGTGAGCTAACTCTAAGTTAATGTACATATGTATACATATCTTCATTCTCTGAACATATACTTTCTTCATGCTTCATGACTTGATCTTTTCCTCAATCCTTGACTTCAAATTTTCATCAAAACTTCAATTGTTGATTGCCTTGCACCAACATGCTGATTATCAATTTTAGATTGATCCTTCCTCTTTCTATCACTCATATTCACTCTTCTACAACCTATTAGGTCACACATCTCATATATATTCAGATTTTTCTCCATACATCTAAATATGTTTATTACATTTGTATATTCACTCATCCATCTATTTTTGTTCACATAGAGTGGTTTAGAGTTTTGCTTCCACATTGTAAATTGACATTTGTATATATGATAGTGTCACTAAGTAGTGGCTTACGTAACACTTTACACATGTTGTCTAGTCTCTCTCTATCTTTGACTCATCATTTGTATGATTAAGTGTGGCATGTTCATGTTTTGTCAATATTGGAAGATTGTTGGAATCTGTGTTGTAGATCCTGGAAACCTATAGAATTTGGACCTGTGGTATTAGTTATGGGCCTACTAAATTTCCAACAAGGGCCTAGTTGGCATAGGACCACACACATCTGTATGAACGAGATCTAAAGGCTGAATTGAAGAGTCGATGTGCATTCTATGCACATTTTTGGTTTGCTTTCCATATTTGCAATGCTCACAAAATGAAAAATTAGAGAAAGATAACACAGGTAAGTAGCCAGAACAAGAAAGATTTTCCATTCCACTATGAGATATATGGCCCAAACGACCATGCCAAATACAAGCCAAAGACTTTTTGTGATACAAATAAAGGATAAAGTGAGCCAACTTTGCTTCATTTTGCAATAACCATATTGCCCTTTGATATGCAAAAGGACTGAGCATAGAAGACCACCTTGTAACCAAGGTCATCAAGTTGACCAAGATGGTGCATGTAACTGTGTAACATGCCCATCAACATTATGTCCTTTACCTTTATCATTCTTTAATGCATAATAGTCTTTCTTCATGTGTCCTTTCTTATGACAATAATGGCTTTGGATATCCCTCTTCCTTGATTTACTTCTACTCTTATTCCGTTGACCATTCTTTTCCTTGTTCTTTCTCCTGCCACGTTGTTGATTCTTTCCTTGGTAAGAATCACGAACATTATATGCATCTCCACTCTAAGTGCTAACCATAGACTTTCTACGAATCCCCTCACTCAAGAGTGCTCCACATATGTCATCATAGATGAGTTTACCACTAGGTGCATTATTGCTGATAGCTATGCAAAATGTATCCCATGATGACGGCAAGGTGCATAATAGCAATACTACTTTCATTTCATTATCCATATCCATTTTCTAAGCCTGTAACTAAGAGAATATAGCATCAAACTCATTTAGATGAGCAGAAACACTATTTCTGTCCTTCATACGAAGGTCATATAATTTTCTCATCAGACAGACTTTATTTGATGCCATCTCTTTTTCATATGTATTGCATAACTTCTTCCAAAGATCCTTTGCGCTTTCACAGTCTAATACTGTAAAGTAAACATTATCTGCAAGGTGCAAGCGAATGGTAGACCTGGCCATTTCATCTAACTCATCCCAATCATCTTAATCCATGTCAGCAGGCTTCTTTGAAATTCCATTTACTGGCATCCATTGCCTCCTTTGAATCAACACATCTTTAACCTGATTCTTCCATAGAGCAAAGTTTGTGCCATCAAATTTTCGGATCTCAAAATGGTCTTTGCCCTGCAAGTTATAGCTCCTCCTCGGAACACTAGCACTAGACCCTGATCCATCAGATCTGCCTGAGACCTCTGACGCCATGATGGTGGAGAAATTAATGGAATGATAATGGAGCTAGAAGAGTCCGAACTTCAACGAATAAGTGTATCAAGGAGTAAATCAACCACTTTATAGTTGACAAAACCAAAAATTTGGAAAAATTTTGTGAGAGTATCCTCTGCAAAATGAGCGTATGACCAGTGTCAAATTATCATAAAACTACGAGTACTGACATGTTTTCCTGCATAGTGAATCACTGACTCCACTTCATATAATCAGTTACCCAATAGAAGCCAACTAGGCTTATCAAGCACATATGAACAGCTATCATACATCTCCTATGGCGAGGCTGGGTAAGTCTTCCACCTGCATCACCCAAGAGACCCCAACATTTGGGTGTCTCCTAGTTAAGAAAACCTCACCACGACCCTCTTTATCAAACGTAAAAGGCTTTATGCAAATAACGTAACCACTATATCAATGACCACATGGACCTACATAAGCGATATCCATAGAAGCGTACATGATGTGTATGTGCTCAATATATTCAGTAAAATGACACTAAAAGGCTGAATGCATAGCCCAAAAACTAGCCAGTAACACCTGCAAATGTCTGTTAACTCTGATGTTTTTGGCTCAAAAAAACCTCCATAGATTTGCAGCGACTGCTCCCACCAAAACTGAAATCTTTCAAGAAACCTGTAGTTTTACGAGTGTGGCTGAAAACACAGCCCCAAATGTTGATATTTATTGTCAGAGAAGTACAAAGAACACTCTTCTTGATGTTCTTGTACCTTTGTGAAGAAAACTATGTGCGGAAGTACTCCAAAATGGCTCCAAAAAACATCCCAAAATTGCTTCAAAAATAGGCTTTGAAAGCAAAGAATGAGGCTTTGAGGGACCAAAACATGTTCAGGGTAATGTCAACATTAGTCTTTCCCCTTCTTCAGACACCACAAGAGTGTAGCTTAGTGGCAAGAGATTGCCACGGTTAAGTGAGCTCCAGGGGAACAGTACTGGGATGGATGACCTCCTAGGAAGTACTATAAGGTCCAATCATATCAAGAGGTGAGGTAATCAAATTCTTTATTATAGGCATGATTTGATGCCTCCAACTCATGGAAATCATCCTCCTTTGATAGTGGATGATGTGAAAGGTTCAATTTGGGGCATGTTCCCACACTCTTGAGCTTGAAATACAAAACTTTCAACACTTATACATGTTAATTGTTCCATTAGTCTTACTCTTCAGCTTGTATACCCACTTAGTGCCAATGACCTTCTTGCCAGGAGGTAAACCACATAAACACAAGGTACCATTCTTCATAATAGCATCATATTCTGATTGCATAGTAGCCATCCAATTTTTTGAATTTTGTGCTTCATCAAATGAAACAGGCTCATTCTCATCACAAAGACTAGAGGCAACCATAGCATACGAATCTGATGCAAAAGAAGCACTATGAGAGCTTGAACAAGTATGATATGATAGAGGTTCATCTAATTTGTTATCTTGCAAAGTCTACACCAGCTCGGTCCTCTCATCAACAAGTGCATCATGTAAGTATACATTAGAATCATCACATGAAACCTATAAAGGCTAAAAAATTTCTCATTCGGACCAGAACTTGACTCTCCACCTATAAAAAGAGGCAACAAAGTGTCATACACATCTCTAGGGCTAACAAAATCTCCCTCGTACATAAAAGTAATGATCGAATTGCATCTTCCACAAAAAAAACATCATGGATAACCAAAATGTGTTTAGTTTGTGGATGACACAAATGATTACCTTTGCTTTCAGAATTGTACCCAAAAAAATACATTTCATTGCTTTATCATCCAATTTCCTACATTGTTCTTCAGGCATCAATGCATATGCCAGACAACCAAAACACACAGATGAGCAACATATGACTTGCAGCCATGCCAAGCCTCATATAGAGTGGTAGACTGCAGTGCTTTGGTGGGACACCTGTTAAGTACATGTGTTGCACACATAACAACCTCAAGCCAAAACCTATGTGGTAAAGCCTGACTTTTTACCATACACCTCACCATCTCCATGAGAGACCTATTTTTTCTTTCAGCAACTCCATTTTGTTGAGGTGTATACGACAGTGTACATTGATTTTTTATCCCATGTTCAACTAGAAATGCATTAAAATCAGAAGACATGTATTACCCCCCTCCATTAGAACGGAGGGCGCCCATTTTACATGTTGACATATTTTCAGCCAAAAGTAGAAATTGTTTGAAGCACAGAAACACTTTGGACTTTTCCTTTCATGGATACTCTCATGCATGCCTAGAAAAATCGTCAATAAAATTCAACAAAGTAAAGGTAATTCCCAAAAGAGGGTGTCTGCACAGGACCAGAGACATCACTGTGAACAAGTTGTAATTTCTGAGTAGCTCGAGCTGAACCATCTTTTGGGAAGGAGGAACATTGCATTTTGCCCAAAATATAGCCCTCACAAACATGTTTAGCAGGTGCCTCAAGTTTGGACAGAGAGGACACTATTTCAAATTTCTACAGGTGTAAAAATTTAGATGACCAAAGCATTCATGACAAAGCTTTGCATCTAAGATAGCTTGTGAATCTTGAACTGCACATGCTCAATCATTCATAGATTTTGCATAATCTATGAGCTTATACATTTAAATGCTAGAAGCAATAATAACATCACCATTTGACAGATCATGAATTGTACATCTATCATCAACAAATTTCACAACCAAGCCAATCTTGGCTAATGTTGAAACTGATAACAGATTTTTCTTGATCCCTGGCACAAACAAAGCATCTGACAATGTAAAAGAACTACCATCAACAATAGTCAGAATTATCTTACCAACTCTCATCATGGGATACAAGGAGTTGTTAGCACATGTGACAGTATTCCCTGTAGGAGAAGGCTTGAGTGAATTGAAGAAATTGCTCTATGAGGTAATATGTTTGGTTGCTGCATGTCAAAGTTTGATCTGCAACATGCCTCAACCAGTTTCACATTCCATGGAGTCTCTTTTATTCATGTGCTCACTCTCTAACTATTTTCTAAGGTAAACAACACGAGCCTCATTTCTTGCATGGTATAAAGTGGTAAGTGTATCCCAAGCATTCTTATCTATTTTCCAAGAGTGAATTTGAGAGATAATGGCACGTTTGATAGACAAAGCTATCAATGCATGCGCTTGAGCATCTCTACCATCCCAACAAAGTTGTTCTATAGTAGGTGCAGAAGGAATTGTAGCACAAACAGGAATTTGAAGATCGTCATCTTCAATGCTATCTACATCATCTTCAATGACTATATTTGTAGGTGTAGTAGGTTGTTTTTCAACACCTTGCTCAATATTCCACAATCCTTATGCAACCAATACATGATGCATCATATATGCCAATAATAGGTAATTAGTACCATCCAATCTATCCTCAACATCCAACATACAGAATACATCATTGCTTTCAGCCATGGCCACAAACTAAAATACCTTGATGCAAAAAATGATTGTGTCTCAAAAATTTGAACAAAACTATCATGTCGAGCTCTACTAGATATGTAGTAGACTTTGAGGTGCTTGTACTGGCTAATCGAAACTGTATATAGGTTTGGCACAAAAGGATGAAATGGCCTACATAGGCACTACGATAGTGTGCTCAAAGGTCGAAACGAGCTCAGATTGCAATTTCGACACGATAAGGTGAAGCTGTTTTGAACTCCTAATCACCTTGAGTATGCTCAACAATTTTCATGCGATTCTCACACTATATCTGGAGGGGTGTGGAAGACACCCTAGATGAAGCGACGACCTGCTCTGATACCAATTATTTGAGTTTGAGGTCTGCATAAGCATGCGAATGGCACAAGGAAGAAGAAGAAGCTTGGAGCACAACACATAATACTGAATGTATTACCAAGTGAATGTATAGGGATAAGTGACCCTAGGGTTATAGGCGTTTATACAAGCTACGAGGAAAAAACCTCCTAAAGAGGGAAAAAAGTGCCCCAGTAGTCCTAGTGTGTTCACAGACATCACTACCAAAAGATATCAACAAATACGAGTTTCAATTTGCCAGTACAAGCACCTCAAATTTTGATATAGGTTTAGTAGAGCTTGATAGGGTACTTTTGTTCAAATTTTTGAGATATAGTAATTTTTCTACATCAGGCTATTTTAGTCAGTGGCCATGGTGTTGAAGATGAAGATCTTCAATTCTTGTTTTGTGTTGCGGTTCTTCACCTATTGTAGAGAAACTTTGATGGGATGGTAGAGTGCTCATGCACATGCATTGATAGATTTATATGTCAAATGTGCCATTATCCCTCATATTCGCTCTTGCAAAAGAGCAAAGGATGCTTGGGATACACTTACCACCTTATACCAGGCAAATTATGAGGCTCGTGTTGCTTATCTCCAAAAAGGATTTAAGAGTGAGCATATGAATGAAGGAGATTCTATGGACAATTTTTTGACAAAGATCAAAAGGTAAAGAAAAAAGAGGCTCGAATGGTTGATGCAGAGGCCTCTACACCCAAAACAAAGTCTGCTAATCTTGTGCAAAATGAAGAATGGGTATTTACTACTGTTTGCATTTATGACCCATCTTCTCATGAACAATGTATGTCTGCAATAGACTCAAATGTTTAGTACTTAGACAATGGGGCAACCAAATATATTACCTCATACTACAGTTTCTTCAGTTCACTTGAGCTTGACCCCACACGGAATACTGTCACATGCACCAACAACTCCTTTTATCTAGTCATGGGAGTTGGTAAGATCATTTTGACTACTTCTTATGGTAGTTCTTTCACATTGTCAGATGCTTTATTTATGTCACAGATCAAGAAAAATCTACTATCAGGTTTAGTATTAGCCAAGATCAGCTTGGTTGTCAAATTTATCGATGACAAATCTACAATTCATGATCTATTCGTTGCTTCTTGCATTTTATGTCATGGGTTGTATATGCTATGCAAAATCTGTCAATGATTCAACATGTGCAGCTCAAGATTCTCAGGCTATCTCATGTGCAAATCTTTGGCATGCATGCTTTTTTTGTCTGAATTTTGTTAGTTTTCTACCCCTATTGAAATATGAAATGGTGTCCTCCCTGCCCAAAATTGAGGCACGTGATAAACATATATATGAAGATTGTATTTTAGGCAAAATGCAACATTCCTCCTTCTCGAAAGATGGTTCAGTTCGAGCTACTCAGATATTGCAGCTTGCTCACAATGATGTATGTGGTCCTATGCAGACAACCTTGGGAACTGTTGGAAGTGGGAGTGAGCCACAATAACAATAAATCACATGTTTACAGGATCTTCCAACAAATGAACCTTAACATACACACCTTAAGACTCAAAAAGATGATGAGTGAGAGATAGAGAGAGAATATATAGGATTTCAAGTGTAACAATAAGCTATGAGGCTCACCTACACTAACTTATATATCTGAATGTCAAATTACAATGTGTCTATATGATACAAACTGACAATATCTGTATCTAGGCAGAAATATGAACTAGATACAAGAGATTGTGTGTCTAAGAGGTATGAAGAGTGTGTGTGAGAGAGAGAGAGAGAGAATATGGAGAATAAAAATAGTTTAGAAATGTTGTATAGCAAACCCAAATTCTGATCAACCTAAATAAAAAACGAGTGATCTAGCAAGTAAGAACAGAAATAGACTTGCTACTCACAGTAAATCAACAATTGATGTTGATGGTAAGCTGGCAGAATCTCTTCTAGATAATCATCAATATATAGGCCACAACTCCTCCAAGAGTGTGAGAACTCCTCCAAGATGGAGCACCTCCTAGTGATCACCTCCTCAAGAGTGTGTGAACACTCTCTCTCCAAGAAGACCTCCTCCTTGCATTGAGCTAGAAGTTTGAGCTTGCTCCTTGAGATGATAATGAACAATGAGCTTGGCCTTCAATTTATAGCTTATGCGCCCCAAGAAAAAAGCCAATTTGAAAAGCAATAAAATAAAAGTCATCACCATCGATAAAATAAAAGCTATCGAAAAATGTTTTCCATGCTTTTCAAAAAGGAATTCCGAAGAACTCAATGTCTGCTATTGTGGCTCATGAGATTTGAACTCTAGTCAGTGCGTTAAGAGTACTCTCTTTTATCCAAGGTACCCATGCACCATTTTTTGAGGGAGACCTACAAAGATTACGAAATATGTTGTTTCTGTAGATTCTTCTTGAGACATCTTCTACAATGTGTACAACTTGAACTATTGCCAAGTAAGATGCTAGACCATATTGACATTGTTTCCAAAAATCCCCTCTTTTATTTCAAAATGGTACAAGGTTCAATAACCTGCAAAACTTTTTGTGACTTTCTCTTGACTTCTTTCCATTGAATCTTGAGCTGACTCTGTATGAATTTGGATACTTGAGAAACTGCAAAGTGAATGTTTGGATGTGTATTACATAGATATATCAAGCAACCAACTGCTTGACTATATAGTGTAGCTTCAAATGGTTCTGAATCCGCTTCCAACTATAATAACACTTTGACATCCATAGGTGTCTGCATAGGCTTAGAATCTGTCATCTCAAACCTTTCCAATAATTTCTCAACATATTTATGTCGTGTCATGTAGATACATTCATCTCTGTACTTGAACTCAGTCTTGGGACTTGTGATGATCACATCACTTTGTAGTGCATCTTGAACACTAGCTGGTTCATTCTCAACTAAAGTAAGTGCTAAAATGTTATGAATCTCAAAATGTGCTACAATATTTACCTGGTCTCCTTGTTGTCTCCTAGTCTGACTTCTGGTTCTTCCAATGTATTCCTTTATGCCACTATCCTTCCATGTTTGATATAATCACTTAGGTGTATTCTTGAAAGGCGGTGGTATCCTTTCTGGTTCTTCAGTATCTCTTTCTTCTGGAACTCTAGAATGTTCTCCAACTTCATAAGTCGGAACTTCAAGAGGTACTGATGATGGACTAGGTACTGATGTAGGTAATGAAATTCTTTCTTGACCTATATCTTTTAAGGTGTGAGAAGGTTTATCACCCACTTTGTATGGCTGAATGTAAGAATCCAAATTCCTTATGAAAAATGCACATTCATCTGCCTTTATGAAATCTAGAATTTCTTCCTTCTTATCATAAATCTGACTTTCTGCAACATATGCATTGTGTGAGAGAAGTGTTGGAGAATCACTCACTAATTGGACATATATTTGAAGGTCAAAGCTTTAGAAGAAAACCACATGCCTATGTGAAGGGACAAATTCACGTGTATTATACTTGTAAAGTTAGTTCAATTTAGTTCTAGAAGTTTTTTAAAAAGTCACGAGATAGAGAAAAACTATATAAGTTAGTTTGTATCAACTGACGCGAGAGAGAGAAGAAGAGAGGAAGACAATGAGAAAGTAAGTTACTACTCATTTTGTATGACTGAGAATAATCGGGCTTCTCTGCGTGAGAAAGCACCTGTAAACTTTTGAGTTTTCCATAGCTATGAGAAGAAATAGTTAATGTTCTGTGTATGAGACTCTCTCCATCATCTCCATGATTACCTACTGTGTGATGAGTTCAAAAGATCAAGTTTTCCAAGCAAGTCGATGCCTGGCATCGAATCTCTGTTGATAAGTCATATTTTTATTTATCTTTTTCATTCAGTGCTGAAGTGTTTGCAAATCATGACTTTGTGGGAGCAACTCGATGCCTTGCATCGAATTCCAGTTGATAAGTCATATTCCAAGTGTGTATGAAATCACCTATTGTTTTGGCATCTTGAAAGGTCAAGGTTTTATGCGGGAAGTCGATGCCTGGCATCGAATCCCTGCTGAAAAGTGGCTAAAAACACCCCAAGTCGATGCCCAGCATCGAATTCTCGTTGCAAGTCGATGCTAGGCATCGAATTCCAATTTTAGACAGGCGCTTTTTACTATAACAGGAAAGATTTCCAATTTTGGCAGTTATACATAGTCATCTTGTGAAGGTCATAACTTGAGTTCTAGAGATCCGTTTCAAGCATATGATAGCTTGTTGGAAAGCTCTACTCTTCTAGTTTCATTCACTCAAAGATCATGGAGAAATAATATTTGAGCTAAGAGAAATTAGCAAAATACTGAAGATATGTCATTTCAGTGACTAGGAATTTCTGTAGAAGCAAAGTTCTCACTTTAGGCTATCATTTCTCAAAGTTTGGAGTGGCAATGAGTTAATGGTGACCATAGAGGTGTTCTAGTGTCACATTAATTCATTTCTTGTGGTGTTTCATACATCAACAAGTGGTATCAGAGCAGAAAGGTCCTAAAGAGCAGAAGGCAACAAAGGTACGAGAAGTTTTGGAAAGTTTTCCATTAAAGTTTGAAAGGTGAAGCATTTGAAGACACAAGGCATCAAAAGGTTACTTCAAAAGTATCTTCATACACAAAGGACTCCAAAAGGTATTATTCTTTATCCTTTAAGCTCACAGGTTGTAGCAGAAGGAAAGGAGTATGGCAGATCATATCTCCATTGACAAACTGGACAGAGATAATTACCCCGCATGGGTAATGAGAATGGAAGCCTTACTTATGAGTAAGGATCTCATGGTATATGTAACAGGTGAAGAAGAGAAGCCAGTATTTGAAGATGAAAGCCGACTAAAGAAAGAGGAACTTGATGCTTTAAAGCATTGGCAGAAGAAGGATGCAAGTGCAAAAGCTTACATCTACAATACAATCTCAGATCATTTGCTACCACACATCAGAGGATTGGAATCATCTGAAGATATATGGAATGCATTGGAATATCATTTCCAAAGTACTACCAAAGCAAGGAAAGCAAGTTTATGGTCAGAGAACATTCAAGAAGAAGCCAAGTCAAAGTATTAGTGATTATGTCACTAAGATGAAGGATCTAGCAGATAGTCTTGGATCCATAGATGAAGATGTTGAAGATCACAGATTGATTGCTCAACTACTTGCAGGTTTGAGAGGAGATGAAAGGTGGAAACCTTTTGTCTTATCAACAGAACTTTCATTAAATCATTATGTTCCAGATTTGAATCAATTACTTGGTTTGATGCTCACATATGAGCAAGATTTGAAGGGAGATGGATATAAAGGACAAAGTTCTGCAATGTACATGAAGAACAAGAAGAAATGAGATAAAGGTAAAGCAAAGGATGAAGAAGAGTCAACTTCTCAAGTTTATTATGCAAGAGGTAAAGGCACTAGCAGAGGAAGAGCAAGAGGTTTTGGAAGAGGAAGAGGTAATCAGAATAACAACAAGAAGGCTTGCTGGATTTGTGGATTGAGTAATCATTTGGCTCATGACTGTTGGCATAATCAACAAGGATCAAACCAGAATCAAAACAACAATAGCAGAGGCCGAGGTGGAAGATATCAAAGTAATTTCCAAAGAGGTAGACAAAATCAAAGAGGAGGCTATGGTAGAGGTGCAGGAAGAAGTTGGGGACAGAATCAATCCTACAACACCACCTACTACAATTATGCAAATGACACACAGAATGAAAGTCATACATCATTGATGATGAATTCAATCAGCACATCAGATAAAAAAGATCTAAAGGTATTTTACATTGACTCTGGATGTTCTAATCATTTGTCAGGAAACATAGAATTGATGTCAGAATTGGAAAAAGGCATTTCTAGTCATACAGTTCAAACAGGTGATAATACAAGACATAGTGTACATTCAATTGGAAAAGTGAAATGCAAGAGTGGAGTAGATTTGCTAACCAATGTTTTGTATGTTCCTACAATACCTAAAAACTTGATTAGTGTGGGACAGATAGTTGAAAAAGGTTTTCAAGTCAGGTTTACAAATGAAGGAGTATTTGTTGAAGATCCAGAGAATGGATATAATCAGATTGTCTCTGGTAAGAAAGAAGGTAGACTCTTTACTTTAAGAGTACAAGGGAACATTAGTCAAGCTTTGCTCACACATGGTGAAGGAGTGATTACAGAACTTGATCTCTAGCATAAGAGATTAGGTCACTTCAATGAAAGAGGCATTAAAGCTATGGTTGCTAATCAGTCTGTACTAGGATTACCAAATGTGTAGAGTCAACATATGGTTTATAAATGTGAAGCATGTCAAATGGGAAAAGCACACAGGTTACCATTTCAAAAGAAAGGATTCAAACATGATGGATTACTTGAGCTCATTCATACAGATGTATGGGGACCAACAAAAGAAGGATCTATCAGTGGCTCAAGGTATTATGTTCTTTTCATTGATGATGCTACAAGATGGATAACATTATCTGTTTTGAAGGAAAGATCAGAAGTGTTTGGAGCCTTCAAGCATTTTCATGCATATGCAGAGAGAGTCACAGGTCAAAAGCTTAAAAGACTGAGGTCTGATGGAGGGGGAGAATACTTCTCCCAAGAGTTCATTGATTATCTTTGGAATGCAGGTATTAAGAGAGAAATAACTTGCAGGTATACACCACAACAAAATGGTGTAGTAGAAAGGAGAAATAGGACTTTGGTTGAGTTTGCTAGAGCTATGCTAAAGGAGAAGAATTGTCCAAATTATCTTTGGGCTGAGGCTGTAAATACAGCTACATATCTTGTGAATAGATTACCATGTGCAGCTCTCAATGAAATGACTCCATATGAAGCTTGGTGGGGTAAGAAACCAACACTAGATCATTGTAGAGTGTTTGGATCTATTGCATATGCTTATGTGCCATCACAACTAAGACATAAACTTGAACCAAAGGCAGAAAAATATGTGTTCATTGGTTATGATGAAAAGCAAATGGGTTACAGGTGGAATCCTCTAACCAAACAATTTCTTGTTTCTAGAGATGTTACATTTGATGAACAAAAAAGTTGGTATGTAGATCAAAGTCATACAATTGAAGAATTTGAAGAAGAGGTAAGAAGATGTGAGAAAGGAAAATCAATTGTGCAGATAAATAGAGATGAAGACTATATGCAAGCAAGTACATCCAGAAGTGGATTAACAAGAAGAAATGAAGAAGCTCCTATATTTGATGAAGAAGTGTATCCAGACACTTATGAAGAATGTGAACCAAGAAGGTCAAGCAGGACTAGAAGACAACCAGAAAGGTATTCTTATGATACTTCTTACATAACTCAGAAGAACTATGCATATATGGTCAAAGATGATGAAGAACCTCAGAACTATGATGAAGCTAAAGGTAAGAAGCAATGGGAAGAAGCAATGAAGGAAGAGTTTAATGCACTGGAGGAGAACAAGACATGGGAACTTGTTCCTAAACCAAATGGTAAGAAAGTAATTGGAAATAAATGGGTTTATAAAGTGAAGAAGCTTGCAGATGGAAGTATAGTCAGATCCAAAGCTAGACTGGTGGTGAAAGGCTATGCCCAAACCTATGGCATAGATTATGATGAGACATTCAGTCCTGTAGCTAAGATGTCAACTATAAGGACAATCATTGCTATTGCAGCTTCAAAAGGATGGACTCTAAGTCAATTGGATATAAAGAATTCATTCTTGAATGGATACATATCAGATGAGGTATACATGGAACAACCTCAAGGGTTTATAGATTCCAGGTATCCAAATTTTGTTTGCAGGTTGAAAAGAGCACTCTATGGATTGAAACAAGCTCCAAGAGCATGGAACTATAGACTGGTGAAGTATCTCAATGATCTTGGATATCAAAGTTCAAAAGCAGATCCAAGTCTACTTATCAAAAGAATAGAGGAAGGTACAATCTACATTTGCATTTATGTAGATGACATTATAATCACAGGTACTTCAGACAAAGGAATCAAGGAGGTAAAGAGATTACTTGAAAAAGAATTCAAGATCAGTGATCTAGGAAATTTATCATACTTTCTTGGAATGGAAGTCACCTATACAGATCATGGCATATATGTATCACAAGAAAGGTATCTTCTGAATCTATTGAAGAAGTTTGATATGGAAAATTACAGAGAAGCTTCAACTCCACTTGAAGTTAATCACAAGATCAGTAAATATGATGGTGCAGAATACAAAGATATGAGGAAGCATCAATCTCTTGTGGGTAGTTTGATTTATGCTACACTAACAAGACCTGATCTTAGTTATGCAGTGGGAGTTTTATCACAATTCATGCATTGTCCAAAGGATCCACATTGGATTGCAGGTCAAAGAGTTCTCAGATATATCAAAGGAACTATAAAGGAAGGATTATATTATCCTTTTACATCAGATTTGAAGTTGAGAGCCTATAGTGACTCAGACTGGGCAGGTAATCAAGATGACAGAAGATCAACTCATGGCCACATGATATACATTGCTGATAAGCTTGTAAGTTGGTGTTCAAAGAAACAACATACAATAGCATTATCGTCAACTGAAGCTGAGTACAAAGGACTTGTGGAAGCAGCTAAGGAGGTCATATGGATGAAGACATTGTTCAAAAGCTTGGGCATTGATCAAGGTACACCTACAATACATGGAGATAATATGAGTTCACTTTATCTTGCAACAAATCCAGTATTTCATGCAAGAACAAAACATATAGAGATACATTATCGTTTCCTGAGAGAAAAGGTAATGGAGAAGGAGATTGAAGTGGAGGACATTTCTACTAAAGATCAGATAGCAAACATAATGACAAAGAGCTTGGATGGTGTGAAGACCAGTAGATTCAAAAGCATGGCAGGAGTAAAAGAAAAGAAGATGATATGAAGAAACAGGGAATGTCAATTAGTGATTGAGGGGGAGCTATTGGAGAAACACTCACTAATTGGACATATATTTGAAGGTCAAATCTTTAGAAGAAAACCACATGCCTATGTGAAGGGACAAATTCACAAGTGTATTATACTTGTAAAGTTAGTTCACTTTAGTTCTAGAATTTTTTTTAAAAGTCACGAGATAGAGAAAAACTATATAAGTTAGTTACTGACGCGAGAGAGAGAAGAAGAGAGGAAGACAATGAGAAAGTAAGTTACTACTCATTTTGTATGACTGAGAATAGTCGGGCTTCTCTGCGTGAGAAAGCACCTGTAAACTTTTGAGTTTTCCATAGCTATGAGAAGAAATAGTTAATGTTCTGTGTATGAGACTCACTCCATCATCTCCATGATTACCTACTGTGTGATGAGTTCAAAAGATCAAGTTTTCCAAGCAAGTTGATGCCTGGCATCGAATCTCTGTTGATAAGTCATATTTTCATTTATCTTTTTCATTCAGTGCTGAAGTGTTTGCAAATCATGACTTTGTGGGAGCAACTCGATGCCTGGCATCGAATTCCAGTTGATAAGTCATATTCCAAGTGTGTATGAAATCACCTATTGTTTTGGCATCTGAAAGGTCAAGGTTCTATGCGGGAAGTCGATGCCTGGCATCGAATCTTTGCTGAAAAGTGGCTAAAAACACCCCAAGTCGATGCCCGGCATCGAATTCTCGTTGCAAGTCGATGCTAGGCATCGAATTCCAATTTTAGACAGGCGCTTTTTACTATAACAGGAAAGATTTCCAATTTTGGCAGTTATACATAGTCATCTTGTGAAGGTCATAACTTGAGTTCTAGAGATCCGTTTCAAGCATATGATAGCTTGTTGGAAATCTCTACTCTTCTAGTTTCATTCACTAAAAGATTATGGAGAAATAATATTTGAGCTAAGAGAAATTAGCAAAATACTGAAGATATGTCATTTCAGTGACTAGGAATTTCTGTAGAAGCAAAGTTCTCACTTTAGGCTATCATTTCTCAAAGTTTGGAGTGGCAATGAGTTAATGGTGACCATAGAGGTGTTCTAGTGTCACATCAATTCATTTCTTGTGGTGTTTCATACATCAACAAGAAGGATATCACCTGTATCTGGAACATAGAATTCGTATCCTTTACTTTCAATTTCATAACCAATAAAGACCGCTTTAATGGCTTTTACAATCAAGCTTACCACGATCCTTCTTCTCAATGTGAACATAAGTTGGGGAACCAGAAACTTTGAAGTAACTCACATTTTGCTTCTTCCCATAATAAGCTTCATAAGGTGTAAGAACCTTTAAAGATTTTGTGGAAGACCTATTTAGAATGTGATTAATTGTATGTACAATATCAAACCAAAACTTGGGAGAAAGCCATTTGGATGACATCATACTATGCATCATCTCAACAAGTGTCTTATTCTTTCTCTTTGCAACACCATTCTGTTATGGTGTGTAAGCAATAGTGAGTTGATGAGAGATACCTTTGTCATTGAGAAAAGAATTAAAGTCTTTTGACATGTACTCTCCTCCTCTATTACTTCTCAAAATTTGGACCTTTGATTGACTTTCATTTTCAACCATAGCTAAGAACTTCTTGAAAGTAGGAAAAACCTCTAACTTCACTTTAAGATTGTAAATCCATGAATATTTTGAGATATCATCAATGATAATAACAAAGTACCTATAACCTTGAGTAGAATCTATTCTCATTGGACCATTCACATCTGAATGTATGATCTGCATCTTCCTTATGGCCATGATGTATCCATGTTTCTTGAAAGGTAGTTTGTGAAGCTTTCCTTCAAGACATCCTTCACATGACTCTACATCATCCGTTAAAACAAAACTAGGCAAACTCTCCACCATACCTTGATCTTTGATACGTTTGAGAGTTGTGTAACTGATATGACCAAACCTAGCATGCCACAATTTCATGTTCTCTGTAGGCGTACTAGACCTAGCAACATTAGCATGACTTATTTTGGACAATACAAACATGCCACTTCTATTTTCACCTTGAAATAGAAAATGCTCCTCATTAGGTGAGAGGATCTGACATGAATCTTTCTTAAAAACAACTTTATAACCATCTGACAAGCAAGTAGAGATAGAGAGCAGATTCTTCTTCATGTCTAGAACATAAAGAACATTAGAAATTGTGAAATTTCCACCTGCTCTGGGCTTAAGGTTTACTTCTCCAACACCTACAACATCTAAATTATGACCATTTGCAATGGTCGCTCTTCTACTTGAAGAGTTAGAAATGGAAGAAAATACCTTTCTACAACCTATCATATGCTTAGTAGCTCTAGAATAAAATATCCAAGGATTATCTGAGCTTGCATTTAACGTTGCCTGATCAAAAGCTACCTCTTCAATAGTAGCACATGCATATGAATCTACCTTTGAAGATTTGACTCCAACATTTAGTAACTGATCGTGTAAATCTTTAAGCTTCAAAATATGTCTGAACTAATTCACCAACTTTCATCCTTGTGTTGGCTAGTTGTCTCCTTAGATGAGCTTTCCTAGCAGGGTTTTTGCTCTGGTAGAGATTCTCTAACTCCAACCAAGCCTGACGAGAGGTTTTGCAAGACCTAATTGGAGGTATAATATGCCTTTTGACTCCCATAGCAAAATATGAATGTGCTAGTGCATCCCTTGAATCCCATCTCGATTGCTCTTCTGTAGGAGGTAATCTAATAGTAGTACCACTGACTCTTGATGATGAAGTGGTTCCTTCTTCTTCACTAACCTCCTATTGAGCAGAAATAGGCATGATAGGTCTTCTAGAAGATGAATCAACATCTTCTACGACTTGTCTTGGCCTTGGGTAAGTGCCATTGACAATATTCCTTAAGTCCTTTGATACTAACAGATTCATCGTCATAAAACTCCACATTGGATAATTAGACATGCCCTTCAAGATTGTCTTCATTCTCAAGTCTATAGTCACTCAACTTGTTAAGGGTGTATGTCAATTATGCTCTGATAGCAAATGTTGGAAGTGGGAGTGAGCCACAAAATCTATAAATCACAGGTTTACAGGATCTTCCAACAGGCAATCAAAAAATTATTGCAAAAACGTTGTCCATGCTTTTCAAAAAGATTTCTGAAGAATTTGCTATCCACTATTGTGGCTCATGGGATTTTGAACTCTAGTCGGTGGTCTCTTTTATCCAAGGTGCCCACGCGCTATTTGTTGAGGGAGATCTAGAAAGATTACATAATATGTTTTGTTTCCCTCATCAATTCTTCTTGAGACATGTTCTACAATGTGTACAACTTAAACTATTGCCAAGTAAGATGCTAGACCATCTTGACATTGTTTCCAACAGGAACTACCTTTACTTCGTGGCTTTTATTGTTGATTTTTCCAGGCATGCATGGGTGTATCCATTGAAAGCAAAGTCCAAAGTGTTTATGTGCTTCAAATAGTTTCTGCTTTTGGCTAAAAACATGTCAGCTTGTAAAATGGGCGCCCTCCATTTTGATTGAGGGGGGAATACATGTCTTCTAATTTTAATGCATTTTTGGTTGATCGTGGGATAAAACATTAGTGTATAGTACCATATACACCTCAAAGAAATGATGTTGCTAAAATAAAGAATAGTTCTCATGGGCATGGAGAGTTGTATGGTCACAAGTCAAGCTTTACCACATAGTTTTTGGCTTGAGGCTATTATTTGTGTTGCATATGTACTTAATAGGTGTCCCACAAAAGCGCTATAGTCTATCACTCCATATGAGGCTTGGCATGGTCGCAAGCCATGTGTTTCTCATCTGTGTGTATTTGGTCGTTTGGCATATGCATTAGTGCCTGAACAAAAAATTGGATGATAAAGCAATGAAATGTATTTTTGTTGGGCAGTTTTGAAAGCAAAGGCTATCATCTATATAATCCACATACTAAACACCATTTGTTTAGTTGTGATGTTGTTTTTATGGAAGATGTAATTTAGCCATTACTTTCATGTCCTAAAAAGACATCAATTAGCTCTAGAGATGTGTACGACACTTTGCTTCCTCTTTTTATAGGTGGACAGTTAAGTGATAGTCCAAATGAGGCAATTTCTGAGCCTTTACAAGTTCCACATGAGCATGTAGATCATTCCATTTCTGATGAAGATCTACATGATGCACTTGCTGATGAGAGGATTGATATAAAGGAGGCAAATACTATGCCTAAATGGCTAGTGCATACTTTGTGAGATAGCAAATTAGATGCACCTCTATCATATCATACTCGTTCAGGATCTCATAATGCTTCTTTTACATTGGATTGCTATGCAATGGCGGCCTCTAGTCTTTGTGATGAGAATGAGCCTCTTTCTTTTGATGAAGCACAAAATTTAGGATATTGGATGGATGTTATGCAATCAGAATATGATGGTATTATGAAGAATGGTACTTGGTCTTTATGTGATTTGGCTCCTAGCAAAAAGACCATTGGCACTAAATGGGTATACAAGCTACAATGTAAGCCAGATGGAACAATTGACATGTATAAGGCTAGGCTTTTTGCAAAAGGTAATGCTCAAGAAAGAGGCATTCATATCGATGAGACCTTTGCACCCACATGCCGGCTGACTACTGTTCGTAGCATCTATGCACTTTGCAGCCCATCATGGTTGGAATGTACATCAGTTGGACATTAAAACTGCATTTCTGAATGGTGACTTCCATGAAGAGGTGTGTGTTTTTCAGCCTTGTGGTTTTGTGCACAAAGGTCATGAAAACAAATTGTGCAAGTTAAAAAAGGCATTATATGGTTCGAAGCAAGGCAGTTGTGAGGAACCCTATGTTCCATCCTTGCACAAAGCACATTCAGGTGCATCATCATTATGTCAGGGAGAGGTCTCTATTGGGAAGATCAATTTGTAGATCTTTTCACAAAGGCTCTACCTCGGGAGAAGTTTGGAGCTTTTCGCAAAGCTTTGGGCTTACTTCCTTTTGTGGATTGATCTCTTTCCACGTAGCTTGGCACTTCCTTACACATGAGTGCTAGCTCCTTGTTCACCGCATCACTCCCAAGGTGAATTTGTTGATATATTTTGGTAGTGATGTGTGTGAACATACTTAGGATCACTGGGGCACTTTTTCCATCTTTAGGAGGCTTTTGTCCCTTGGCTTGTATATATGCCTATAGCTCTAATGGGTCACTCATCTTTGAACATTGATTTGGTAATACAATCAATATTATGTGCTGTGCTCCAAGCTTCTTTTTCTTCCTTGTGTTGTTTGTGTGCTTTTGTAGACCTCAAACTCGAACACATCTGTCCAACTGAAATCAAATCCCTTGTAATAGTAGGAACAAACAAACATCTCTAAGAGTTACATGTTCATTAAGTGGACAATAACCAATAGATACTACTTCATGCTCAATACTATCTCCTATCACAACTATGACTCTTCACTCTGGCTTGCATAAGTTCACAAAAAAATTCATATTATGACTCATGTGGTTTGACCAAACACTATCTACATACTAATTTTTGTTGTTTCTCTTCCCCTTGTGTGTTTCTATATGCATAGCAATAAGAGTGTTTTGCTTTTGTGTCTGAGCCTCCTCTACATACCAAGTTTTGTTCTTTACCTTCCCCTTGTGTGTTTCTGTATGCATAGCAATACGACTGTTTTGATGCATGTGATCTTGGCCTCTTCCTCTTCATCGTCCTCTAAAACACCTCTTCTATTTGGATTGGAGAAGCAATCCCTAGCATAATGACCAACTTTACCACAATAATTACAAGTAAAGTTACCTTGCTGATTTGGTTCATTATGTTGACCTTGTTGTATTGTTCTTCCTCCTCTAGTAGTATTAAAGCTTCCTCTTTCTCTTGCATTATTGTTGAATCTCCCTTCTCCTCTCCAATTACCTCTACCTCTTGCTCTTTAGATGAAGTATAAAGAACTTGTCCTTGAATACCTCTTTGAGAATGATAAGAATTTCCACCCTCTATGTTGATTTCTTCGGTAATCATCAGCATTTGTTAATCTTCAAAGGATGGTAGGTTCTATCATGGACACAATATAAACCATCCTAAACCTCAAATTCCATGTGACTTTCTATATCTCATGAGTGGTTCAAAATCTGGAGAAATCAATGTTTCCATTGTGTTCAAAACATGCCAAAACCCTAAGATCGAATGGCTACTTGCTAGATTCTAACATCCGAAGTGCACAAAGCCATGGGGCTGGAAAATGTACACTTCTTCATGCAAGTCACCATTCAGAAATGCAGTTTTAATGATGACATCATCAATTCAAATTGATGAAACGACCTTGAAAACCTATATAAGGAGGGGTTGGCCACACATATACTCAGTCTTGCCAATGCCAATCTTGGGAGCTCAAGGATTCACGATCTCCAAGTAAGTACTTTCCAAGTTTCAATTCAAGTTCTAGTCTTGTCCTTTGTTCAAGTCTTGTCTAGTCTTTGTATCCTGGACATCCTGACTCATCGTATTGTAATCTTGTAGTACGAGATCCTATCAAGTTATTTCTTATGTCTAGTTCATCTCCTTGAAGGGAGTTCTTGTAATCTAGATATCTTGCTTCGTACCTATGACTCCTGATTATGGGATTTCTTGCATCATCTCTATTCTAGTTATACATACCTATCAATCTCGGGGTGTGGGAGGTCTTGTATCAACCATATATTCTTGTATTATTTCCCTACCTAGGTAATATTGTAATCAAAGGTGTAATTCCAAAGTTCTTTCTAGTCTACTCAGAGGGCACAATTTAGTGCTCCCATGATAGATTCTCTTGAGTCATGATAGATGTAATAAAAGACTTCCATCTTCCACCTTCTCTCAAGACACTTAACATGCTTTATTAAACTTTATATCCTCACTAGGAGATGCAAAGCTAATTCTTCAATAAGAGATTTTACCTTAAGAATATAATCATTAACTAATTATCTCGGCTTCTTTTTTAGTCTTGTTATCTCACCAATAAGTTGTGTTTGTCTCGCTCTATTGGTAGTTGAAAATAACCTTTCTAGAGAATCCCAAGCCTCTCTACTGGTATGCAAACCTCTTATTTCATGATGCACCATTTTTTGCACATCCACATTATTCCAAGACCTATGTTAAGACAAAAAAATCTTATTTTGGCCATGTATAAAGTAGGATATTAAAAAATTTATCAATGAATGGTTAAAGTGTCAAAAAGTGAAATCTAAGTTTAAAACGATCTCTATAATTCTCCAACCTTTAGATCTTCCAAACCAGAAGTGGGAATCTATTTCTATGAATTTATCACTAAATTGCAATTGGCCAAAAGTGAACATGATAATATATTTGTGGTAGTTGATTGACTTACCAAAATGGCACATTTCTGTCCTATGAAAAATACTAATACTGCCTTGAATGTCGTAAACTTGTTTAAAAAAGAATTTTTCAGATTGCATGGGATGACAAAAAACATAATTTTTTATAGGCACTCTAGGTTCACATGAAACTTTTGGAAGACAACTTTTGAAGCAATTGATCCTCATCTTTGTATGCATACAACTTTCCATCCACAAAAGATGGGGAAACCAAGAGGTTTAATTGAGTTCTGGAAGATATGTTGTGTATGTATGCAAATGAAAAGCAAAATAATTGGAGTGAATAGTTGCCCTTGGTTGAGTTTGCATATAATAGTGCATGTCATACATCTATTAAAATGACTCTATTTGAGAGTATATATGGTTATAATTGTTTGACTCCACCTTCCTTTTCTAACTTTTCAAATAAAGTACAAGTATCTATGCTATGCTTGAGAATATGGATGAACATGTGATGCATCTATTAAAATGACTCTGTTTGAGAGTATGTGTAATAAAGTAAGTCTATGATCTAAGGGTCCGGCTAGGTTTATCCTGAGTATCAAAGTAGAGAATACATATCACCTTTAGGATATGGTTTCCCATTCCACTATGAAAGTTTGCCTTGAACTTTCATTTATGTGATATTGATTCCTGTTCGTGAGTTTGATACAATATTTATTATTATTGGTCAATCTTTACATGTTACTAGAGTACTTTAAACATATTTCACCGATCAAAATTATGTTTAAAGTCCAAGCATCTTTCCATGCTTAAAAGAAAACTTCATACTTCTTCGTGAATGTCATTGCTTCTATAGATTGGCGAATTTCCATGCCCTTCACTTGATGGAGTGGAAAAGTCACTTCTTCTAAATTGGATGCAAAAAAGGAAGTCCACTTGGTACCTCCCTTGGATGTATGCTTGAGATGGATCAGAGAGGTCAAACAAAACTCTTGAGTTTGAAGTCCAAAGGAAGGTGCAAAGTTGCTTCCACTTTCAGCCTCAACATTGGCTCGTGATCTTTGGCCATACACATGAGTGACCAAACGGTGTCCGATTTCATATATGTTTGAACCTGGCTGGACCCTTAGATCATAGACTTAGTTTATTACCGTATGTATGGTTATAATTGTTTGACTCCACCTTCCTTTTCTAGATTTTCAAATAAAGTAGAAGTATTTATGCTATGCTTGAGAAGATGGATGAATAACTTGGAAAAAGTAAATAACACATAAAAGAAGCTCAGAAAATACAAAATAAATTTTATGATTTGAAGAAAAGACCAATTGAATTTCAAACTGATGATATGGTATTTCTTAGTGTCAATCCTCAACAATCTAGGTTGTTGACAAAGAAGGATCATAGAATTTCTCCATGATATGCAGGACCTTTTTAAATTTTGAAAAAGATTGGATTTCTTGCTTATTTGATGGAATTTGTGAACATTTGAATGTGCATAATGTATTTCATGTTATCTTAGCTAAAAGATATGTATCTAATGCTGCTCATGTCTTTAGAAAACTATTAGTTGAAAGGTGATGGCTCTTTTGAGCTTCGACCTCAAATAATATTATATAGGAGGGCAAGATTGCTTAGGAATCGATCTATCATAGATTTTGGTAAAGTGACACATATATATAGATGAAGATTCCACACGAATAAATTTAGATGATTTTCTAGCACACTATCCTTCTTCCAAGCTCTGAGGAAGAAATACACCCAATGATAGTGAGAAAGCTAGTTTGAACTTCTTGCTTTAAATTGTGTAGATAATGTTTAGAAAGCGTGTTAAGGTCATTTTATGCATACACATAAAATCTAGGGATGACAATTTTATATTTTCTTTAAACATTATTTGCATCATGTTTTTTAGTTGAAATTTGAACATGAAGATGAAAGAATTAAGGAAAAAGTTGTATGAGCGAAAGGTAGAGTATGCATAATAGAATAAAAGTGTGTCTTTGAGAATTTTGTGAATTGTATGTTTGGTATCTTGTTTCACACTCTGAAATTAGTTCACTTTAAAATGATTGCTTATTTTTATTCTCTCTAGAATTTCTAAACTTGTAGGGCTAAAAATTGATGTTTGGAGGATGATGTGGACTTAGAAGAGCTCTGAAATTATCGTGCATATTGAAGAGTTGGAAATTTTTGCCTCTCACAAGCATTTTGAAATTTTGCATGGTTTTTGAGAGGCAAAAAAAAGTGATGATAAAAGAAAAAGGGAGTTTTTCTATTATTATTTGAATATGTGATTTTGGTTCATACGTGTTATCATGCATGTTGTGATTATCGACATATAGATCTTTTTTTTTATTTTTCGTCTACTTTTGACAGGTGCCGTTAAAGAAAGCAACATACCATTAAAGCGTATGTTTTTTTACAAAAGCTATGCATGCAACAGTCAGAGATGTGACTTTTGCTAAATTTTTGTGAATCACACACTTCCTTCATCAGGGATGATCACACACTTCCTTCACACACTTTGCTAAATTTTAGAAGATCATTGCATCGTGCAAGAGGAGGTTGCAAATCAAAGATTTTCCTTGTGATTGCGATTCAGATTGGATTGTGAGTGAGAGTCTGAGTGTGATCGTGAATGAGATTGAGATTTCCCAAGCGTGGTCGGGAGTTTGAGGCTTTGCCACAAAGCTATTTTGCATAAGCTATTATATCCGATTTAGATCTATAATATAAGATTCTATCTCTTTCTGCATCGCATATTGTGTATTTTGTTTAGTGAGATTTTATCTTGTCTTATGCAAGCTTTTCTTTTTCCTATTGTTGTTGAGTGATTGAGAGCTTGTGTCTCTGGGATCGTTATATCATTAGATGGCATGAGGACCTTAGATCAAATTATTGATGCTACGGAGTGTAATAAAGTAATTCTATGATCTAAGGGTCTGGCCGATTCAGACGGATCTGAAATCGGACACCGTTTGGTCAACCGAGTGTATGACCAAAGATCCCGTGTCTTAGCTTAGTGGTTAAGTCTCAAGGATGTGAAGGAGGAGGTCTTGGGTTCAATCCCCATGGAGACATGGAGAGAGTATTTTGCCCAAAGAGATCTAGAGCCTTCTAGAAGCATCCACTTGAGTTAACTCGAGTTAACTAGGACACTTGGCGCACATGCAGTTTCATGGCCGACACATGGATGGTTAGTATCCACCTGCCCAAGAAGGTAGTCCCTTGGAGAGAGCTATATATAGAGGCATTTGGTTGGGAGGATAGTCATCTCTCTAGCACGTGGTGGTCGTAATCCGTAGTTCTCTTGCATTGGTATCATAGCTCTAGGCAAGCTCCTATGGTGACCTTCTTGGCTCATCATCATCATGTTCAATCTTTAAGATAATTTCCATGAAAACTTTGGCGATTATCTTCTTCATGCGAAAATTGTCTTCTCTCTTCCTTCGAATCCGAATTCCGACGACAGTATTTGAAGTACAATCATGAAGAGGCCCATATACGAGATGCTGCAGGTGGCAAAATGAGGCATCTATATGAGATGATGCAGGAAGGCATCGAACTCTTGACGCCATCAAAGATGCGCTTTCTCCTATCTAGGTAGACGTGGATACCCACAATTATATTCCTCTGTACAAGAGGATTATGTAGTGTTGTTGTAGATAACAAATACAAAAGGACAAAGGAACACTCATCAGGCCTAGAAGGCTCGAACCCGTGGACGTGAATTGCAGAAAGCATCGTCATATCCAACTACGATGCACGCTGATGTTGCAGTTTCAGTAGAATCTTTTTTATTAATCTCGGTATTCAGCGCTGCTGAAACTTTATCAAGTCTCTATGTAGAGAGCTGCTGAAGCTCAAAAGCGTAAGCTAATTCTCTGATTGTGTCCGATATGTGGGTCAAAAGTAGAGCGCTGCTGAAGCTTTATCAAGTCTCTATGTAGAGCACTGCTGAAGCTCAAAAGCATAAGCTAATTCTCTGATTGTGTCAGACATGTGCGTCATGCTTCGAACCCGAGTTCATTGTTTGAGAGGATACCGTTTTATCCACAAGTCACTGTGCCTCAACCTTGTGATATGGTAGATATATAAGACTCAGAAGATGTAAAAGGGGGCACTATCTACAACGTCCTCGAAATCACGTCCTTGCAGGATCAAGATATTTCCTCGTTCTCTTGCAGATCAGCGATATGTAACGATGTTTTAATATCCATCTGCTCCATCTGCTTCGGATGATGAGTACAATCTATTCACATATTATAGAATATTGTACTTGTCTTATTACACCCGGCAGCAGCTTAATTATATTTTTCTCTCGTGGCAGCTCTGAGTGTGCCTCTTTCGGCTCATGCAAAAGCCATATGTAGCTCAGCCAATTGTTTCTCTTGACTGCCCGTGAGTTCTTATGGGCTGTAGCAGATAGCTTAGCCATGAGCTTTGTTGACATGCATAGACCCCCTCATTATTCAGAAGCGACCTCCTACTCGATACAGAGGCAGTTGTTCTCTGTGCTGCCATCTTTTGCACGTCATGTTGTGATCTAGTTAGCCTCCACTCTGTCGGATATCTATAGAAGCTTCTGCAGCTAACCAGGACCAAACAAATGACTCTTACGAAGGAGCACAAGTTCTTTCATCTATCAACAAAAAGTAATGATTCTTCGAGCAGAGAAACGGCGCTGTAGAAGCTCATAGAGCACAAGCAAAAGGTTGATCATTTGTATAACATAGTTTATCCAGGTTTCGAACTTGCACGTTACTTCGAGGTTGCGTATGAGCTATCCATGAAGACACTTGATCTCTTGGCGAAAAAGTTGGCCAAGGCAAAGATGGTGAATTTTTGCAAAGCCTTGGAGAGTAATTTAAAAAGTGACGAAGCTGCAGTGCCTGTCGTCCACAGGGATCAAACACTAGACGCAAGCCTAATTGCGCTCTCGTCTATGCAAGTCGCACACGAATTTCCTTAGTTCCGAAGATGCGATTAAAAAATTAGATTACAGATGTTCACTCTGTAGAAGTTCGCAACCGTCTTAATAAGCCCGACGGTTGAAGATGAATTGTTTATTTGTTGTGCAGCAAATCTTGTAATCGGGAAGGTTAGAAGAATAAACAATGTATTATGGCTACTTCATGAGATGAGGCAAACAAGTTTCGAAGTTAGGCAAATTTTGTTGAACAAGCTGTTTCATCCAACACGCCCAACAGCTTCTCAACAATTTGCCATTAGACATGCATCTTTATCTCAAGCCTCAACCATTACATAATATCTATATCTTCCAAGTATGGGATAGAACTGGTAGCCTCACCGAATGAAGCTCTTTGCTTCATCTCAAGCACTATTCAAATAAAAAGTGAAACAACCTCTTGGCCAAGGGTATCATGTTTTGGCATTCATTCCTCTTCGAGCAATAAAGGAAGACTTCATTTCTTCAAGAAGTGGCCAAGAGGAAGCAATGGTCTTCCAGAAGGAGTACCTAGTTTTTCTCATGGATGGAGAATGGCTCATCCAGAGGATCAATGGAAGGACGTAGCTTAATTGGGAGATAAGTATTTTCCCAGTTAATGATTGGTTTCAATATTTGTTTTCACTCTCTCCTTTCATGTAGGATGCATTTTTATCATTGAAGTATGGTAGTAAACTTCATTCTTGATAATCTAGATACAAATTATAGAAACCTACACGAAAGAGCATAAAGATATTGAAACACTTATTAAACACAAGCATGGGTATGCATCTACGAAAGATTTTTGGTGCATCTTTCCTTTCAAAAGAATGTTTTCAGGCACCATACACATTTTCTTCTTGCTTGCAAAAGTAATAGGATGCACTCAAGTCTGTGCACATGTATATTTATAACCTTTTATAAGGTAGAGGATAGATTGTTTGTGCATGGATGATTGCATGCACACATGTCAAGCTCAAGAATTTCTTGAATTAGGTTTGATGCATGAAAGGAGAATGCCAACACGTGCATGCAATCACATGCATTTGCATGCAAGAACACGCATTTGCATGATTGTTGGTTAAGTAGTTGAATACTTATATTAAGCACTTTTCTGAGGATGAGAAAAGTATGCTTGGTTTTGTTTAAGCTAATTAGAGCTTAAAAAAGAAACCTAAGTAATCTTTAGGAATCAAGATATTTTCCTAAAAGATATATCAAAGTAATCTTTAGGAATTAAGCTACTTCCTAAAGATAGGCCAACAAAGAAAATAGTCTGGTTAACTATTTTCTTGGATTAAAAAGAAATATCTTTTGGACAAGCAATAAAGCCTTAAGTCTTGGTCTTGTTCGGAAGTCAAGAATTTCTTTTGAAGATCATTCCAGTAAAGGAAAGGATTCCAAGATGAATCATTGGACTGGAAAGCAAAAGATTCCAAGATGAATCATTGGCTTAGTATTACTTGATTCCTTGACAAGAGTCTAAAAGTTCTTGAAAGAAAAAAACTCCCTAGATGTGAGATTGAAATCTTTCAAGTAAGTTTGATAGCAAGTAGTTCCCACTAATTCCCAAACCACCGGTATTGGTAAATAAGACCAAATATTGATATAACCTAAAGGTATATCAAAGATTCTTAGCTTTGGAATCTGAGAGGCATCAGTGTATGCTTGGACTTGAGACGGAAAAAGATCTCTAAAAGCCCAGACTTGATCAAGCTTGGCCATGATTGTCCAAGAACTTGTGATTGGAACTACTCTAAGGTTTGCCCAAGTATTGGCAATAAAATTCCCTTTGGGAATTATTCACTCAAGTTCCATCTATCCAATGGAAAAATGTGAAAAGAGTAAGTTGTTCCAAGTCTGAACAGAGTGAAGAAATTCCAAGAATGTAGTCTGCAACCATGAAGACGGTACTTAAGTCTGTGGAAGGTAAAACATAAATGTTTGCCTATCCTTAAAGGGATTTTTGGTACAAATCCAGAAAGCATGAGCGGATGCTTAAGACTTAAGTAGTAGAAAGATTCCTATAAAGTCCCCGGGGTAGGTACCTAAAGCATCAGTAAAGAAAGGAATCTAAAGACAAGAAGTCACAAGCTCTTGTCACTACAAATTGATCAAGGATAAACCAATTGAACTTGAATTTGTGAAAAATTCAAGTACTTGGAATTTTGATTGGTTTTCATTTGAAAACCCTAGCAGAGAAGGATGGATGTTTCATCAAAAGGTTTTTAAGTTCCAAAAGGAAAGCAGAAGATCGTGAAACGATCATGCGAAGGGATCAAAACCTAGAAAATCTAGTTAGAGGTAATGCCTGAAACTTCAAAACTCTTGTCAAGAATTGAAGTGAGAAGGTTCTCTATCAAGAGATGTTTAGACTTTAGGATAAAATTCACTCACACGTCAATGTGATTGTAAAATAGGGTGGTATGGGACACTAGATTTTATACTCAGATTGACGTAGGAAAGATGGTATGGGACATCGGACCGTGAGTTGATGATTATCTTTTAGTCCTAGTTTGGATCTTGAAGTTAGGTTTGATCCTCAAGAAAATGTAAACTTCAAAGAAGGAGCTTAATTCAAGAAGGATAAAAGTAGTATCCTAAGATACTTCAAGATAACTTCAAGATAAAGGACATAAGATATAAAGTAAGTAACTTCCAAGATCTTCTTGAAACACTTCAAGATAAAATGTTGTTAATTCGAAAATATTTTATAAATTTCTAAAAAACTTGGACTTTGATTTTTAGTTGATCTTTTCAACCAAAGATTTGATTGACTAAGTCAAGCACCAAGTTCTTAGTGTAACTTGGTAAATTCACTCTTTTGACTCAAAGAAATGCACAAGAAATGCATTCCTAGTAAGGAGTCAGAAAGATTGAATATGACCTAAACTTAGTCTCAAGTCAAACATTATTTGAATACAAAACTCATCAACAAAACCTCAGTGGGTCGACACACTGATGTTGGTTACCACACAAGTATCTTGTGGTTGGATGATGTTTTCAAGTTGCTTTGAATTTTTTTGAGAATCCAGCTTATTTCTCTTAATGATAAAGAAAATGCTTCAATACCCTGTTGAAACAGATCTTTGAGAAGTTAAAGTCATGAGTCATCTAGACTTTGACTCATAGCAAGTTTATGTATCTTCGAAGTTTGAAATTATTGAACATACTTTTAGTTCTTTCTTTCCGCTTTCCGAATCTTTTGGATTTGACTCAGATATGGTATTTGATTCTTTTCATAAAAGTCAAGGGTTAGGTGGATAGAACCAGGTAACTAAATTAAACATCCTAGATAGATGTTCTGTACAAGAACCTTTTCAAACATTGAAAGATGATAAGTTCAAGATAGACTTATTCATTTGGGTTTGCTTCAAGTTAAAGCATAAATGATTTACTAGAGTCCAGTATACTCTAGAATAGAGAAGTTAGGAATTCTCATCAGATTGACAATTCCCAAGAACTTTGAGCTAAAGTCTTTGAGAAAAGTGTTCTAAGTTGGACAATTTTCATTTTGAATTTGAATTGGTCAAGTTATATTATAGTTGAATAAAAAATGGTAAACTTTCTCTTACAGTTTACATAGGATTTTTAAACTCATTAGGATAAAGTAGTCCACTAATTGGGTGAAAAAATCAAGTAACTATTGGATAAGAGTAAACCATTGAACATACATCCAAGTTAGATGTTTTCAACAACCAAACTTTAAGTGCTCCAAATCAAATTCAAGTGAATTAAGAATTCTCAAAGTCTTACAAGGGATAAGAATCCCGTCTTTTCTCCATGCACCAGTCATGCCTGGAAATGGACTAGTAATTCGAATCCACCTAGTTCACATGTTTGTGCCTAGATCGCACATTGAGAAACTGTGAATTGGCCAAGGATGATTTTAGATCCACCCTTATTATTCATTCACTACTTTGAACTTCGACTAGTTTATCAAAGTGCAAAGCGAGATAGTGTTTTGAATCATTTGGGCAAGGATGCCACCACAGAGATGAGACATGTTCTTCTAGTTCTAGAACATGACCATGTTCTTTCAGTTTTAGAACATGAGGCTCGAGAGTTGCCTACAGTAGATATATAGCTCTATTTTCGAGGACGAAAATATTTTTCCAAGGGGGGAAGAATGTAATAAAGTAAGTCTATGATCTAAGGGTCTGGCCGGTTCTGACGGATCTAAAATCGGACACCGTTTGGTCACCCATGTGTATGACCAAAGATCTCGAGTCTAAACTTACTAGAAGGTCTTAGCTTAGTGGTTAAGTCTCAAGGATGTGAAGGAGGAGGTCTTGGGTTCAATCCCCATGGGAGACATGGAGAGAATATTTTGCCCAAAGAGATCTAGAGCCTTCTAGAAGCATCCACTTGAGTTAACTCGAGTTAACTAGGACAGTTGGCACACATGCAATTACATGGTCGACACATGGATGGTTAGTATCCACCTGCCCAAGAAGGCAGTCCCTTGGAGAGAGCTATATATAGAGGCATTTGGTTGGGAGGAGAGTCATCTCTCTAGCACGTGGTGGTCGTAATCCGTAGTTCTCTTGCACGGAGCAACTCAAGCAGAATTTGAAGGTGGAAAATCGATATATGCAACAAACCTTGGATGTTGCAATTCTTACTCTTGTATCATCTAATGGGGTAATAGACTCTTTTGAGCGAGTTTATTTTACTAAATGTCAGAATGCAATATAGGTCATTGTAAACTATGCTCTAAACCAATTGTATTGCGCTATTTGTAGAGTGATGGAACATAGTACAGAGCACTGCATGTTTAATGCTAGAAATAGAATTGTTGCAGCTAATCAGATACAACATGACATTCTACTGTTTGATGTGTGGTACTAAGCATCATATGTAGGTAGTGTCTCACCTACAGAGACAAGCAACAATAGAAGATCTAGTGGTACAACAAATTCATCAGAATAAGGAAAACATTGGATAAATTATCAAGGCTATGATTGAGGCCGAAAACCTTTCACTCACAATCACATAGAAGGCAATCATTATTAGAAGGATTCTAAAGGACTGTAGTATTTGTTATGTCTGGAGTTGGACATGTCTGGTCTAATTGCCTAGAAGCATAGGATTATGACCGAAGAAAGAAGAATCCTAAATTGAAAGCATCAAGCCGACAAAGGGTATGTGAAACGTTTACCGGAAAAAGGTGGATCTTTAGAGGGTCATGTGAAAGGACTATATGACTCACATTGTTGTTACTTTGGAAACTATGTGATATTCATGATCTATCAGAGATTCTAATTATGGATTGTCAATCTAAGATTTAAATCCACGAGACAGCTCGAGTCGAATGTCCGAGTTTCTCGGTGGAGAAAGTCACCATGCGCGCTGGTCTTGCATGGTGCATAGGTCGCTGCAGGCTGCTTGTTTCCGGGGAAAAAGGGAAGAAGAGGCAAAACTGGCAGACCTAGCTGAGCTCCGCCTTCCTCTTCTCCGACGTATTTTCTACCTGCCCGTGGAGTACGGTGGTTTCCTGCGGAAGAAAGCAATTCGACACTTTAACGCAGTCTAAACGGACGATTTCGTTCGTGCAGTAATCGACCGCTTGATTTGAAGTAGTATATACTTTTTTGAATCCTTGGTCCTCTCTTCTCTTGTGTGCATTGATCCTGATTATTGTTCGTTTTCAAAGGCATACTGGAAGTGCTGAGGGAGTTCATGATGGTGATAGGGAGCCTGATGCAGGTGATGCTCGACTTATCTTGCGCTTGCGTGTCTCTTATGCTTGCAGTTGGCATCTTTGGCTGTATTGTATGGATTCTGGGCAGCATAGCTTTCATTCGCAACGTCAAATCTGCATAAATCCCTGGTGAGCACTAATGTTTGTACTCTGACAACGTCATGTTTTCTTATTTTCCGTCGCTGTTAGAATGCATCTCCCCTTTAATGTATACAAATACGGGGCTAACCTGCCTAACACGGCCACATGGTAATCTGCTTTATATGTCTATATTTTGGGGTCATAGAGGGGGCTAGTTTTGATGTCATATGCGTCCATGCTAGCTCATTTTTCCTCTTATTGTTACGGCTTCAATGTGATCAGATAAAAATTTATGGGTCGTCGTTTTCAGCATGTTGAAATTAGTGTCAACTTACGAATGAGCTTACTTCTGTTCTCTGGATTTTACCATCCTAGTACTAGGAAATATGTTGCTGGTGAATGAACATAATAGAGGATACACTTTGACTTTGGTGTTATGGTATATATATTTTCAGGATTAAAACTCTCGCTGAATTTCGTGGTGGAAGATATGCAGAAAAATTTTGTGTCAATTGATCATAAGAGGCAAAAGCTTTTGTCAGAGTCAGAGGACCAAAAGTTACCTTCAGACAGTAACTTTGTGGATGTTTCCACTTTTGTGTCAGCTGAAAAGCTATCTCTAAAGGATGTAGATTCACAAAATCATGGAGTATCAGAAGAGAAAGAAGTAGAATCAGATGGAAAAGACACTTCTTGGCCTGATTCGCTGCCAGAGTCACAATTGGTATGTTAGCTAATATCTTTTTGTCACTTGAGAGAATGATTTTGCATGGAGTATCCTTGTTTCAAAGGATATTCATCCAATCCATCCATTAATTGTGTCATGGTATGTGTCCCACTCAATTGATGGCTAGGGTAATGCCTGTACAAGCTCTTTCATGGGATGGTGTAAGTTTGATTAATCCTGGATATTATCATTGTACTTACATGAATGGCAATGGAAACTACTTCACTTTTTTATTGTTTTTATTTATTATTATTATTGTTTTTCTGCTTTCATCACTTATTTTTTATTTTTATTCATATATTTTTTTGGTTGTCTCTTCTGATTTACTACGACATTTGGGAATTCTATACAGCGATAGTTTTTGTTTATTATATTGGCCTTTCTATTGTAAAAATGAAACATTTCATCTTTATTGGAACTAACTCTCAGAGTTATGGGGACATACTCCTTTGGTCATTATATAGGAGTGTTATAGATCTCGCAAGCTCACATTGATTGATATTGATCAATGTGGAGAGTTTCACGTGAAAATGAACAAAGTAAGTGTTATAATAAGACAAATGTGGTGTCCTTTAAGATAGGCGAGTAAATGGTTTGTTGAAAAAATGCAATGTGACCCATGGTATGGATGCCAGAAGAGGTAATGTGTGTGTGTATGTAAGGGAGTTTGGAGAAACTTTTAGTTGGGTTGCCATGACTTACCACTCATCCATTTACCATCACCCATAGGTGTTCTAGATCCCTCTCTAAAGTCCACTACCCTTCGTGTGGCTAACATGAAGAAGAAACACCTCAGGATTATTGCACAAGACCTCTGCTTCCTTGAGCTTAGGATCTTGGCCTCCGTGGCCCTTAGCTTCCTTGAGCTTAGGATCTTGGCCTTCTTAGTCCTTGTCCTCACATACATGTCCAATTGTAAGCTAGCTAGAGTGTTAGATCCTCCACGATTCTTTGTGCTTTACAAGTCAAGACACAAGCCATATTCACGAAAGAGAGGGAGTATGTCACACCTACTTCCCAACCGTAGAGCCAATACGGGCCAACCCCCGAGCTTGCAATGTAAAATCTTCCTTGATCCTCTTTGTCGGAGAAGTCAAGACACAAGCCTTCAATGTTAAATCTTCTCAGGTCCTCTTTGCTCCTCTTGACTGGAGAAGTCAAGACACAAGCCATATCCATGAATGAAAGAAAGGGAGGACATCATACTTGGCTCCTAGCCATAGAGCCAGTATGGGCTCACCCTTGAGCTTGGGAGCCTACAACCAAGCAGGTAGCCACCTCCAAGGGATAGGCGTCCCGTACCACCTGTCCCCACTTGCACAAGCGATGAGGTTTTGCCTAAGGGCAAAGAGTCCAAGTGCCTTACGGGAGGAATGTCTCACAAATGAGCCCATCGGTCCTATTTATAGGCTCAAATGAGGTGGCCCAATTCACACTAGGCTGCGAGTTCACATTTGGTCGGACACTTTTAACTACAAGTGCCCATCCAGATGTCCTTTAATTTTGGAGATGAAACACTTTCCCTCTTATTTCTAATTATTGACCTCAACAATTTTCTTGGCTAAAAACCAAGAGTCCAATCTCTTGACAACCTGACTGATTCCCAAGGCAAATTGACTTAGATCGGTGCCTCCAATAATCAGATACTCAAGTAAGAAGTCCCCCACAACTTCCTCTTCCTCTGGTCCCAAACCAAATTGGGCTCTAGTGGTCTTCCTCAAGGCTTAAATTTCACGGCGAGGACAAAATGTCATATAATAGGAAAAATTTTACTTCTACCTTTCATATGTGAGAAATTTTGATATGTCAACAGAAGGCATATACATATAATATACATATAGATCGATAAAATATGACAACCAAATTACCAATCGAAGCTTGTCATTTGAAAGGAAGTTTCAAAAAACTCCCATTTTTGATAAGGAAAAATGGCCCTTAATAGGCAAAATACTTGTCAATTTTAGGCCCTGTTGGTGGTACATGTCGGATAATATCTTCCAAGCTCATCTCTCCTCCAGAGATATTACAAAAAATTGTCATGTCCAAGTTTTCAGGCAAGATAACTATTGTGGAACTAAGATACTTGCCCAACGTGCCAAATGGGAAACTGTCATGGACAAAGGAAACCATCCTGAACCTTAGATTCCATGTGAATCTTGTATCTCATGATTGGTTCAAAATTAGGAGAAACCAATGCTTCCATTGCGTCCGGAACGTGCCAAAACCCTAAGATCGGCTGTCTACCTGCCTCATTCGGATATCTAGAGCTCATGTTTCAAATTTATGATATCATCGATGACATCATCAATTCGTAACCGCCTTTCATGAACCGCCCTTGAAAACCTATATAAGGAGGGGTTGGCCACATTCATAATCAGTCTTGCCATTACCAGTCTTGGGAGCTCAAGGAGTTGTGACCGCCAAGTAAGTACTCTTCAAGTTCTAGTTCCTGTTCTTGTCTTGTTCCTTGTTCTAGTCCTGTCTAGTCTTGAATCCTGGACATCTTGTCTTGTCCTCTTGTAATCTCGTAGTATTTAGTTCATCTCCTAGAAGGGAGTTCTTGTAATCTAGAGATCTTGTTTCATACTTACGATCCCGGGTTGTGGGATCTCCTGTATCATCTCTAGTCTAGTTGTTCATGCCTATCAGTCTCGGGTTGTGGGACATCTTGTATCAGTCGCGTATTCTTGTATCATTTTCCCTTCGTGGGTGATCTTGTAATCAGAAGTATATTTCCGAAATCTTGTCTACTGTAGTCAGAGAGCACGATCTAGTGCTCCCCTGACATTTTGGCAAGCCTAGCTTCTATCCAAGACCAGTCATCATGGAGAATGCTTATGAACAGATTGTAGCATCACTTCAGAGTCTCCAACAAGTCGAAGACCTAACTCATCGACAGACACAAGTTGAGATGGGACATTCAGTGCGGTAGGTGCACTCCTCCAAGAATTACAAGAACGAATCGGTAGTCTTCAGACAAATCAAGGGAGTATGTAAGTAGATCAACGACCTAGTACATCCTTCATGAGGGAACCCAAGATCTCCATGCCAGAAAAGTTCGATGGTGATCGCACAAAGTTCCAAGGATTTTTGCAATAAGTCAAATTGTACATCCGTATGCAGCCTGATAGATACTCTGATGATGCATCCATGGTCGGTTTTATTGGAACCTTACTCTATGGTCAAGCATTATCATGGTGCGCCCCAATCTTGGAGAAGAATATGGCCGTACTTCATGACTATGAGGGGTTTTTTAGAGAGCTCATCGCCACATTTGGAGATGCAGACACGGGTCGAGTGGCAGAAACAGAACTTCAAAAGCTACGTCAAGGTAACCGCCCTGCCTCTACCTATGCATCATAATTTAGGCAGTTGATATGTGACCTCACTTGGCACAAAGATTATTTCATAAGCCAATTTAGATGGGGCTTAAGAGATGATATGAAGGACCCTCTACTCACGATGCTAGAGGTTAAGACATTGAATGAATACATCAACCAAGCTATTCAATGTGATAACCGCCTTTTTGAAAGGAAACAAGAGAAACAAGTAGAAGGAAGACCTCGCCAATGGAAACCCTTCCAACCCACTCCTAGAGATGAGTCTATGCCTGAACCTATGCAGATAGATGTAACTAGGTTCCAGCCTCTAATACCACAAGAGAAACAAAGGAGGGATAACAAGTTATGCCTGTATTGTGGAAACCCTGGACATATTGCAGTTAATTGTCCTAACAAGAGAACATACTCCTATGCCTCGGAAGAACAAACCAGTAATAGCTGAAGTAGTAGATGGACGACCTCTAGCATCTGGGAATATAACCATGGAAACCACACCATTAAGAGTACACCTTGGTGACCATGAATCCCACATATGTTTCACTGGTTAAAGAAGCATAATCCAGACATTAATTGGGAAAAGAATAAAATCACCCCTCGAGATATCCAGAAGAATCCAACATATGTCGGAGCCAAAGCCTTCATACATGCAGTAAGGAAGGAACCTACATATATGATCTATGCTATACCAGCTCAAGAATCCAAGAAAGATGATCTAGTACAGCTACCCAATCAGTGTGAAGGCTTTGCAGATGTTTTTGAAAAGAAGAATGCAGATATCCTCCCAGAGCATAGATCTTATGATTGTCCCATAGATCTTCAAGAGGGAGCACAACCACCCTTTGGACCAATCTACAGACTATCCTCAGAGGAAGTTATAGAACTACGTAAGAACATTGATGAGAATCTAGCAAAGGGGTTTATCAAACACTTGAAGTCTCGAGCAGGAGCTCCTATTTTATTTGTAGACGAATGGAAGACAGCATTTCGAACAAGGTATGGCCATTTTGAATATGTAGTTATGCCATTCTGTCTTACAAATGCTCCAGCTGTCTTCCAACATATGATGAATGATATCTTTCGAGAATATTTAGATGATTTTGTTGTAATATACCTTGACGATATCTTGATATTCTCCAAAAATCTAGAGGATCATGAATGCCATGTAAAGATAGTCCTAGAGAAACTAAGAGAAAAAGGATTATATGCGAAATTGGAGAAGTGCTCTTTCCACAAGACAGAAGTGGAATTTTTAGAGTACATTGTACCAGATAAAGGAATTTTTATGGACCCTAAGAAGATTCAGACAATCCTTGATTGGCAACCCCCTTCATGTGTTTGAGATGTACAATGTTTTCTGGGGTTTGCCAACTTCTATAGGATATTCATCAGAGATTACTCCAAGATAGTGACACCTCTTACCAAGCTTACAGGGAACTCCAAATTCTCATGGACCGAAGAAGCAGAAAAAGCATTTCAGACCTTGAAATTAGCATTCAGTACTGCTCCAATTCTAGTTATCCTGATTCTAGTAAGCCCTTCTTCCTAGAGACAGATGCATCAGACTTTGCCCTATGTTCATTCTTTCCCAATATGGAGATGATGGACACCTACATCCAATTGCATATCATTCAAGGAAATTTTCTCCTCCAGAAATTAATTATGAAATTCATGACAAAGAACTTCTTGCCATAGTGGACGCCTTTGATACCCGGCGCCACCATCTAGAAGGAGCAGCTCATAAGGTTATCGTATATACAGACCACAAGAACCTAGAGTACTTTATGACCACCCGCATCCTAAACAGAAGGCAATCTCGATGGAGTAACCTTTTATCCAGGTTCGACTTTGGCATCACATATCGTCCAGGACGACAACAGTGTCAGTCATATGCCTTGTCAAGGTCTTACCTTGCACCAAAGAAGGGTGAATAGGCCTTTGATCAACAGGAGAGCATATTATTCAAGCCTCAGGATCTCCAGTTAGCTCTCTCTTCAAGCCATCATGAAGATTCAGCCTTGAATCACTTGATCCGTGAGACCATAGTAAAAAAAATCGCACGATTTTTAAAAATAAAAATCATAAAAATCGCATTTGCAATTTAAATCGTTTTTAACTATTTTTATTCCCTTTTTTTTTTAAGGTTTCATATGGTAGATCTCTTTTTAAAATTAAAATTTGATCACTCCTGTCTAGTATGAATCTATACCAACCTATAGCTGAATGATATTATAGAGTTTATGTGACTGCAATGTTATCATAAACTCTTTGTTGGCATCTCACATATGACTGAAGTACAACAACTAACAAGCATTCAGGTCATATAAACTTTTCACTACTTTCACTACTGTCCAATATTGGAGTATATATGAGTTGAATAGGTATTGTGCATACCTTAGATACAAGAAAAAATAAAAATCTCTTGATGAATAAAAACCTCAATTTTTATTTTTATTTTTAAAAATCTCTACGATTTAAACGATTTAAATCTCGATTTAAATCTACGATTTAAATCTCTACTTTGTACTATGCGTGAGACACTACCACGAGATGAATTGTTTTGTAACGTTAAGCAAAAAACTCAAGAAGGAAGAATTCAAGAAGTAAATGAATTCCAAGAAAAGGATGGGTTACTATTCTATAAGAACCTATTGTATGTCCCTCCAAGAACTCCCAGAATCCAAGTACCTCAACAACGTCGGAAGGAAGTCAAAGAATATATCCGAACCTGTGACACTTGCAATAGATCTAAAGTACCACAACATAAACCTCATGGCCTCTTGCAGCCTTTACCTATTCCAGAAAGGCCATGGGCTTCATTATCTATGGACTTCATCACAGACTTTCCAAAGTCAGACAAGTATGATGCCATTCTTGTTATAGTGGGTAGATTTACAAAGATGGCACACTTCATCCCAACTACCAAGGCAATCACAGGTGCAGCCACTGCTAGACTTTTCCTCAGATACATCTTAGGCTTCATGGATTGCTTGATGATATTGTCAGTGATCGAGGTCCGCAGTTCATATCCAGCTTTTGGAATAGTCTTTGCAAGCTCCTTGGTGTTTTAGTTAAACTATCTACAGCCAATCATCCACAGACTGATGGACAAACAGAACGAGTGAATCAAGTCCTAGAACAATATCTCTGTTGCATCATCAACTATCATCAGAATGATTGGTTTGAGCTTTTACCCTTTGCAGAGTTTGCCTATAACAATAGTGTTCATACATCTACCAAGCAGACTCCCTTCTTTGCAATTGGAAAGGATATGACATCAGTGATCATACTTGGGAACTTGCAGAAAACCTTCAGAGAGCACCAATCAAGGTTCGAGAATTCCATAAGAGAAATCCAACGAAGCTGAGACCAGATAACATGACCGCTCCTCGTGGAACTCGTCGCTTGAGGGGGAGGTGATGTCATGGACAAAGGAAACCATCCTGAACCTTAGATTCCATGTGAATCTTGTATCTCATGATTGGTTCAGAATTAGGAGAAACCAATGCTTCCATTGCGTCTGGAACGTGCCAAAACCCTAAGATCGGCCGTCTACTTGCCTCATTCGGATATCCAGAGCTCATGTTTCGAATTGATGACATCATCAATGACATCATCAATTCGTAACCGCCTTTCATGAACCTCCCTTGAAAACCTATATAAGGAGGGGTTGGCCACATTTATACTCAGTCTTGCCAATACCAGTCTTGGGAGCTCAAGGAGTCGTGACCGCCAAGTAAGTACTCTCCAAGTTCGAGTTGCTGTTCTTGTCTTGTTCCTTGTTCTAGTCCTGTCTAGTCTTGTATCCAGGACATCTTGTCTTGTCCTCTTGTAATCTCATAGTACGAGATCTTGTCGAGTTCTTCCTTGTATCTAGTTCATCTTCTGGAAGGGAGTTCTTGTAATCTAGAGATCTTGTTTCATACTTATGATCTCGGGTTGTGGGATCTTCTGTATCATCTCTAGTCTAGTTGTTCATACCTATCAGTCTCGGGTTGTGGGACATCTTGTATCAGCCGCGTATTCTTGTATCATTTCCCCTTCGTGGGTGATCTTGTATTCAGAAGTATATTTCCGAAATCTTGTCTACTACTGTAGTCAGAGAGCACAATCTAGTGCTCCCCTGACAGAAACTGTGTGGGATTAGGGTACTTGTACAAGTTTCGCCATTGAGAAGATAACATCATGTACGAGTTAGTTCAAATCGTCTCTGGATCTCCGGTTACCATAAGGTACACCCTCATGCCCCACCAAGACTATGAGGTACTCGGATATGGTGTGAACAGTATGGAGAACAATGAGTGCTAGGAAGACAACATAGTGAGTGCCAAGCTATCTTTGCCATGCTCTCCTCCCTCTTTAACAATGTCGTTCTTCTAGAAGTCTCTCCTAAAGGCTATGAATCCATGTCTCAAGTCTCGTGCTGTCAAAAAAGTTGGCTCATGAGTGGATATCAACATCAAAAGGCTATACATGAGCCAATGTTGAATACTATCATGAGCACATAAAAAGTGGGGAAAGTCCATCACCTAATCGGATTGTACCTGTGAGGTATATGTAGGGTGAATCCATACCAACTATAGACATAACAATGGAGCATACCTTTGTGGGCAACAACTCTTGGTTAAAAACCCAAGGGGCTACCATCACTACTGAAAGGGTAAAGAGGGCTTCCATCAAGGGCAACATCCTCCATAATATATTCGGCTCCATAACGGCCATGCCTACATAGGTATAGCTTGATGGCTATACCATCTATGATCAACTGAGGTCATCTGATGTATGATCATCACACCACCAACATATCCTCTATGATCGAGGGCCTATCCGTCGATCCATAAATGATCTTTGGATGAGTAGAAATCATACTCTCAAAGGAATCTAGATGCTAGGAGTCTTTGGAATACTAGAAGCTCCCTTCGAGAAGACAACACAACTCCCTTTCGGACATAACTAATAGGTGTCCAATGGGGAATCGAGTGTCAGCCGTTGTCAGGCCATTAACAACTCCCTTTCGGCACACCATGCGGTGGACATAACAGTTCCACAAGAAGGTGAGCAAAGCTCGCTACTTCCAATGGTGGAACAATGACTAGGATCCTCACCATAATTAGACTCGTCTCGTGACAACTGCAATGGCGTTCTGACCCATACAAGGTAAAAAAACTATCGTAATGGCATCTTGACCTTTACAAGGTCAAAAAACTATCTTATGATGGAGCCCGTAATGGTGCTAGCTCTCCATAGGAGAGACTCTGAACAAGAGGCAATGCATGTGCTCTGTGCTCAACCATCACAGGCATAGCACCAATGCATCCTGATGGATACCTCAAGGCACATGCAGAGTATTTCGAATATACACATGTACCCTGAGCCTGGCCCATGCTAACTCGATACCATGTCATATCAATGGACACTTCATAAAGGTCCATCTTGTAAACAAATACATCCTATACTGATGAACAAATACCAACCTACTAGGATCAAGTTGCACCAGGTATGATGGGGCATAACTCTCGGCATATCCCCATCCTAGTTCATGCCTACCTTTCTCTACTCGGGAAGCAGTCCAATAATACTCAAAGATTTTCCCACCGTCTTTCTTACTGTGACCCATCATATAGGTACTCGGAACCCATGACTATCGAGAGACAAAAACTGTCTTGGATCAATTGCGAGATCCCAAAGATGGCACTCATCTAGCCGTCCCCTTCGAGAGAAAGATGCACATAGTCGAGATCTCTATGGAACCAAAGAAAGCAACCTCAGAGATCCAAGGGTAATAGTCATCCTCAGGTGGCACCCTTCGTAAGGTCTCTCATAAGTCCACCCGGGCATATCTACCAAGGGAGGTCAAACTGACATAGGAATATCCGCCAACCAGTTTTTGTACTTGTGCAGTAGCTAGAATCACCCAAATTCTAGTGTTCAATGCACATATATTTGTGGCTTCAAACATCTATAACTTAAAGCTCATGGTTCACTATAGAAAATAGATCATATGCCTCTCCATTGTTAAAAAAACATTGATGATATCCTATGTCCACCACATGTGGACTAGAACCATGTTTGCAAACCGAGTATCTTTCATCAAGAGAATGAAGGTATGGATAGCCAAACATAGTCTCCAATGGTCATGCCAAGAATATGGCTAACCCTATGGGTGCCCATCATCCCGTGAATGATCAAATCATTCCATAGCATTATTGTGCTTCTTCGAGTCTCCCATCACCTAGGACACGGAGTACAATCAACACTTGTTTTTGTCTCATATAACCGTTTTGAGCCCACATACTAGCGGTTACCCATTAGCCCCTTTGGTGAAAAGAAAAATAAAAAAAGAATGTAGTAAAATCCATAAATGCTTTAGCAATTAAACAAAAATAATGGGCAAATGATGCAATGAATCCAATCATATCAAGTGGATGCATCTTTCCCAAGTGATCTGTTGAGGAGAGAAATTCCTCAACCTCGCGACAAGTACCATTAGGTGACTCCTCATGACCATAGTCCTCGTCACAAGCTGAATGTCCCCCATTACATGGTAGATCCTTTTGATGGTCATGGAGAAAGAAGGTCCTCTCTCACATGACAATCTCCGTCGGTGATACAAAGGCACCTAATATCCTCTCTCTCATGTCAAGCATCCTTTGAGGCCTTCCTTATGCAACAGAAACATGTGCAGAGGTCCCACTCAAGGTGGTCTCTCAACAAATGCGACCTATGAACCACCATGTCTCAATCCTCTCAAAACATAATGCCTATGGATCGGGAGGAGGGTAGTCATACTGCCTCAATTATCATCCACCAATCCGTCAACTTTTGTCCTTGATCAAATACAATGAAAATTGGGCACGTCTAGAAAGACCCATACTCTAGCTACCCTCAAGGAGCGGTCAGCTGCCATGGGGCTGGCTTTAGCTGCCCTAAAGGCTTGCATGGCAGTCTCACAGAACAGTGTCCTCTGCATTAGAGGACAGCAGCCACCGCCCTACAGGAAGGCAGCCACTGCCCTTCAGAAAGGCAGCCACTGCCCTTCAGAAAGGCAGCCACCGCACTCTAGGATAATTACAACCACCCTATAGGAGGATACACCTACCGACCTGGTAAAACACCCTCATATCCATCAACTCCACATGGGGCTAGCTGTGCTTACCTTCACCCACTCCAAAAACATGGTGCCATGCTGAACTGTTGGAATCCATGCGCCCTTGCCGCCTAATATGACAACAGTCTATTTTCCTCCTTTGCCAACACTAGAGGAGCTGTCCTCTTCACAAATCCCCTTCCTCTACCCAAGCATCATCCAAGCAAGCATATGGCATCCCCTTTCACCTCTTGTAGTAGGGGAAGAGATTCCAGCCATGGCTCTTGTCAAGATGACGATGGAGAGGGCCAATCATCCAACCACCCAAGGTGGAACGGTACGTTAAGTTCGGTTGCATAAATTTAAAAATACATTGAACATGTACGGTACGGTTCGGTACATTTCGTATGTAATGTACATACAATACGTATGGAAAATTGTATGGTTCGAGTTTTAATCCAACCTTGCAGCCACCTATCTACATGGAAAACGCACAAAGAGAGGGGCGTACCTGTGTTCTCCTACCATTGGCTTGCATGTGCTCCCTTACTCCTTCCTGGAAGTGTCCCATACCACCCATGCAAGGGGGTAAGAAGCATGTCAACCTGAGCCATCACGGCTCCATGAGCTTTGATGGTTTTGTGCACATTGTCTTAACTTTTCCATATGAGCAGAGAACTGTGCTAATACCAATGTTAGATCCTCCAAGGTCCTCCATGTTGGACAAGTTAATACACAAGACATATTCACGAATGAAAGAAAGGGAGGACATCAGACTCACCTCTCAGCTGCAGAGTCAATACGGGCTCACCCCCGAGCTTGGGAGCTTGCAACCACCTCCAATGGACCAATGTCCCATACCACCGGTCCCCCACAGGTACAGGTGACGAGCCTGTGCCAAAGGACCAAGAGTGCGAACGGCTGAAGAACCAATTATATCACAAACATGGCTGAATGTCGATGTACATCAGCTAAAGCCAATAGTTAAAAACATGATTGACACAGCCATGACTGCCCAAAACATATTGATGGACAAAGATAGAGCAAAAGCAGAACTATTTGAAGCCAAAAGTCGATTCCACACCATGAGCGAGGAGCTCTCAGCCAAGAATATAAATATTCAGCACGAACTCACACAGAAAACAGATGAATTGGTAAGAAAGACTGAAGAATGCAATCATATTTAGGAGGAGAACTTGTTGCTCAAAGAAAATTTGAAAGAGGTAACTATATCTGTTTCAGAACTTCAAAATGAAGTAAAAACCTTGAAAAAGCAATAGGAAATGTATGAAGTCTTACAAATGAGCGCATGGGTCCTATTTATAGGCTCAAAATCAAGAGGTGGCCCAATTCACACTAGGCGGCCAATCCATATTTGGCCAGTCACTTTTAGCTAAAGGCACCCATCCAAATGTCCCTTCAATTTTAGGGATGTAAGAAGGAGCTTGAAAAATATATTTCTCCCTCCTCTAAAAGATCATTGCCTTTAATGGTCATGAAGAGAAAACAATTACTTTTGAACCATTAACATATGATTCTTGAACGTGTCAAAGAGTGGACTAGAGTGGATTGTGTTTCTTGATTAAGAAATACTTTGGAATAGAGAAGGCCTACACTCTCTCTCTTTCTTGTCTAATATGTCAACTAACCAACAATTGTCCTTGTCTAGGAACCCATTACCCATATGATGCCCTTGAATCCTTATATATGCATCATAAGTGTTTTGAATAATATTGGAATCCTTAAGCTTAGACCTTGACTATTGACCTTAATTATTGGCCAAAACGAGAGACCTTGACAACTTTTGCTTATGGATCAAATGTACTACAATTGATAGCTTGTCAAAATAATATTTTGTATAACCATGTATTGAACAAGAGTTGCTTACTGTGGTGGAGTAAAAACTATTACAAACATTACATAAACTTTCGAGCTTCATTGAGAACTATGGGTCATACTAAAATATATATGAATATTCTAGATTTGAGCTCATTTTAATATGTAAATTAGGAAGAAGTTACAATATTTTTGAACGTACAGTGAATGAAAGACACACACACACCCAACCGCGTAAGGTAGAGGCACCCATACAATTGGATACGCCCGAAGGCTTAACATGTCTACTTGGTGGGACTTGAACCAGGCACCCTGCCCCACGGCGTTCAAGGCTTACCGCTACATTTCATGACTTCCTTGGTAAATTGGTAAACAAACTGTATTTTCTTTATGAAAAATTCTTGGAGATCTAAGTTTATTGGAGTAAACTATAGCTATGTTAGCAACTTGTGATCTTTTTACCCATGTATTTTTAGGCTAGCTTAAATATCAATCGGAAGCTTTGACGTATTGAGAGACATCCTAGACATTACTAATGTGCTTGGTGCAAATGGAGTGGCACCAAAATCTACCTCATAAGTAAACAAACTTGTCAATTGATGAGGCCAACTATTATAAACAAAGATGTTGAAAAATGAAAAGTTATTCCAATTAGTTTGCTTCTCATAAGTACTATACCCTTAAACGAGCCTATAATAAATAGGACCCATTCGGCTCATTTGCTATTCCTTTGTCTTGACTTTCGGCCGTCGACGGTGAAGTCATTTGGACCCGTGTTGGTACGGGTGCAGTGATATCATGTATGGGACTCCGACCCTTAGTTTGATGGCCATTTGCATAATTGCAAGCTTCCATGCTTGGGGATGAGCCTATTCGGCTCTACGATTGGGAGGTGAGTTTGATGTCTGCAGTCTTATGTATGTGAGTATGATTCGTGTCTTATTAATAGGGAGGAACCTAGCAAGGTGCCAACATTGGTATTAGAAACAACATGCACAAAACCATTAAAGCTTGTGGAGTTGGGACGACTTTACATGATAGGCTCTCTACCCTCCTCTAATGAGTTTTTATGGGTTGCAACTAGGAGGAGAGGAGAATGAGGGGGCACGCACAAGTCCATGGTTGGAGACATATGTAACTTCTCTGCTTATTTGTTTTTCCAGGTTAATTGGATTGCACATGGTGTAGTACATATATGATGCTTTAGAGAATTGAGTCCATGGTGAAAGGAGATCAATATGGGATCACATGTATGAGATACTTGGTATGTTTGGCCTCTAGAGATGTTCTTCATTGAATCCATATTTGGTGTTTGTATCTTGAAAAAGCGGAGGAACGGTAGGTAAAAATGGGGTTAAAATGTGGGATTAAAGCCCATGGGGGCAATTTATTATGGCCACCCAAGGGGCAACCTCATGGATGCCATCAACCAGCCCCTATTGCTTCCCAAAAGGGAATTCTAAAAAGCTCACTCAAAGGCTATCCCTAAGCGAAGCCATAGGGGGATGCTCTAGGGACTACTCGAAAGGGAAGCCTTGCCGACAGGCATAGTGTGACCAAGAGATTTAAATCGTAAGATTTAAATCGAGATTTAATCGTTTAAATCGTTTAGATCGTTGAGACCCAAAATAAAAATCGGGGTTTTTATCCACTCAAAGAGATTTTTATTTTTTTCATAAAAAGTATAGATATACATACAGAATTGTATGAAGCTTCAAGCATAGACAATTAGATAATACATACTAATCAAATGTAAAACATTCATCAATTCAAAATTCAATTTTCATCACGATTCAAAAGACTACAAAGATGTGAAACTGGAGACTTTTAAAATTTAAGGACAGAGTACACTATTCCAATTACAAACATAGCAATGAAGCATAAAGAGTCATGAATAACATGGAATCTCGATAGTGGAATCTGAATACATCATGAGTCATGAACAATAACAATAAAATGTAAAGAGTCGAGCATCGGAACTCAAGGCTCGGACTCTTCATCTACAATATCATCAATCCCAACATCCTCATCAAATGAACTAGCCCATGAGGAGGTAGATCCACTATCACTATGAAGACCCATGACTCTCTCTATGTCTGCAAGTGAATCATCATCATCATCACTGCTAGATGATGCTGATCTGTGCTCCCAATCCTCTGGTAGACTAGTCTCTGGATCTGGACGAATCGTGCGGCCTCCTCTTCTCCCACGTGCTCTCCCACCTCGACGGGAAGCCATCTTCCTAGGTCTCCGACTAGTAGATGGTGCATCTGGATATATTGAACATGCAATAAATGATAATTATAAGTATCAAATTCATGAAGCATGCTTAAAAATTAATATTGAAACTTGAAGTTAGAATATACCTGTTGTGTTTCCTCTTGTTCCTCTTCGTGTTTGTCTCACAAACAATTGAGACTCTCTAAATAGCATAGAAAAGATATCCTTCTCTTCTGGAGGGATTCGAGGGATATCTTTCACTTTGGAAATATCAATAGAATCCACATTCACCTAAAAGTCCAAATTCCAATAAAATATGTAATTAATCATTTAACATTACAAATTCTGAGTCAATGGTCAAGAATTAAAGCCAACAAATTGCAACAAATCACAAATACCTGTAGTGGTGCAATGTGGGTTCCTTTGCTCTCCAACAACTTGAGATTACAGTGTGTGTACACTAGTTTCTCAAGTTGTTGTGGACTCAATCTGTTTCTCTTTTTTGTGTGAAACAAGGCCCACGTGCTCCAGTTCCTTTCTGCCGGACCGGTACTACAATCTTGAGATAAAATCTGTAATGCCAATTTCCTCTGTGAAGAGGAATAAATTATAAGAGTCATCAATGATCATTCATGACAATTTATATTATTATAAATAAGTATAATGATTCCATCATAATATGATAATTATAATAAAAAAGAAACCATATCTTTGAGATAGTATCATAGTTGAAACTTGAAACATACCAATAGAGGAGTACCAATACCATATATTTCCCACCACGTGATAGGGGAAACCTGGTTCTCTCTCAATCTCGCAGTGGGCTGTCCAAAATATCTCTCCATGGACCGAAATTGCAGATGCTCTTTCTGCAACTGTGAATACAACTCCATATCTCCTTCGGTCCATCGTCCCAAATACTCTATCCAACTGTCCTCTAAAGTGACATCTGTATCCTGGGCCTCAGATCTCCATAAAGGGTGGAGTATGTGAGCAACTGCGTGGATTGGTTTGTGAAACCAATCCCATCTCCTACGCACTGCTTCACACAAATCATGACGCCTGCAAAAGTATTAACAATGTATAATATTATGTTACATGATTACATCATACATATATATGAAATTTGAATCATGATATATAAATTATAAATTATAATATATTAGATATATTTATAATATATATAATATGAAATAGACCACTTACTCTGTATCTGAAAGACCTGATACATCCGCAATGCATCCTTGTATACGACTGACATACTCGTATACAAGTCCGAGTGTGCTTCCCTCCATGTCTGTGATACGAAGCACGGAATATACTGGCTGAAGAGCAGCAATGAGAACCTCTGCCTTCGACCAGAAGGCATCCTCTCCCATGACAAGTGATGAAAATCGCATAAATAAAGGGTCTCCATCTCTAGCCTCAGGTATCTGATACCACTCCTCTGCTACAACTGTACGAAGGAGACCTTTCCTCACTCTCAATACTCTGTCCAATACAATGAATATATAACAAAATCGTGTGAAAGCTGGCTTTTGAAGCTCCAAATCACTATGTGAACGGAATATATTTTGGACTTTGGGTCTGCTAGTAACGAACTTCACTATAAATTTGGCTTTACTAAGAATGTTCTCAACCCATGGCAAGCTCCCTATATCTTCCATTAAGAGGTCTAAACTATGACTCGCACAAGGGGTCCATGTGATTTTGGGGTATTCTTCCTCTAGCATACGACCCATAGCCACGCAATTGGATCCATTGTCTGTGACCACTTGAATGACATTACGTGACCCAACATCCTCTATGGCTTTTTTTACATGGGAGAATATGAATTCACCTGTGACAACAGTCCCAGGTGCATGTGCTGGAATGGCACGTAGAAACATAGTTCCCTTGCAAGAGGAAACCATAATGTTATACACACTCCTCTTGCGCATATCAGACCATCCATCACATAAAATGGAACACCCATATTTCTCCCATGTAGCACGCAATGATAACATCTCAGTCTCTACTGCAAGCTTTTGTTTAGTAAGCTCACTAGTACGCAGAACTCTCCCGGATGGTCCTTCCCAAGGAGTGCCTATGCGACTGACAGCTCTCATTGCCCTCTTCCATGCAGTAGTGTTGGCTACATTGAAGGGGATGCCACATAAAATAAATAATCTGCCTATCTCTTTCTTGGCTTGATCCATTGCTTGTTTTTGCATAGATGCCTTCATGCTACTCCTCATGAAGACATTGCTCTCTGGCAAGTTCCTAGGTATGGGACCACTATTAGAGGGTGGTTGTGCTCGTGAAGATGGAGTAGCCACATTTGCTGATGCACCACTAGAGCTCACACTATCAGTGCGAGCCCTTTTGGAAGGTGCGGAAGAGGACTCTCCAACATTAGGAAGCATCTCAAGAGTTTCAAGGCAATCTTCACTCACTTGCATACTCCCAACACCTTGACTCAATTGCAATTTTGCAGTCAAGTCCTCCATGATTTGCTGAGGCACAGAGTGACATTTTCCAATGCCACCACCTCTCAAACCAAGAAGGTGTGCCTTGATACGCGATGCACTACCTGTAAAGATACCCTTGCAATACTTGCATTCCCAAGTATTAGATCCAGTGACCTTAACATGGGATCGAATATCTGCAGGAGTACGACCCATAGTGATTACTAATATGCTTCAAAAGTGAAGTGTAATGGGCTGAACTTTGAAGGATAAGGCTGAACTTTAAGCATGAAAGTGGGTTGTGGGTCTCTCTATCTCTCTTGCAAGTTGCTCTCTCTCTCTCTCTCTCTCTCTCTCTCTCTCTCAATTCCTCAAGTCGACTCCTCACTCAAGTTCGAACTCGGGCTGCGCTCAAAACGCGAAACTAAAGCGCTGCTGAAAACGGTTTTGGTTCGAAAAACCCTCCAAAACGCCTATTTCACTAAATAAAAATCGTTCCCATTGCAAAAAAATCGTCCATAGCGATTTAAATCGCAGACGATTTTAACGATTTTTATTTTTTCTGAAAAATTCGCGGTTTAAATTCACTATGCCGACAGGGAATTTCCTTGTAGACACCCAAGGTGCCCCTAAAGTAGTCGAGATAGGGTGCGATACTTGGGTGGTGCTTCCCTCAATGTCTCCACCTAACTTGTAATCACCCTAACCTACATTTAAGGGAGGTGGAGATTCAACAGAAGACTATCGAAAGAGCATTTTGTTGGAGCAAGTGTATGACAAGCCTAAGTATTAGCTTGAGTCATCAAAAGGCTTAGAAACTTGAAGGATATGTCTACTCCTTCTAGAGTTCACTTGTGAACTCCCTCTTGTAATTTTTTAGTCTTTACTTGATGTAAAAGTAAAGGGAATCTAAAGTGGTTGAGTTCACTTGATCAAAAGAGGAAAGAGACGCCACGAATTCGTGATTGATGGTAGTTGGAGAATCAAATCAATCACTAATAGATTGAAGAGTGATTGTGGGAAGTTAGGATCCCAAGATCAACTATAAATACATGGCAATTTTAGTCGTGGTAAGAGAAGACCTCCATGAGCTGATCTTTATGCCATATCAAGGTGTGATTTCAAGGCATACATATGTTTCAGTAAGTGCATTGTATTTTACAATCAATATACTTTCATTTTCATGATCATTTGAGTTCATATTTTCATGTTCTTGTGAAGTGTACTGTTCATTGCTATATCTCTTAGTTTTCTCAGTCAGATTGCAGTGATGATTTCTCTGAGCTTGGTGCATCATTTTCAGTGATTCGACTTGGTAAAGTTAGATCTCTAAGTCTATTGTATGCTCACCAATTTTCATTGTATTTGGATGTTTCAATCTTCAGTTATGATCATTTGAAGTCAACTGTGTCACCTCATTTTCTTCTTCTCTGTCAACACTCTCTCAGAACAGTCATTTTGTCAGAGCTGTTTCTCAGTGTTTACTTCACCATTTTCCATGCTAAGTTTGTTAGAATCCTCATACTGTCTAGTATATGCTACAAATTTTCATGAGCATTGGATTCTTTAATCGTGAGATATCTCTATTTTACTGCACACAGGTCTATGTACTATTGGAGCCCGAGAAAATCGGGGTCATCATATCACTTGCTAAACTTCTTTCTCCTTGTGTAGTCCATCATTTTGGTTGAAATAACTCTTGATTGTTAGCTTACTAAGCGAGTAAGAGTTCCCCAAAAGGACTTAAGTTAATTGCTTCCATGGCCAGAGAATTGTTCAAAACTTTGGACAGGCGTATGAACATAAATAGCAAGTTTTTGGCTCTTGAATCTACTCCAACTTATCTGTTTTGATTCAACTTTTTGAGAGTGATCTTCCAAGGTACATAGGGTGTCTAATACATCCTTTGGCAAGTTAAAAGGGCCCACCACATATCTCTGGAGTCCATTTGGCCGGTGGAGTGCAAAGTTTTTGCAGCACCACTTCATCTTCATCAACTACAAATCCATCTCTTCACAGTGGTATCAGAACAAGGTTGGACAACATGGAAGATGGATTTCCTTCATCAATTGACAAATTGGATAGAGGTAACTACTCAACCTGGTCATTAAGGATGGAAGCTTATCTTCAAGGAAGGAATTTATATGGTTATATAGCTGGAGATGAAGTTATGCCAAGTTTCAGGAACAAAAGTCAACCAACACAAGAAGAGCAAGAAAGATTGAGCACATGGTGCTCCAAGGATGCACTTGCAAGTTCTTATCTCCTCAACTCTATCTCATATTTTTTGTTGCCTCACATTAGAAGTTGTAAAACATCTCAGGAAGTGTGGAATGCACTTGAAACCCTTCTTCTCTACTTCTCAAATTATGCATGATAAATATTGAAATTTGCTACTTATATGGATATATGTAGAAGGTAAAGATATCCTTCTTTATTTTTTCATTTTTATGTTTTACGTTTTCTTTAACCAAAAAGTTCTTAGATTTCTTGGGTGGAAAGCATAAAAAAAAACTTGTTAAGTTTCGAATATTTTGTTTATTCATTTTGTTACTTGTTTATTTTTACTTTATTCTGTATCTTTTGTTTTTCATTACACTTTTTTTTAATTTCTATGTACTTTTATCTCTTATATTAATCTTAATTCTTTTGTCCAATTTCTTGTTGTGTATTTTATAACGTATCCATGTTTGCTGCTTATCATTAGTTGAAAAGTTTGGATAAGTCTGAACTTAACCTTCCTCTCTGAATTTGGATGGAGAGGTTTCTTCTCCCTATACATATTGATTTCCACCTAGATGTAGTGCTTCGATGGGGGAAGTCTTGCATCTCTCCTTTCTCTCATTTTTTGCATTACATCATTCTTTTGATGGTCAGCAACAGTTGATAGTATCTCCTTTTGAATCTTCTGATGTGTACTGTTTCAGTATTTCCTAAGCTATATCCAAACTGACCATCTGTTCGACTTCAACTGATTCAATCTCTGCCCAAAATCGGTTGTTTGCAGCTGTAATTTCATCTTATTTTTTGTCATAGGAAGGCACTGTTATATGCTGTTCCCCATCCTTGTATTGGATCTCTTCCAATTTTCCATGCATGCTTTTTAATGCCTTGTCTAGAAATAAACTTCTCTACCTCCTCTTCTTTATTGTGTCCATGGCTTAGAAACATTTGCAGGAAATAAACGTGATCAGAGGAACTCGTGTGTGATTATGGAGAGGATCTACAGGCTGGATAGCGGCTTGTCATAAGTTCAGTTGCTTTTGATGCAGGGATGAAGGCTCGACCAGGGAGTCCTCCTGTGACTTGCGAAATTGTCCCAGAAGTTCTGAATATTTTTCTATGAACGCAACTATATTGGCACAAAGTGATTGTGGTCAAGTTATCATTAAGGCTGACAGCTATATGCTGAAGGTGCCATTGTTTGTAAATCTGATGGTTGGTGTGACTGTTAGATTCTACAGCTTAAACCACTTAACAAGCTTAAATCAAGGAAAATGTTGTTGTGATTTGATATGCTTTGGACCTTGAAAGCTGCTTAAAAAGATGATGTAGATGGCTGTTAGAGCAACCACTTGTACTTTTGTAGGCTTGCACTTTTGCTATGATGCCCTAGAAGTGGTGCTGGGACTGGCAGTATTTTCTGATTCGATACAAACTACATAAAAGTCCCTTGTCCAATGTCAAAAGTAAATAAATATATATATATATATATATATATATATATATATATATATATATATATATATATATATATATATATATATATATATATATATATATATATATATATATATATATATATATATATATATATATATATATATATATATATATGTGTGTGTGTGTGTGTTTTAGGCAGTTATTTTGTATGGCTACCTAGTATATGTTTCTCGAAGAGGGAGAGGAAAATGGCGAATGTACATATATGATATATCAAGGGTTTCAAAGACATAGCTTTTTCTATTTATAATGAACAAGTACTCACCACAACATTCTGCTGGGTACAATACATTGATTGTTCTATCAGGGTGCACATGTTTCTTCTGAGTCTCTATCTAGGAGTTTGGTAACTTAGTTTTCATGATGATTGTCCTCTTGGCTGTTGGATTTGTGATGCAGAATCTATTAGTGAGAATCAAACATTTGGCAATGGAAAGGTTGAGATCTACTGGTCAAGCTTGTCTAGAGGAGGCTGTTCCAGCATCAGCATTAAAAGCCTTAGGTTGGTTTCTCATGAATAGTGCACTCTAATTTTTCTTCTCTGAATAATAATGTACTGATATTTTCTGTATTGGTAAAATTACCACTGCTTTAAAATGTAGGTCTTCTAATGGAAGAGTTGGTAAACCATTACGTGGAAAATGGGTCGCTGCATGCAGGAACAGGAAGCCACTTCTCTAAAAGCATATCACAAGAGAATGAGGAACAGATAGGCTCATGAAATGCTTGCTTAGAATGTTATGTCCTGAGGACTCTGTTATGGGTTAAAGTGAGGTATACCTTCCGAGGATTGCATTTTCCAAATCTTTTATGCCGTATCAAAAGAGTAGATGGATTAATGCGTTTGTTATTGTGTATATCATTTATGGTGACATCGAATCCCTGTAACGAATCTATTTTATAGAATCAAGTAATATAGTTTTACTGAATTTTTTTTTGAGTATGTTGAACTGTTTCCATGCAATTTCATAATGAACTGAATAGTTTCCCATTTTCTGCTGCAACTAAGTTTTATGCACATCTAAGGGGCATATGAGATATTTGCATTTCTTGCACTTGCAGTTCTGCATAAATCATTTTTAAAAAGACATATTTTCCTATTGGAACTAGAATACCCTACATAAGTATATACTTATTAAAGGTGCCTTTGTATCAGACGACAAATGAGAAGGAATTGAGTTTTGACACAGCAGGGGTATCTGCAGGTGACCTTACCCTATACGATATATTTGTATTTCTTTCACTTACAGAGCTGCACAAATCATTTTTAAAAGACATATTTTCCTAGTGAAAGTAGAATACCCCACATAAGTATATACTTATTAAAGGTGCCTTTGTATCAGGTGACAAATGAGATAAGGAATTGAGTTTTGACACAGCAGGGGTATCTGCAGGTGACCTTGCCCTGTTGATATTCATCTATACATCCTCCTCTACCAAGGGTGTTAAATTACCTTTGCCTGGCTCTATACTGTATCCCATTCTCTGTATTCAGCATTTCATTGTACCGCAGAGGGATTGGATAAAGCTAGAGCTCTTGCAGTTGCTCCTGCGCACTACATTTTGGAGGGGTGGAGCTCTGAGCACCTTCCATATGTTGGGTTGATGAGAGTTGATGTTCTGGCATGAGGACACAAACACCTTGTCATTGCTGGTACCACACCTGTCTAAGCGTTCTGTACCTACACATAGTATGTGACTTTGCCACACCACAATCATTGCAGATATGGTCTCGTCGCCACCAGCTCATGTTTCTGGATTTACGGGGTGGGAGTGCACTTTCATAGGCAGCCATTTGCAACTACCTTGCCCTCCTTAGAGAGACGGTGATAGTACCTTGATTGTCTCCCCTGTTATATACAGGAAGGGATCCAGGCAGTAGGGGATATCTCCATGTTTCCATCTATGCCTCTTCATATTGTGTCTTGACACACAAATGGATTGCATGCTTCATATATGCATGGTTTGAATAACTTCTAACTCCTCAAAACCTGGACACATTAGTCACATGGGGATGGTGATGTGTCCAGGGGATGATGACCACCCTCAGAAGGGGGACGACCTTAGGGTGTCGAGGGAAGGGGGGGGGTTGGGATGACGGTAAAAAATTGTTGACTTTTTATGAATTTTAGATGTGAAGCATGTTTATATCAACGTACAAGAACACGAAGAAATTACCAAAAACAAGCCTTTTTAAATGAGTATGTATTGAAGCAAAATTGAATCATCGTACTAGGATTAAACTTGAGAGTTACCAATCTTAAGTAGCAACGAACATTGAACATAGGCATTACGAAAAAAAACTACTATCATTATGTTGTGTCACATGATATCATAGGAACAGACATTGTTTGAGTATCATGTCATTAGAAGAATATTTTATCAATTCAACACTTGGGGTGATCAATAAAGATAGATAATAGAAGAAAGAGTAGCCATAGATGATAAAAGAAGAGACGAGAAAAGCTAAGAGTATGAAGAGATGTCCCAAAGGTTAAGACTATAAGAGAGAAGAAGAGCCTAGTCCAATGACCTAAGAGGAGAGTTGATGGGAAGAGCTTATAAAAGAGGAGGGGGCTTAAAAGTGTATGGCTATAAATGCAGTTGAGAACTTGTAAGGAACAACCCTCAATGGCACATTCCATAAGGAAGAGAGGAGAAAAACATCTTAAGTTATATTCATTTAAAATAATCTTTGGTTTCTCAAAATGTCAATCAAACATACATGAAGTTTTTTCTTTAAATTTCCAATCCTGGGGATGGCACGCTGCTATGACGGGATCGACCTGGGACATCCCACCGTCCTGGGCATTTTATATCCAGGGGATGGTGTCCTGGCGCCCTTCAGGGTCCAGGACACGTCCCCTTTGACTATGCCTGGACAGGTATGTAATTGATGGTGTGGCTATTTTAATGGTACAAGGGGAATAGCTCTCAGTGTCTGACTGAGTTAGTATGTTCATTGTGTGAGTCCTTTGCTTGGTAGGTTAGTGTGCTTTGGGGAGCGTCTATTTTCCAGCACATTGGTAGTGTTGATTCGTATCTTAATGGTAAATTCTGGAACATAGCCTCCTACCAGAGGCAGAGTTTCCTGGCTTAGTTTGCAAATTGGCAGTTGACATAATGATAGTGTAAATTTTTCACCTATTAATGCAAAACATCAAATTCCAATAAGTGAACGTGGCATTAGATTTGTGATCCACTGTCTTCTTTGGATTCGATCATTGGCACTTCAATAATGTAGAGCCTGTTGAGGATGTGCATGCATGTTGATATCCCTCTTTGTATTACTTTGATATTTCGTAGAGAGCATATCGCCTGAGATCGATTTGTTTTTTCCATTGCATACCAAAATGCATTGTATATTTCAATTTCCGCATGCACTTCTGGTTCTGTATATCTCTTGGAACTTCACATGGGTCAATGTAATACAGAGAGGATGTGAATTGTATGTAATTTTCTTTGAAAATATGCCTCTGACTAGGTGACTTGAAAGTGAACGAAGACTCCAGCTTAGTGTCTTATGATTCATACAGATAATTTTGAGCACGTTTTACATATATGATGAGCACCTTGAGTATTTAAATTAAAAAAAGAAGAAATAATTAAGTTTGGAAAAGAACCTTACGATGGTGAATGCTAATTGAAGCACTAAAGAGTTCTTTCTTTTGGAAACAATGAACCAAATGATTTGCTACACTTTTGAATAAGTTTTCTTTCCCATTGTTTTCACTAAAAGCTCGAATTTGTTTGATGATGGATAATGAATCTATGTTGTCATGTGAATCCATGATTCGCTGAATCCTTTAAACTCCACATCAATTCCATGCGATCAAAATAAGATCGTTGAATTTATCTTCGAGTTTCTGCTCTCATGCGAACATATATTAGTCTTGCCTTTGAAATGCAAACACGATTCCCCCTATTACGATTAGGCTACTACTAGCAAATCTGTTCGTTTCCATACACACAACTAGATGCCTTGTGCGTAGGCCACGAACTTCATGACATTGTTTGAAACCGATGTGAAATGATCAGCATGTGTATGAGATTTCGGTACTAAGGTTTTGCAAGTTTGTGAGATTGTTATAGGTACTTGGAGATTGATCCAGACATATCAAGGATTCAGATCCATCAAAAGAAGTTTCAATGCTTTTAGGTATTCTTTTGGGCTAAAACTTATCTATTTCTTTGTTTACAACTTTGCATAACAAGATATCTTTCAATATTCAAGAGCTCTTTTATGATATGAAATCAAGGATGGTTGCATCTTTGGAAACCAAAATTGAATCATTGACCACATTTATTTCTGTTGGAGTTAGACGTTTGCGGAAGCACGCAAACATCACAAAGAAGAAGAAGAAGCTTGGAGCACAACACACAATACTGAATGTATTACTAGAGAATGTACAAAGATAAGTAGCCCATTAGGGCAATAGGCGTATATACAAGCCGGGGGAAAAAAACCTCCTAAAGAGGGAAAAAAGTGCCTCGGCGGTCCTAGTGTGCGATGAACAAGGAGCTGGCACTCATGTATAAGGAAGTGCCAAGCTATGTGGAAATCACTCCACAAAAGGAAGTAAGCCCAAAGCTTTGCGGAAAGCTTCAAACTTCTCCCTAGGCAGAGCCTTCGTGAAAAGGTCTGCAATGTTCTGCTGCGTGGGCACATATGCCAAGCTGATCTCCCCAGCAGAGAACCTCTCCCTGACATAGTGATAATGCACCTCAATGTGCTTAGTGCGAGCATGGAACACAGGGTTCCTCACAACTGCCAATGCGCTCTGACTGTCAGTGAAGATGGTGGCAGAAGATTGGCCAACACCCAAATCAACCATAAGGCGTCTGAGCCACACACACTCAACAGTCGCTGTGAAAGCTGCCCTATACTCAACCTCACAACTGGAAGTGGCCACAATAGGCTGCTTCTTGCTCAACCAAGATATACATGAGCTACCAAGCATGAAGCAAAAACCATTGGTGGACACACGAGTGTCATAGCAACCAGCCCAATCAGAGTCAGAAAAAGCATGCAAATCTGGCGGTAGTGATCCCCCCAGATAAAATAACCCAAGTAGCCGAGTACCACTCAAGTAGCGAAAGATGCGCTTAACCACCTTCCAATGCGTGACTCCTGGGCAATGCATAAACCTGCTCATCTGTGAGACAGCAAACTGAATATCTGGCCGAAATGATCAAAAGCACATCATGAGCACGCTTAACATATAAGGTGCTTTCAGTTGGACTGTTCACAAAACCATGTGCAACCAGATAGGCATGTATCTTCTCATACCAAGCACGTGGTGCTTGCTTTAAACCATATAATGCCTTCTTTAACCTGCACACCTGGTTTTCATGCCCTTTCTGCACAAAGCCTCGGGGCTGAAAAACATACACTTCTTCATGCAAGTGACCATTCAGAAATGCTGTTTTAATGTCCAACTGATGTACATTTCAACCATGATGGGCTTCAAGTGCACAAATGCTCCGAACAGTAGTCATACGGCATGTAGGTGCAAAGGTCTCATCAAAATCAATGCCTCTTTCCTGCACATAACCCTTTGCAACAAGCCTAGCCTTATACCTGTCAACTGTACCATCAGGTTTACGCTTCAGCTTGTATACCCACTTAGTGCCAATGGCCTTCTTGCCAGGAGGCAAGTCACATAAAGACCATGTACCATTCTTCATTATAGCATCATATTCAGATTGCATGGCAGCCATCCAATTTTTTGAATTCTATGCTTCATCAAAAGAAACAGGCTCATTCTCATCACAGAGACTAGACGCAGCCATAGCATAGCAATCTGATGCAAAAGAGGCACTATGAGAGCCTGAACGAGTACTAGATGACAAAGGTGCATCTAATTTGCTGTCACGCAAAGTCTGCACCAGCCATTTTGGCATAGTTTTTGCCTGCTCAATATCAGCTCTCTCATCAACAAGTGCATCATGTAAATCTGCATCAGAAATAGAATGATCTGCATCATCATATGAAACCTGCAAAGGTTGAGAAGTTGCCTCATTAGGACCAGCACTAGACTGTCCATCTGTAAAAAGAGGCATCAAGGTATCATACATGTCTTTGGAGCTAACAGATGTCTCCTTAGTACATGAAAGCAATGGCTGAATAGCATCTTCCACAAAGACAACATCACGGCTAAACCAGAATGCGTTTAGTCTGTGGATGATACAGACGATAGCCTTTACTTTCAGAACTGTACCCAACAAAAATACATTTTATTGCCTTATCATCCAATTTTCTACGATGTTCAGGCACTAATGCATATGCCAAACAACCAAAAACACGCAGATGAGCAACAGATAGCTTGCGGTCATGCCAAGCCTCATATGGAGTGATAGACTGCACCGCTTTAGTGGGACACCTGTTAAGTACATATGCTGCACACATGACAGCCTCAAGCCAGAAACTATGTGGTAAAGCCTGACTCTTGACCATACACCTTGCCATCTCCATGAGTGACCTGTTCTTCCGTTCAGCAACTCCATTCTATTGAGGTGTATACGGCACTGTACACTGGTGTTTTATCCCATGAAGAAATGCATTAAAATCAGAAGACATATATTTCCCCCCTCGATCAGAACGGAGGGTGCCCATTTTACATGCTGATAGATTTTCAGCCAAAACCAAAAACTGTTTAAAGCACATGAACACTTCGGACTTTGCTTTGAGCGGATATACCCATGCATGCCTGGAAAAATCATCAATGAAAGTCACGAAGTAAAGGTAATTCCCAAAAGAGGATGTCTGCATAGGACCACAGACATCACTATGTACAAGCTGCAATTTCTGCGTAGCCCGAATTGAACCATCTTTTGGAAAGGAGAAACGTTGCATTTTGCCCAAAATACAGCCTTCACATACATGTTTTCCAGGTGCCTCAAGCTTGGGCAAAGAAAGAAGACACCATATCAGATTTCTGCAGGCGTAGCAAACTAGCAAAATTCAGATGACCAAAGCGTGCATGCCAAAGCTTTGCATTTGACATAGCCTGAGAATCATGAACTGCACATGCCGAATCATTCACAGATCTTTCATAGTCTATGAGCTTATATAGCCCACGACAAAAAATGCCAGAAGCAATAATAATGTCGCCATTTGACAGATCATGAACTGTACATCTGTCATCAACAAATTTCACAACCAAGCCAATCTTGGCTAATGCAGAAACTGATAACAGATTCTTCTTGATCGCTGGCACAAATAAAGCATCTGACAAGGTGAAAGAACTACCATCAGCAGTAGTCAGAATGATCTTACCAACTCCCATAACAGGATAAGAGGAGTTGTTGGCGCATGTGACAGTATTCCCTGTAGGGGCAGGCTCGAGTGAAGAGAAGAAACTGCGCTGCGAGGTAATATGTTTGGTCGCCCTACTGTCAAAGTACTGGCAAACATCTGAGTCCATTGCAGACATGCACTGCTCATGAGAAGATGGGTCAAAACTGCAAACAGTCGTAAACGCCCATTCTTCTTCCTACACAAGATTAGCAGACTCTGTTTTTGGTGTAGAGGCTTCTGCAACAACCATTCCAGCCTCCTTTTTCTTTGCCTCTTTTGCAGCCAGTTTTGGACAGTTCTTTATGATATGATCATTCCCTTTACAGTACTTGCAAAACAATTTCTGCTTTTCTGATTTCTTCTCATCTCTATCCTGGTTCTTCGAATGTGCAGCATTTGCAGATTTCTGCTTACTAGTAGAAGAGGTCCATTTTCCTTTGCCCTTCTGACTAGCCAGGAAAGCTTGATCTGCAACACGCATAATTGACCTGTTCTGCCTGGACTGATCTTCCTGCAATAGAACAGAGACTAACTCCTCAAATGATAAGGCATTCGGATTGCCTTTCATCATCAACCGAAGAGTAGAAGCAAAACTCTGATATGAATCAGGAAGACCATTCAGAACGGTCTGCACAAGTGAGCTATCTGGTATAACCTCATCAGCAGAAATCAACTGTTCCTTCAAATCTTTGATCTTTGTTAGGAAACTGTCCATAGAATCACCTTCATTCATATGCTCACTCTCCAACTGTTTTCGGAGGTAAGCAACACCTTGGTACAATGTGGTAAGTGTATCCCAAGCATCCCTAGCTGTTCTGTAAGAGCGAATATGAGGAATAATGGCACGTTTGACAGACAAAGCTATCAATGCATGTGCCTTGGCATCTCTGCCATCCCAACGAATCTGCTCTGCAGTAGGTGCAACAGAAACAGGAGCACGAACAGGAATCTGCACAATATCATCTTCGACACCATCTTCATCAGCTCCAGCACCTGTATTTATAGTACCTGTTTTTACAGGTGTAATAGGATGTCTTTCAACACCCTGCACAATGTTCCACAATCCTTTTGCAACCAAAACATGTCGCATCATATAAGCCCATAATGGGTAGTTGGTACCATCCAACTTATCCTCAACAGCCAACATACGGAATACATCACTGCTTTTAGCCATGGCCGGTGACTAAAATACCTTGATGCAGAAAATTGACTGTATCTCAAAAAGTTGAACAGAACTGCCCAGACAAGTTCTGCTAGACCTGTAGCAGACTTCGAGACGCTTAAACTGGCGAACAGAAACTGGTATATACCTTTGGCACAAAAAGACAAAATAGCCTGCACAAGCGCTGCGATAGTGCGTTCGAAGGCCGAAACGAGCTCAGATTGCGATTTCGGCACCACAAAGCGAAGACGTTTTGATCTCGGAAAAACGCTGAGTATGCTCACCAAAATTCGTGCGATTCTAAGACTGCAAACGGAGGAGTGTCGATGGCGCCCTAGATGAAGCGACGACCTGCTCTGACACCAATTGTTGGAGTTAGACGTCTGCGGAAGCACGCGAACAGCACAAGGAAGAAGAAGAAGCCTGGAGCACAACACACAATACTGAATGTATTACTAGAGAATGTACAAAGATAAGTAGCCCATTAGGGCAATAGGCGTATATACAAGCCAGGGGAAAAAAACCTCCTAAAGAGGGAAAAAAGTGCCCCGACGGTCCTAGTGTGTTCACACACATCACTACCTAAATATATCAACAATTTCAATATTAACACTAGCAATGAAATAGTTCTTTGAGAGTATTGAGGCAATTGAATATAAAATTGATAATGAATTTGGGTTTTTGGACGGCATGATAACTTATGAAGTTTTCTCAAAATGAAAAAGAGATTTGAAACTTTAGCGAATCAAATCAAGGAGTTTCAAACCTCCATGGGGAAATGAAACTTTTGCGAATCAAATCAAGGAGTTTCAAACCTCCATGGGCAAATATGAACATTAAGCCTAAGTTTGTAGCATGATGGCTTTCCTTTTTGGCCAAGATAGAACACATTGCTGACATAGTTGCATCCCTAGAGATGTATGGAAAATCTAAGAGGTTACGAATCAAAGTAATACAATGTTTTGGGTGTGGCTAACTTGACCATGTTTATTTTTTGGAATGATGAAGCATATAGAGATTTGCATAATACATAAATTGATCATAGAAGTCCGAAAAAAGATCTCATATATCACAACTGCACATTTTTATGCTTGAATTAGATAGAGGAGGCATGCAACAATACCTCGACCAAGCTAGAACTAAACCAAGACAACGAAGGAGACCTAAGAAATATAGGAGATCAATGAGACATGAAGAGACACAATCTAGTTGGCACGTGAGTAAGTTTGCAATTGAGAATCAAGAGATATCCATAAAAGGGAAAGAACATGAGCAATTAATGTTGGGAAACATGGATGGATGCTCCAAGAGATTGAGTAGGTACTCCTAAACCTGCTTTGTACCAGCCCCCTAATGCTTCAGACTTGATAAGTAGACCTCCTTAGCTTTCTAAAGACACCATAAAATGGCCTATGTACTTTGGAAGTGATGTGTGTAATGATTGAGACAAAACAGATAACTTTGAAACTCAAAATCTGAAGAAAACCTTCTATTTATGTCTTGACACCTGCTGGATCTTTTACTGAGTATGACCAGCACAGTAGCAATTGGAAAAATTCCTTTTAGGGGTATTTAATTAGCTTAGCAAGCTAACTATTCCAAGTGGAATGATGTAAAAAGATAAACTATGCTAAGAGAAATCAATTTAGCAAGTAAAGCTATACCCCCGATTTTTTAGGACTGTAGCAGACATTGACCAGTGATCACCTCGACTCGAATTTCTCTGAAATGCCTGAATAGAATCTCCTCAAATTTTGACAGCATGTAGATAAATTCAATCTAAATCCAACAAGCTTTAGATAATTGAATTTGGTGAAGATTTGACTGAGATATGCACTTCACAAGTTGACAGACTTTCAAGGAGTATAACAGAGAACTCAGAAATGAACAATGTGAATGTATGTATTAATGAACACTTGTATACAAACCCATTGGCATGAATGTCATTGGCTAATGGTGTAGATAGGTGTGGGCTAGAGTGTAGGCCTCACACACACTCAGAATCAGGAATGAGAAGCTCGAGAGTGATGAGTTCTAACCGCGACTTTTTCATGACCTCTTTTATAGAGAGAGTAAAAAATTGAATTCAAATTCAAACTTTTGGCTCCCTATGATCAAGCTCCTATATCCTAGGAGATATTCCTTCAATCAAAGAGCTAACTTTTTCCTCGAATCCTTTTGGTAAGTGTTTACAAAAGATTCCAAGTCAATTTGACTTTTACAAAGAGATAAAGTGGTAATAAATCACTAGCAATAGTTCCTATGCTTCTCCATAGGTGTATGGACTTCAATGCATCCATCAAGCCAAATGTGTAGGCTTGTGTTTTACACCAACAACTCTCCCTCAAGCCAAACATTTTGGCTTGGTCTTCATCTTCAATCTTCATGTATATCCTACAATCCAATCATTGCTTTGAATCTGCAAAGTTTGGTTCCATCCAAAGCTTTAGTCAACAAATCTGCACATTGCATGTTGGTTGATACATAGGTTAGTTGAATGTCTTTGCTTAACAGCTTCTCTCTCACATAATGGTAATGGACCTCTATATGTTTGGTCCTAGCATGATAGATAGGATTAGCTGCAAGGTGAAGTGAGCTTGTATTATCTCCAAAGATTATTGGTGACCTAGTATATAAACCCGATTTTGTATACAAAAGCTTAATCCAAATGGCTTCTTGTGTGGCATTAGCTAGTCCTCTATACTCTGCCTCTGTAGAAAAAGCAACAATTGGTTGCTTCTTTGAAGACCATGAAATTGGTTTGTCACCTGCAAAAGGAATGTATCCCGAAGTGCTCCTCCTATCATCCTTGCATCCTGCCCAATCTGCATCTGAATAGATCTTGATATCAGTGTCTGAAGTGTAAGGAAAATACAAACCATGATGTTGTGTACCCTTGAGATACTTCAAGATTCTCTTGGCAGCCTCTAAGTGAGGTATTCTTGGCTTGTGCATAAACTGACTTAGCACACTAACTCCATATGCAATATCTATCCTTGTTAAGGTAGCATAGTTCAAGCTACCCACCATACTTTGATAACCTGTAATGTCATTTACTTCATCACCTTCATGGGCACTTAATTTTAAGTTTATCTCCATTGGAGTGCTTGCTACTTTGGCATCCTGCAAGTGAAATTTCTTCAACATATCCTGTATATATTTTTTCCAAGTAATGTATATTCCTGAGTTAGTATAGACTAACTCAAGCCCAAGAAAGTACTTCAATAGACCAAGATCATTGATCTTGAACTCCATCATCTGGCTCTTGATATATCTGATTCCATTGACATCATTACCTGTAATGATGATGTCATCAACATAAACACAAAGGTATATTACCTCTGAATTACTTCTCTTGATGAATAGAGAAGTATCTGCCTTGCTCATGACAAAACCTTGGTCTTGAAGGTATGTAGTTAACCTGTGATTCCATGGCCTAGGTGCCTGCTTTAATCCATATAAAGCCTTTTTCAATTTACAAACATATGTTTCCTTCTTAGGATCCTCATAGCCAGGAGGTTGTGACATATATACCTCCTTTGAAATCCATCCATTCAAGAAAGCATTCTTGACATCCAATTGGTACATATTCCAATTTTTTGATGCAGCCACACTTACTAACACTCTGATTGTTGGCATCTTGGCCACAGGTGAGAATGTCTCCTCATAGTCAATGCCTTGGGTTTGTGCAAAACCCTTGGCTACCAATCTGGCTTTGTACCTATTAATTGTGCCATCAGAATTTCTTTTAAGTTTATAGATCCATCTGGATCCTATTACCTTCATGGAGTCCTTCTTTGGTACTAACTTCCATGTATCACTCTCCTTGAGTGCTTCAATCTCCTCATCCATAGCTTCTTTCCATTCTGTCTTGGTTATGGCTTCTTCATATGATCCTGGTTCTTCAATTGACAAATCTTTGGCAAGATAGAGTGTTTAGTAACAAGAGATGTATCATACCCATATCTGATAGGTTTTTTGCTTTCTCTTTGTGATCTTCTAATTGGTTGATTTGAAGATTCAGGTATGTCTTCAAGCTTCTTCATCTTCATTTTGCCCTTGGACTTCCATGCCTTGAACTCTTCAAGGTTGATAGTATCTTCATCATCTGAACTTGAGTCTTCATTTTGAGTAGGTTCCTCCTTTGCAAGACTTGGAAACTCCTCTTCCAAATCATAGGGTAATTTAATCTTCCTACATTCATTCTCATACCAAGAATCATTTTCATCAAAGGCAACATCTCTACTCACCATGAAGCCCTTATTGGAAGGGTTATAAAACCTGTATCCTTTTTGATTTAAATCATATCCAATAAAGATGCACTTATCAGCTTTAGGATCTAGCTTACCTCTTATCTGAGAAGGATTGTGTACATATGCTACACATCCAAATATCCTGCAATGGTCAAGTGAGGGTCTCTTACCATGCCATGCTTCATAGGGTGTCATCCCATCAAGGGATTTAGATGGTAACCTGTTTATGAGATAAGTGGCAGTTGAAACACTTTCTGCCCATAGATAATTAGGTAACTTTTTCTCTTTCAACATAGACCTAGCTGTCTCAACAATCAACCTATTTCTTCTCTTAGCTACCCCATTCTGTTCAGGAGAATACCTTGTGGTGATTTCTCTTTTGATGCCTCTGTCCTGCAAGAAGTTTTCAAACTCATTGGAGAAGTACTCACCTCCTCCATCTGACCTTAGCCTCTTCAAATTCCTCCCTGTCTGATTTTCAACTAGTGCAAGATATTTTTTAAAGCAATTAAATACCTCATCCTTGTGCTTCATGAAGTACAATACAATCCACCTGCTATAATCATCAATAAAAGATAGATAGTACCTTGAACCTGAGATTGAGGGGTCTTTGCTTGGTCCCCATACATCTATGTGGACAAGCTCTAGGTAGTCTTCATGCATGTAGCCTTTCCTTGAGAAGGGTAACCTGTGAGACTTCCCAAATTGACAAGCACCACACTTATAAATCATATGTTGCTTGGATACATTAGGTATTCCAAGCACACATTGGTCCCTGCATATTTGCTTCAAGGTTCTTTCTTCTATATGCCCTAATCTTTTGTGCCAAATCTCAAGCTCTGAAAGTGTTTGATGTTTATAACTGTATAGTGCAATACTCTTTGTGTCTTCTAGCTCAAAAGTGAAAAGTCTACCTGATTTTTCTCCTTTAGCAATCCTCTTGAACCCATGTCTTGGATCCTCCACAAATGCTCCATATTGGTTGAATCTAACCTGCAAACCTTTCTCCACAATCTGTCCAACACTCATCAGATTTTTGGTAATGGTTGGTACATAGAGTACCCTGCTCAACAAATTCTGATTTCCATCACAAGTCTTAACATTTCCAACTTTAACTACTGAGTGCTTGGTGTCATCGCCTGTGTTGATATATTTAGGTAGTGATGTGCATGAACACACTAGGACCGCCGGGACACTTTTTTCCCTCTTTAGGAGGTTTTTTTCCCCCGGCTTGTATATACGCCTATTGCCCTAATGGGCTACTTATCTTTGTACATTCTCCTGTAATACATTTCAGTATTGTGTGTTTGTGCTCCAAGCTTCTTCTTCTTCCTAGTGCTGTTCGCGTGCTTCCGCAGACATCTATCTCCAACAATTGGTATCAGAGCAGGTCGTCGCTTCGTCTAGGCTGCCGTCGACACTCCTCTGTTTGCAGTCTCAGAATCGCACGAATTTTGGTGAGCATACTCAGCATGTTTCCGAGATCAAAACAGCTTCGCTATATGGTGCCGAAATTGTGATCTGAGCTCATTTCGGCCTCCGAACGCACTATCACAGTGTTTGTGCAGGCTATTTTGTCTTTTTGTGCCAAAGGTATATACCAATTTCTGTTCACCAGTTTAAGCGTCTCGAAGTCTGCTACAGGTCTAGCAGAACTCGTCTTGGCAGTTCTGTTCAACTTTTTGAGATACAGTCAATTTTCTGCATCAAGGTATTTTAGTCATCGGCCATGGCTGAAAGCAGTGATGTATTTCGTATGTTGGCTGTTGAGGATAAGTTGGATGGTACCAACTACCCATTATGGGCTTATATGATGCGACATGTTTTGGTTGCAAAAGGATTGTGGAACATTGTGCAGGGTGTTGAAAGACGTCCTGTTACACCTGTAACGACAGGTACTGCAAATGCAGGTGCTGGAGCTGATGAAGATGGTGTCGAAGATGATATTCCACAGATTCCTATTCGTGCTGCTGTTTCTGTTGCACCTACTACAGAGCAAATTTCGTTGGGATGGCAGAGATGCCCAGACACATGCATTGATAGCTTTGTCTGTCAAACGTGCCATTATTCCTCATATTCGCTCTTGCAGAACAGCTAGGGATGCTTGGGATACACTTACCATATTGTACCAAGCTAGGAATGAGGCTTGTGTTGCTTACCTCCGAAAACAGTTGGAGAGTGAGCACATGAATGAAGGTGATTCTATGGACAGTTTCCTAACGAAGATCAAAGATTTGAAGGAACAATTGATTTCTGCTGATGAGGTTATACCAGATAGCTCACTTGTGCAGACCGTTCTGAATGGTCTTCCTGATTCATATCAGAGTTTTGCTTCTATTGTTCGGTTGATGATGAAAGGCAATCCGAATGCCTTATCATTTGAGGAGTTAGTCTCTGTTCTGTTGCAGGAAGATCAGTCCAGGCAGAACAGGTCCATTATGCATGTTGCAGATCAAGCTTTCCTGGCTAGTCAGAAGGGTAAAGGAAAATGGAGCTCTTCTACTAGTAAGCAGAAATTTACAAATGCTGCACATTCAAAGAACCAGGATAAAGATGAGAAGAAATCAGAAAAGAAGAAATTGTTTTGCAAGTACTGTAAAGGGAATGATCATATCATAAAGAACTGTCCAAAACTGGCTGCAAAAGAGGCAAAGAAAAAGGAGGTTGGAATGGTTGTTGTAGAAGCCTCTACACCAAAAATAGAGTCTGCTAATCTTGTGCAGGAAGAAGAATGGGCGTTTACTACTGTTTGCAGTTTTGACCCATCTTCTCATGAGCAGTGCATGTCTGCAGTGGACTCAGATGTTTGGTACTTTGACAGTGGGGCGACCAAACATATTACCTCGCAGCGCAGTTTCTTCTCTTCACTCCAGCCTGCCCCTATAGGGAATACTGTCACATGCGCCAACAACTCCTCTTATCCTGTTATGGGAGTTGGTAAGATCATTCTGACTACTGCTGATGGTAGTTCTTTCAGCTTGTCAGATGCTTTATTTGTGCCAAGGATCAAGAAGAATCTGTTATCAGTTTCTGCATTAGCCAAGATTGGCTTGGTTGTGAAATTTGTTGATGACAGGTGTATAGTTCATGATCTATCAAATGGCGATGTGATTATTGCTTTTGGCATTTTGTGTCGTGGGCTGTATAAGCTCATAGACTATGAAAGATCTGTGAATGATTCGGCATGTGCAGTTCATGATTCTCAGGCTATGTCAGATGCAAAGCTTTGGCATGCACGCTTTGGTCATCTGAATTTTGCTAGTTTGCTATGCCTGCAGAAATCTGATATGGTGTCTTCTTTGCCCAAGCTTGAGGCACCTAGAAAACATGTATGTGAAGGCTGTATTTTGGGTAAAATGCAGCGTTCCTCCTTTCCAAAAGATGGTTCAGTTCAGGCTACGCAGAAATTGCAGCTTGTACATAATGATGTCTGTGGTCCTATGCAGACACCGTCTTTTGGGAATTACCTTTACTTCGTGACTTTCATTAATGATTTTTCTAGGCATGCATGGGTATATCCACTCAAAGCAAAGTCCAAAGTGTTCATGTGCTTTAAACAGTTTTTGGTTCTGGCTGAAAATCTGTCAGCATGTAAAATGGGCACCCTCCGTTCTGATCGAGGGGGGGAATATATGTCTTTTGATTTTAATGCATTTCTGGCTGAACGTGGGATAAAACACCAGTGTACAGTGCCGTATACACCTCAACAGAATGGAGTTGCTGAACGAAAGAACAGGTCACTCATGGAGATGGCGAGGTGCATGGTCAAGAGTCAGACTTTACCACATAGTTTCTGGCTTGAGGCTGTCATGTGTGCAACATATGTACTGAACAGGTGTCCCACTAAAGCACTGCAGTCTATCACTCCATATGAGGCTTGGCATGACCGCAAGCCATCTGTTGCTCAATTGTGTGTTTTTGGTTGTTTGGCATATGCATTAGTGCTTGAACAACATCGCAGAAAATTGGATGATAAGGCAGTAAAATGTATTTATGTTGGGTATAGTTCTGAAAGTAAAGGCTATCGTCTGTATCATCCACAGACTAAACACATTCTGGTTAGCCGTGATGTTGTCTTTGTGGAAGATGCTATTCAGCCATTGCTTTCATGTACTAAGGAGACATCTGTTAGCTCCAAAGACATGTATGATACGTTGATGCCTCTTTTTACAGGTGGACAGTCTAGTGCTTGTCCTAATGAGGCAACTTCTCAGCCTTTGCAGGTTTCATATGATGATGCAGATCATTCTATTTCTGATGCAGATTTACATGATGCACTTGTTGATGAGAGAGCTGATATTGAGTAGGCAAAAACTATGCCAAAATGGCTGGTGCAGACTTTGCGTGACAACAAATTAGATGCACCTTTGTCATATCGTACTCGTTCAGGCTCTCATAGTGCCTCCTTTGCATCAGATTGCTATGCTATGGCTTCGTCTAGTCTCTGTGATGAGAATGAGCCTGTTTCTTTTGATGAAGCACAGAATTCAGAAAATTGAATGGCTGCCATGCAATTTGAATATGATGTTATAATGAAGAATGGTACATGGTCTTTATGTGACTTGCCTTCTGGCAAGAAGGCCATTGGCAGTAAGTGGGTATACAAGCTAAAGCGTAAACCTGATGGTACAGTTGACAGGTATAAGGCTAGGCTTGTTGCAAAGGGTTATGCGTAGGAAAGAGGCATTGATTTTGATGAGACCTTTGCACCTACATGCCGTATGACTACTGTTCGAAGCATTTGTGCGCTTGTAGCCCATCATGGTTGGAATGTACATCAGTTGGACATTAAAACAACATTTCTGAATGGTGACTTGCATGAAGAAGTGTATGTTTTTCAGCTCCGTGGCTTTGTGCAGAAAGGGCATGAAAATCAGGTGTGCAGGTTAAAGAAGGCATTATATGGTTTAAAGCAAGCACCACGTGCTTGGTATGAGAAGATACATGCCTATCTGGTTGCACATGGTTTTGTGAACAGTCCAACTGAAAGCACCTTATATGTTAAGCGTGCTAATGATGTGCTTCTCATCATTGTTGTCTATGTTGATGACATGCTGCTCACTGGTCCTATTGAGAAGCATATTGCTGATTTCAAGGCTGATTTGCATGCCTAATTTGAGATGTCTGATTTGGGGCATTTGCATCACTATTTGGGCATTCAGTTTATGCAAGTTGATGGTGGAATGGCTTTGTGTCAAACGAAATATATTGACACATTATTGCAGCGTTTTGGCCTTGAAGACTGTAAGCCTATTGCCACTCCTATGGAGACAGGTTTACGATTGAGTCTTCATGATGCTGGAGATGCATTTGATGCTGTTCTCTATCAGCAGGCTGTTGGATGCTTGATTTACTTATGCATTACTCGGCCAGATATTCAGTTTGCTGTCTCACAGATGAGCAGGTTTATGCATTGCCCAGGAGTCACGCATTGGAAGGCGGTTAAGCGCATCTTTCGCTACTTGAGTGGTACTCGGCTACTTGGGTTGTTTTATCCTAAGGGGTGATCACTACCGCCAGATTTGCATGCTTTTTCTGATTCAGATTGGGCTGGTTGCTATGACACTCGTGTGTCCACCAGTGGTTTTTGCTTCATGCTTGGTAGCTCATGTATATCTTGGTTGAGCAAGAAGCAGCCTATTGTGGCCACTTCCAGTTGTGAGGCTGAGTATAGGGCAGCTTTCACAGCGACTGTTGAGTGTGTGTGGCTCAGACGCCTTATGGCTGATTTGGGTGTTGGCCAGTCTTCTGCCACCACCATCTTCACTGACAGTCAGAGCGCATTGGCAGTTGCGAGGAACCCTGTGTTCCATGCTCGCACTAAGCACATTGAGGTGCATTATCACTATGTCAGGGAGAGGTTCTCTACTGGGGAGATCAGCTTGGCATATGTGCCCACGTAGGAGAACATTGCAGACCTTTTCACGAAGGCTCTGCCTAGGGAGAAGTTTAAAGATTTTCGCAAAGCTTTGGGCTTACTTCCTTTTGTGGAGTGATTTCCACATAGCTTGGCACTTCCTTATACATGAGTGCCAGCTACTTGTTCACCGCATCACTCCCAAGGGGGATTTGTTGATATATTTAGGTAGTGATGTGTGTGAACACACTAGGACCGCCGGGGCACTTTTTTCCCTCTTTAGGAGGTTTTTTTCCCCCGGTTTGTATATACGCCTATTGCCCTAATGGGCTACTTATCTTTGTACATTCTCTGGTAATACATTTCAGTATTGTGTGTTTGTGCTCCAAGCTTCTTCTTCTTCCTAGTGCTGTTCGCGTGCTTCCGCAGACATCTATCTCCAACAACCTGTTTGTACTTGGTGCTTACCTTTTGGCTCCTCAAGATCAGAGAGTAGTGCTACATTGCTAGCCACATGATTTGAGCATCTTGAGTCAATGTAGAATAAGTGGTCATCATTTGTACCTGGTTTTGAAGTCATGTTCATGATTAGAAGAGAATCATCTTGCTCTTCTGTATAGTTGTTGTAGTCCTTTCTGGATTTGAAACCTCCTTGGTAGTTGCCATTGTATTTGTTGTTGTAATTGTTGTTGTAACCTTGGTGATGGTTGAATCTACCTCTTGACTGTGAGTATCCACCTCTTTGGTATCCTCTTCCTCTCTGATTTTTGTAATTCCTAAAACACATGTTGCATGGTGAGGAGTTATAAGATCCCCCTACCTTGCTTACCTCCTTTGCCCCTTCCTCTTGATGACCTACCTCTCCCTGCATATTTGGCTTGGGAGGTAGAGCCTTCATCTTCCCCCTTCTTGGCCTTGCCTTTGTCTTTAGACTTTTTATCTGTATATAGGGCAGAAGAGTTATTACCTTTGGATGTATCTCCATTCTTGTTGAGCTTTGCTTCATGCGTGAACAATTGTCCCATGAGAGTTGTAAGATCTGGAATTTGCATGTCCATGTAAAGGTCCATGGCAGTGGTGAAGCTTTCCGATTTGTCATCAGCCTTGATCCCATTGATCACTTGTCTTACAATCTGCTCTTCTTCAATCTCTTCTCCTATGCTTGCTAACTGATCTGCTACATCTTTAATCTTGGTCACAAACTCTGAAACAGCTTGCTTAGGTTGCTTCCTTAATGTGGTAAATTCAATTCACAACCGATTTTTTCTAGCCCTTGTGTTGGAAGAAAAATAAGATGACAAGGTTTCCCAAGTCTCTTGGGATGTCTTACAATTTCTAATATGTGGCAAAAGAAAATCGGAGATGGAGTTGAGTAAATAAGACCTTGCCAATGCATCCTTAGCACACCATGTGTTGAGCTTTTCATGTTCTTCCTTTGTTGGTAATCCTCTTGTTTTGAATGAGGGCAATTCCTCATCTCCTGAGATGTATCCATAGAGACTCCTTCCTTGTAAGTAGGTCTTCATCCTCAGAGACCATGCTTGATATCCTAGGAGATATTCCTTCAATCAAAGAGCTAACTTTTTCATCGAATCCTTTTGGTAGGTGTTTACAAAAGATTCCAAGTCAATTTGACTTTTACAAAGAGATAAAGTGGTAATAAATCACTAGCAATAGTTCCTATGCTTCTCCATAGGTGTATGGACTTCAATGCATCCATCAAGCTAAATGTGTAGGCTTGTGATTTACACCAACAATTAAAATCGAACAAACAAAAACTTCGAAAATTTTACAAGAGAATTTTTAGACGTGAGGTAGCCCAAAGAATAATCACAAGTAATTTTGAAGATCTTTCCAACACTTGGAACCTTAACATATATGTACCTTGATCAAATAATGAGAGATGAGTGACAAGAGAATAGACAAGAGATAATTATAAAAGTAAAGCTCTCGAATACTAACTACACGCTAAATTAATACTCAATGAAAATATAGAATGTGAACAATGACACAAAATTGAATATAAGGTTGATGGGTTCTAGGTACAAATGTATGAGAGAAGGGAGTGCTTAAAAGCTATAAGGTGTGAATGTGCTGGAAATAGCAAAATAATAGGACTAAATGTAGGAAATACAACCTACATGCTTGAATATGATGAAAATCTACAATCTTAATAGAGACTAGGGTTTCTCATAGGAAATAAATAGTGTTTCTCCTTTGAAATAAATAGTAATAAGATGTCTCTTGTTAAAGTGATAGGTTATCCCTTTTGTATGGTTTTGAATATGAGAATCCAAGTTTCTTTTGAAAATTGCATAATCATCTTCGTTAATAAAATCTAGAATTCTTGCATCTCTATGATAAATTTGACTTTTTGCTAGATATGCATCGCATGCAAGTAGCGATTTTACTTCTTTTTGGTACATAGAATATGTAGTCTTTGCTTTCAATAGCATAACCAATAGAAACTTCTTTGATAACATTTGTGAAGAGGTGATGGGAAGTATGCAAAGATGAGTGATGTTTGTAATAAACTTGTTCTATACCAGCCAATGTAACTCCAGGGATGTGTAATATACTTTTTTAGTTTCCCAATATGCACAAAGAGCCATCAAGTCCTTTGGAACACCATTGTCAAATGTTTGCATCAAAACAAATAACTTCCACTTTGCAAAGATTGAAGAAACCTTCTATTTTGGGAAGAGATGGTCATAGAAATATGCTCAAAGCTCACAACTTGGTATGAATTATCTAGAAATATTTTACACACACCTAATTGAAGTGTGTAGCTAACTAAAGCAATATATTTGATGAATTGAGCTTCACCATACACAGAGAAATGAATCTAACAAGTATGGGGTTTACCCCGACTTTTTAGGAGAAAGATGATGTGCATACACAATCAACTTCCATCATTCATATCTTCAAATCTACTAAAGCAATGATGATAAAACTTGATATATAGCTATGAACCTCTTTTTTAACTAACCCAAGTGAAATTATAGCAATTGGATACTCATACAGAAAAAAATAGACAAAAGAAGTTTGAATTGTGTACATGAGTGTACTACAATAGCATAAGAGGAATGACCTACTCAAAGTAATGATACAAATATGTATGATATTGAAAATATGATACATTGGAAGTGTAAAGGATACTCCATGAAGTGAGCACAATGTACGCTCAATAATGTAGCTCAATCTCTTTGGAATATGCGTGATATCGCACGACTACGAAGAGGGTATATTTATACATGATTTTCAAATTTGAGATTCGTGAGTTATCCACCTAAAAGGTGATCTAAACTTTAAGGATGATTTAATCTTGATTCCACCTAATTAAGTTCGTGGAATTAGCTCCTTATCACGAGATTCCATCTCCTTTTAGCTTTTACAAATAACCAATGTAAGTACAAGGTCTATTCTTGGAGTTTTCACAAGCATGTGTTCTCATGGCCATTACTAAATGGGATCACTTATTAGAGTAGTCCATGAAGCTTAGCAAAGCTCTTAGACTTACTTTTGCACCAACAAATCCCCCTCAAGCATAAGAAGCTTAAGTCTTCAATCCTTCAAGATCTTTTGCAATCCAATCATTGATTTGAACTTGTTTAGCTTGATTCGATCTAAAGCCTTTGTCATCATATCTGCACATTTTTGATGTGTTGACACATAAGATAATTGAATCTCTTTGCTTGTAATCTTTTCTCTGACATAATGATAATGCACTTCTATGTGTTTAGTCCTGACATGATAGATTGGGTTAGGAGCAAGATGCAATGAGCTTATGTTATCCCCAAAAATATGAGGAATGGATGATTCAAGACCTAAATCAGAATATAGAGTCTTAATCCACATTGATTCCTATGTAGCATTTGCAAGTACTCTATATTAAACCTTAGTTGATGAGAGTGCAACTGTGGATTGATTCTTTGAGTACCATGAGATCAACTCTGTACCTGCAAAGGTGTGATATCCAAATGTGCTTCTCCTATAATCTTTAGAGGGTGCCCAATCCACATCAGAGAAGAGTTTGATGTCTATACATGTCTGTGCATATCCTTTTGCTACTAATCGTGCTTCATACCTACTTATGCTACCATCAACATTGTGATTTACCTTGTAAACCCATTTGTAGCCTATGGGTTTCTTTCCTTGCGGCAATGGAATCAACTTCCATGTTTCGTTCCCATAAAGTGCAACCATCTCCTCATTAATAGATTTCTTCCAATATTCATTTTCAACTGCATCTTCAAAACAAGAAGGTTCAACATCTTGTATTACCTTGGTCATCTAGGCACAATGATGAGCCATGTAACTGTCATACATCAATCGCTGCACTAAATTTAGCATCCTCCTAGATCTTCTTGGTCCTGGGACACTTCTCCTTGTATCATCTGCATGTGCCTTTCTTACTCCTAGAGTCTTCACAGAGGGCAATCCAAGTTCCTCATCAAGACTCTTTTCTGAACCAGTTGAATCTCCATCATAGTCTTCAAAACCTGTAGATGTTTTACTACTAGCAGAAAGCTTTTCTTTACCTTTCTTGGATGTATTTGATGAATTTGTTGGACTGAAATTTCCATGCAATCTTACACTCCATGCATTTGAGTTGGAACTATTGCTTGGTGATGCATCTAATCCACTCAAAACTTGAGATTTTGCACTTGTTTTTTTAGCATTTTCTTTGTCATTTGGTTCAAGATTAAGTCCATCTTTGACATCTGCATAGAAGCTTGAAATTTCATCAAATACCACATCTCTGCTTACCTTCACCTATCATGTGAGTGGGTTATAACATTTATATCCCTTTTGCTTAAGGGAGTAAGTACCTAATGAAGATACATTTTTCTACTTTTGGATTAAGCTTCGTCCTCAACTCATCTGGAACATGTACATATGCAATACAGCCAAATACTTTCATATGTGATGAGTTTGACTTTTTACCTGTGAACTTTTCTTCAGGTGTAACTTGATATACAGTAGTAGTCGGAGTTCTCTTCATGATGTATACAACAATGTGCACAACTAGCCTAATAACAATGACACATATTCTTCTTAGCCATCAAGGCTCTTGCTATTTCTGCAATATATCTATTTTTGCATTCAACAATGCCATTCTGTTGTGGAGTGTACCTGCATGAAAATTGATATCGAATTCCATGGCTTTTAAGAATGTTACTGAACTCTTTTGACATGTATTCACCTCATCCATCAGACCTTAATGTCTGAATATACTTTCCTATCTGTTTTTCCACCATAGCCTTAAGATTCTGGAAGTGAATGAACACCTCACTCTTCTCTTTCATGAAATATACCCATACTTTTGGTCTATGGTCATCAATGAAAGTATCATAAAACCTGCAACCGCCCATAGATGTGGTCTTTGCACTATTTCTAGCATATTCTCACTGACATGCTTGTCATGTTGCACATACCTTTTGCATTTATGCAACCTTGGAATTTGTTAGTCAATTGACAATCTCCTTTGACTGCATCAATTTCAGCCCCTGCAAATTTGCATGTCCAATTCTTTTGTGCTGGATCTCTATATCAACAATAAATCCTGCACCTTTTGCAAACATGGCTACATTCATTTCAAGAATTTCACATTTAAGGTGAACATCCTACCCATTTTGTTTCCTTTGGCAATCAATCTTCCATCCTCTTTGTACTCTTCTACATCTAACCCGTCAGCATTGAGCTTGTAATCCCTAGTCAACCATTTGTTCAACAAAAACCAGATTCTTTGTTATATTTGGGGTTATATTTGGAACCTGTAGCACATCAACAAGATGTTTTACCTTCCCGTCCTCCATAGACAATGCTATATTTCTTGTATGCTCGATAGGGTGTGATGTCTTATCACCTGTTTCAACATATCTAGGAACTCGTAATTTTTGCAAACAACTAAACCATTATGCATGATTGGTCATGTGGTTTGAAGCACTTGAATCAACATACTAGACATTACCATTTGATTTTGAAACATCAACAAACATTATATTCATCATATGATGTTGGACCATGAACAACTTCTCAGAATCATCTGTGCTTGTGGATGCATAGTTATTTTGCTACCTTATGTTATTTTGATTCTTCAACCTAAAATCACATTCAAAATGTGCAGGTTTACGATAATTTCCACATCCTTAACTATCATTTCTCTAAAAATTTATGCGACATCTTTGGCTCCCCCTGCCTTGAAATTGTCCTCTACCTCCTGCATGATTCTGTTGTTGACCTTGGTCTTGATTATTGTGTCCTCTTCCACTTCCAAAGCCTCTACCTCTGCCTCTTACTCTACCAGAGTAGAATACCTGCTCAGAACTAGGTTTTCCTTGGGACTTTGAGTCCTCACCAAGATTCTTTTATTCAGTAATCAGCATGGACATCAGATCAACAAAATTAGGAATATTTTCCTTGGGCCGAATAGATATTCTGAACTGCTTATATGCAGATCCTAAACTACAAAGGCACACTTCCACCTTATCATCATCATCTACATTCACGTCAATAGATGCAAGTGACTCACATATGCTTTTTATTTTTAGAGTATAGTCACTGACAAACATGCCCTTTTTCTCTACTGTATGCAACTTGTTCTTGAGTTGCAATTTCCGTGCCTTTGTATTGGTCTCATACAATGTGAACAAACTGTTCCAAGCCCCTTTCGGAGTCTTGGCATCTTGTATGTGCCCAATCATGGTATCCTATATGCTAAAAGATAGCCAATACATTACCTTTTGTGCTCCTTGATTCCATTCGTCATATGCTCTTAACGGGTCTGCAGTCCGATTCCTCTCTGGTAACTATGGAACATTTTCATTATCTCCTTTGATGTACTTCTAGTAGCCTTTTGCCATCAGGAAATTCATCATTCTGAATCTCCAAGCATCAAAGTTGTTCTTGTCTAGCTTATCGCTCATAATCCGACTCATTCCATCCGCATTTGCCATTTTTGTAGCAATTCACAACACCACAAAAACAACAATGTTCAACACAACAATGTTCAAGCATCACTTCTGCTTGAACACTGTTGCACATTGACGTGATAGTTCGATCTCAGAAAACCACAGTTTTGGTGTATGTATAGTATACGAGGTTACTTGAAATTCTAGATCTAGAATATATGAATGTTGCGAAAAAGGATGCAAGTTACAATTTTGCAAACTCACTTGGTTTTTCTATGGCCCCTACCTTGCGGGCTTGAAATGGAGGTCAAGATGGCTCTGAAATAGAAATCTGACAAAAACAAGTGACCCTAAAGGGATAACTCTCAAATATATTTTGAGGCCTTCTACCTTCACGCTAATTCTCGTAGCAATCTGAGGTCGTTTGTGAATCGCGAGGAGATAAGGAAGAGAGCTCAAATACACACACTCTCACAATCAAAGAGGAGCACACACACAGATTGAGGCAAGGAGGAACGATCTTCTTCTTTTTCTATTACATGAAAGGAATGTACAAGAATGACCTAAAATAACAATACAACAAGTGCAATATATAAAGAATAGTACATAAGGAGAATCCTAATGTCCATAAATGAATGAGCTGGCAAGAGAACAAATGTCCCATCACTCTTAGTAGATAAATCTAATAAAGCTCATTGAAGTATCCCTGACATATACCGATGTGACCACTATACGTGTAAGAGAAATGAAAAAGTGATACATGTCATCCTGAATCATCACATGTTGAGCTTGATATCTCAACATATGGTCCATCTGCTACAGTCATCAATGAATGACACATAATACATGGATCCAAAAATTGAAGGCCCCTTGCTTGGTCCCCATACATCTGTGTGGACCAACTCCAATAGCCCGGCATGTATGTAACCTTTTTTGGTGAAGGATTGCATGTATGACTTACCAAATTGACAAGCACTATATTTTTAAATCATATATTACTTGGATATATTTGGTAGACCAAGTACATTCTGATCCCTATTGATTTTCTTGAGAGATCTTTCACCTAGAAGTGCCCTAATCTCTTGTGCCAAATTTCCAAGTATGATAGAGTTTGTGTGCCATAATTGAATAGTGCAATGTTCTTGGTGTGTTGGAGTTCAAAGGTGAACAATCTACCTGTTTTTTCTCCTCTTGCTATCTTCTTGAATCCATGATGTGGGTCTTCAAAAAATGCTCCATGCTTAGTGAATCTGACCTACAATCCCTTCTCAACAAATGACCTACACTTATGAGGTTCTTGGTAATAGTTAGAACATACAATACTATGCTTAGTAAGTTCATATTACCATATGAAATCTTCACATTACCTATCTTCTCAACTAGATGCCTTGTGTCATCTCCTGTTTAGACTTCATGCCTATTCCTTGGATATTCCAAATATGAGAGTAGAGTTGCATTGCTTGCCACATGATTTGAGCATCTTGAGTCTATATAAAACACATGTTTATCTGCTTTACGTTGCTTCATAGTCATGTTCATGAGAAGAAGCGAGTCTTCTTGAGCTTGGTCATCTGCATAGTTGTTATAGTCTCTCCTTCTTTTGTATCCACCTTGGTAGTTATTATTGTTGTATGAAATTTTTATTGTATCCATAAGAATTGTTGGATCTTCCTCTTGAGTTTCCATAGAATCCTCTATTGTATCCTCTTCCTCTTTGGTTTGTTGTATTCTCGAACCAATTCTTTATAATATGATTGTTTAGAACACATATGGCGCAGGGTGATGAGCATTGGGTTCTCCTCTTGCCTTGTCTACCTCCTCTATCTCTTCCTCTTGAGCCTCTACCTCTACCTGCAAAGTTTGCTTGAGGTGTACTACTTTCATCATCAGAATTATTATGCTTGCTTTTTTTATCCTTGTTTTCATTCTTGTTTGTATAGAGAGCAGAGGATTGATTAGCTTTTGAGTTATCTCCATTATTCATCAGCTTTGCCTCATGTGTGAACAATTGTCCCATGAGCGTGTTGAAATCAAGAACTTGCATGTCCATGTAGAGGTCCATAGCTATGGTGAAGGCTTCCCATTTTTCATCAGCCTTGATACCATTGATTACTTGCCTTACTATTTTTTCTTCATCAATGACTTCTCCAATGCTTCCAAGCTGTTCTAAAAGGTCCTTCATCTTGGTGACAAAGTCAATCACACTCTGCTTGGGCATATTTTTAAGTGTTTTGAACTCCATCCATAACTGGTTCCTCCTGGCCTTCGTGCTTGATGATAAGAATGCTTCAAGAGCATTCCATGCTTCTTTGTGAAGTTTTAGAATTCCTATTGTCTGGAAGTAGAAAATCAAAGATAGAGTTAAGAATGTATGACCTTGCTAAGACATCCTTTGAGCACCATGCATTCAATCTTTCTTGTTCCTCTTGTTTTGGTTGGCCCTTGCTTCTAAGGATTGGAATCATCTCATCTCCAGATATATAACCATAGAGATTCCTTCCTTTTAGATTAGCTTCCATTTTGAGTTACCATGTTAATAAATTCCTCAATCTAGTTTGTCAATGGATGAGGTGAATCCATCATCCATGATATGTTGCTCTGATACCACTATGAAGAGGTGATGGGAAGTATGTAAAGATGAGTGGTATTTTTTTGCAGTAGACATGCTCTACACCATCCAATGTAACTGCAGGGATGCTTATACCTTTTTAGCTTCCCAAATATGCACAAAGAACCATCAAGTCCTGTGGAACATCATTGTCAAATGTTTGCATCAAAACGCATAACTTCCACTTTGAAAAGATTGATGAAACCTTCTATTTTGGAAAGAGAAGGTCACAAAAATATGCTCTACATATATGATGAAGTATATATGGAGCAACCTCAAGGGTTCTTGGATATCAAAGTTCAAAGGCAAATGCAAGTCTACTTATCAAAAGTACAAATGAAGGTATAATCTATATTTGTATTTATGTAGATGATATTATAATCACATGTACCTCAAATGAAGAAAGCTTCAAGAGCTTGGATCTATAGGCTTGTGAAGTATCTCAATGATCTTGGGTATCAAAGTTCAAAGGCGAATGCAAGTCTACTTATCAAAAGCACAAATGAAGGTATAATCTACATTTGTATTTATGGAGATGATATTATAATCACATGTATCTCAAATGAAGGAATCAAGGAAATAAAGGGATAACTTGAGAAGGAATTCAGGATAAGTGATATAGGGAAGTTATCATACTTTCTTGGAATGGAAATCACTTATGTAGATCATGGTATATATGTATCAAAAGAAATTTTGAACCTATTGAAGAAGTTCAACATGGAGAATTGCAAAGAAGCTTCAACTCCACTTGAAGTTAATCATAAGCTTAACAAATATGATGGTGCAAAATTCAAAGACATGAGGAAGTATCAATATTTAGTGGGAAGTTTGATTTATGCTACACTAACAGGACCTGATCTCAGTTATGCAGTGGAAGTCCTCTCATAATTCATGCATTGCATAAAGTTGAGAGCATATAGTGACTCACCTTGGGCAAGAAGTCAAGATGATAGAAGATCAACACATTGATACATGGTGCCATAGGTGATAAGCTTGTAAGTTGGTGCTCAAAGAAACAACATACAATGGTATTATCATCAACTGAAGCAGAATACAAAGGGCTTGTGGAAGAAGCTAAAGAAGTAGTATGGATGTAGACCTTGTTCAAAAGCTTGGGCATTGATCAAGGTATAGCTATAATACATGGTGATAATATGAGTTCAATTTATCTTGCAGCAAATCTAGTATTTCATGCAAGAACAAAACGTATAGAGATCCATCATCATTTCTTGAGAGAAAAAGTAACGGAGAAGGAACTTGAAGCGGTGTATACTCCTACAAAGGTTCATATAGGAGATATCATGAAAAAAATCTTGGATGGAGTGAAGACAAGTAGATTCAAAGGAATGACAATAATAAAAGAGAAGGAGATTGTATGAAGAGACAAAAAATGTTAATTAGTGATTGAGCGGGAGATGTTGGCGGTTCACTTAGAAATTAAGCATAAAGACATGAAGACATAAGTAGAAAGAAGAAGAAAAAAGAGCTATAGAACTTGGAAACTCAAAAAATCATGCCTATGTGAAGGGATAAATTCGCAAATGTAATATAGTGATGAAATTAGGTTCAATTTTATCTAGAACTTTCAATATTACGAGTTTGAGAAATAAGAGCATATAGACCAAATTTGTATAAGTTAATTTGAGAGAAATAAAGGTAGTTGAACTCCATTTGTAAGTCCTAAGATAGTAGAGGCAATTGGGTTATTTTCTGAGAGAGATGATGGCAAGAGATCATTCATAGGTACATATCTTTCTATGGCTATGAGCAAAATGAGGCTAAGCCATTTTTTACACATCTTCTATAATAGCAAACACATGTTTGTGTAGAAGGATTTGAGTTAATTCTCCTTGTGAAGAAATGTAAATGATCTCATAACTGTATGAATGTTTGTTGGAAGTTATGAGTTTTCTGGCACAGATTTCATTGATATTCTAAGAGTCACATCTCAAAGTATGCTGTAAAGCTTTTTATGAGTGATAGCTCATTTTAAAGCTATAATCCTTAAATACAATCGACCAAAAGATCTTTGCAAAATAGGACATGTGCTCAAAGAAATAAGCTTAATAGCAAAGACATGTCAAATTGATGAAGGTAATTTTTAGATTTCATACATAGTGTAACTTTTGATGAAATTTCACATTATTTGCAAGTAATTACTTGAAAGCTTTTATTGGAATGTGTTGCTTACTATATTTAAGAACTTCTTTTAATCATTGAGCACAAGAATCTTTGAGATTCAAGTCAAATTAGGGAAGAATTGAAGCCAAAAGAAAAGGTGCATTTCAGAAAGAGTAGTTGTTCACATTTACTAAGGAAAGTATCAAAGTTTTTGAAGTTTGAAGTCTTGCTAAATTAATGGTGATTATAAAGGCTTTCTAATATCACATTATCTTGGTGCTTGTGATGTTTCATACATAAAAAAATAAAGAGTTATCCAAAACTGGCTGCAAAAGAGACAAAGAAAAAAGAGGCTGGAATGGTTATTGCAAAAGCCTCTACACCCAAATAAGAGTCTACAAATCTTGTGCAAAATGAAGAATGGGATTTTACTAATGTCTGCAATTATGAACTATCTTCTCATGAATAGTGTATATTTGTAGTAGACTCAGATGATTGGTACTTTGATAGTAGGGCAACCAAACATATTACCTCCCAACATAATTTCTTCACTTCACTTGAGCTTGCCCCTATAGGATATACTATGATATGTGCCAATAACTCTTGTCCTATGTGGGAGTTGGTAAGATCATTTTGACTACTGCTGATGGTAGTTCTTTTACATTATTGGATGCTTTATTTGTGCCAAGGATCAAGAAAAAAATTTGTTATCAATTTTAGCATTAGCCGAGATCGGTTTGATTGTGAAATTTGTTGATGATAGATGTACAGTTCATGATCTGTCAAATGGTGACATCATTATTTTTTCTGGCATTTTATATTGTAGGCTATATAAGCAAAGCCTTGGCATGCATAATTTGGTCATTTGAAGTGCTAGTTTGTTATACCCATAGAAATCTGAAATGGTGTCCTCTCTGCCCAAACTTGAGGCAGTTGGTAAACATGTTTGTGAAGGTTGTATTTCAGGCAAAATGCAAAGTTTCTCCTTCCTAAAAGATGGTTCAGTTCGAGCTACTCAGAAATTATGGCTTGTTCACTGTGATGTCTGTGATCCTATGGAGACACCTTCTGTTGGGAACTACCTTTACTTTGTGATTTTCATTAATGATTTTTCTAGGCATGCATGGGTATATCCAATGAAAGCAAAGTCCAAAATAGTTGTATGCTTCAAAATGTTTCTGGTTTTGGCTGAAAATCTGTTAGCATGTAAAATAGGAACCCTCCACTTTTATCGAGCGAGGGGATATATGTCTTCTGACTTTAATGAATTTTTGGCTGAATGTGGGATAAAACATCAATGTATAATGCCATATACACCTCAATAGAATGGAGTTACAGAAAGGAAAAACAAGTCACTTAAAGTGATGCTATATATTATACTTGCCTATAACCCAGAATAAAATGGAAAGATTGAGAGAGGACATCCTTCTATAGTAAATGAAATCTCTAAGGCATGTGATTGAGATATCAGGCAATGGCCAAGATATCTTCCGTTTGCTTTACGGGAAGATAGGATGAAATATATGAGAATAACTGGATTTATGCCAGTTAAGCTCATGTATTGCCCAAAGCCTATTTTTCCAATACATACTCATATAATAGATTAGATAAGTTTATACTAGGAAGATAATTTATCACGAGAAGAGTTGCTAGCTTTGAGAATTAAACAACTTGAACAAGGGAAAGAAAATATGAAAGAAGCTATTAAGAATTTAAAGGATTCATGTTTTAAAAAATAAGATCTATTTTGATAAGAACCATCGACTTAGGCCATGATTGATAGAGTCAGGGAATTGGGTAATTGTCTATGATAGTACCTTTGATATCCAACATGATGCATGACGTAAATTGACTAAAAGATGGTTTAGGCCTTATGTTGTTGTTTCTGTTTTTTTATATAGGTACATATGCTTTAGGTGAGCTTGATAGAACTCCTTTGATAAATTTGATTGCAAGAAAGAGAATCAAGTTGTTCAAATGAAGATCGAGCAGTGACTATGAAATAGATGAAGAGCTCTTGATGAAAACACTATGCAAAAAAGATGAATGAGGTGAAATAGTTCTTTAATCTATTTTATTTTTGAGTTTTTTATAGAGTTTCGTTTCATGCATTTCATGATTACACAAGTATATTATTCTGATCTGTAAAGTAAATGATTAAAATTATGACAAGATGGATTAGAAGCTAAAATAAGGATATGTATGAATTGGAGATAAGAACTAGAGACCGTATTGTTATTGTAAAGATGGATGAGGGAAATCTTAACTTGTGACTCTTAGTAGATGTAAGCTTATGTTATATAGGTAGGCTGCCTTAATTTCTAAAATCATTTAGCTAATAAGATCCTAATTCCATCTATAGTATGCTTCTAAAACCTCTGCTTTGATTAGGGGTTAAGCCTTTCCTCTTTAACAAAAAAGTTGTAAAGGAAAAATTATAGATAAAAAAAAGAAGTACATCAATGGTTGTTACAAAATGATAAAAGAAAAAAAATGAGAAAAAGAAAAACAATGAAAAAGAATGAGAAACAAAAAGAAAAAATAGGTTTCATGACTTGGTTGGTCTCAAATCACCTTTTGAAATGTATTATGCGGGCTACATGAGGTCGATGCATGCTCTAGAGGAATTAGTTAGTATCATCTATGGCATGTGGCTAAGAAAATTAGTGCTAGAACAATTATAAGATAAACATTACTTTTGAATAGGGTCGATAGAGAAGCAAGTACCACGACTATCTAAATGATTTCTATAGGATTTTCTAAAACTTGTTTTCAATTTTATGCATTGAACGAAACAGTTTTGATTCAAGCTTGAGTAATTTTAAAAGTTTCTTTACTATCACACTTTGTACTTTCATTTAAAAGCATATTTGATATACCGTTTGTAAATAATTAGAAAAATTTTTTTCAGAAGAGTTTGATACTACCTTCTATGATCTATAGGTTGGCCCATTGGGACGATGTGCAGGTTTAGTAGGGGTAGATATCGAAAGGATTTCTCCACTCTAACTAACATTCAGAAAAATTAAAATTTTCTTACAGATTGATGATCTCTAAATCTCGTAAAAATGTGTTCCATGTGATTCACTGATTTGATTGCTCTCTCTCTTTAGTATCTGTAGGTTGAAGAAGACAAAAATGTGCTCAGATGAGAATAGGAAGAGATATTTGAACCCTCATTAGAAATCTTTACTTTGTGTTCAACTTTGTATCTATTTGAACCCTCTTTTTATTTATCTCCTTATAAAACCTCCAATTTAATTCTTCATAACTGTGGATATAAATATATCATAAACACACACACACACACACACACACAGATATATATATATATATATATATATATATATATATATATATATATATATATATATATATATATATATATATATATATATATTTGTATATATGTATATATGTGTGTGTGTATGTATGTGTGTGTATGAGTACGCTAGGATATGAACCTATGTGCGAATGTGAAACCCTATGTGTTTATGTGAGTTAATTAATCTTATGTATGTGAATTCTTAACACCCATGATGTGCTACACATATTTTTTGTGACTACCTATGTGAACAACAGATGTGTGTGTTTTTTGTGCATTTACATGTATGATTGTATGCATGTTTGTGGGTATTTGTGAGTATCTTTATGTGTATTTGATTATATGTTCTCCATGTGCATGTATCTGCAAACATACTACATGTGTGTATGTGTATGTTTATATGTGTGAGCTTTGTGTGTGAATGTGTGTCTAACGGTGCTCATATATGTGTGAACATAAGTATACCCAAATGTGTGTGACTATGTTCATGTGTTTATGTGGTTGTACATGGGTATGAATGTGCATGTGAAAATGTGTCCATGTGTATGCATGTGCATTGTTGTGAATGAGTAGGTGTATACCTATCCATATGAGAAGTATGAGTATATGTTTAACCTACGTGCCTATATGTGTAAGCATGAAATCTATATTGATAATAGTGTATGTTTAACTTTATGTGTATAAGAATATGCATGTAAAGGTGCTTGTGCTATGTGTGTTTATATGGGCTAGGTGCCTATGTGCATTATGCGTTATGTGGGTATGGGAATGGACCTAATTGTATGTGTGATTTATCCTATATGTGCCTAAGTGTTTTAGTACCCTAAGTGTTTGTGATTATTACCCTATGAACTTGAGCCTCTCAATATTCAAAGAATTAGAACATTGAGCCTCTCAATATTGAAAGAATAAATAAAACAAAACAGAACAAAAATAAAACAAATAAAAATGAAAGAAAAATAAAAAAAACGTGAGTAAGTGTGTGTGTATATGTATATATGTGATTTTGAGTGTGTGATTTAAGCGAGGAGTATGTGAAGTGTTTTTATGTGTGCTGAGAGTTGTATGCATGTGAGTGTGAGTATGCATGAACTGTATGGTGTGCATGTGTTTGCTTATAAGTGAGTAGTGATTGTGTGTGTGTGAGGTTGCACGAGAAAGAAGTATTAGTAGGTATGTCCGCATGTATGTATATTTGTTTGTATATATATGTGTGTGTGATTGTATGGATTTTTCTAATGCTATTTTATAGGTACATGGAATCAAAGAGAGAAAAAGAGAGAGAAGTAGAGAGATACTTTCTTCCATCCTCTGACTGCTCCTCACACAGGCAACAAAGAGGGAGAGAGAGAGAGAGAAAGAGAAAGAGAAAGATGTTGGAACAAACCAATCACAAATTGGTGATTATAAAGATCTTGAATCAAGCTTGTGATCAGATTGAAGTGGAAGAAAACACTTGAGAGAGTGAAGAGATCTCAAGGGACATGCTTTATTTACATATGGAAGTCAAAAGATGTCTGAGTTAGACCTATGGCATAAAAGGCTAGGTCATTTCAATGAGAGAGCTATAAAGGAAATGTCAAAGAATCAAGTGGTGCTTGGTTTGCCAAAAATTGAAGGGCAACACATGGTGTACAAGTGTGAAGCTTGTCAATTAGGTAAAGCACACAAAAGTTCATACAATAAATCAGGGTACAAGTATTCAAATATGATTGAATTGGTTCATGTTGGTGCATTTTGCCCAAGCCTACATGCTTGATATGCTTGATATTATCCTCATTTGTAAGTCACATGAGTAGTCATGTGAACACCTCTTGTAAAAGAGTACATTTTATCTCTTGTAAATGGAAAAAGAAAAAAGGAAAAGGATGGCTTACCTCATCCATGATATAAAAGCAAATTCGTGGCTCCAACTACCAAAATCACGAATTTTTGAGCTGAGGGAATCTCTCCTAACTTTGGGGATCACTTTTAGGTGGAGCCATTCGAATTCGAATTCAAAACTCCCTCCAAGAATAGCTATAAAAGGAGCAAGAAGGAAGAGGCGATTAGCAAGCCTTGTATGTGACCACTTCATGTCATTTTGTAGAGATTGAAGAGCTTACTCCATAGCTCTATCATTCTACTCCCATTGTGCAAAGATTCATTGCCAATGTGGTTGTAATCATATGTGAATCTATACATTTATTATCATCTACCTCTCTGTTTTGTTCTCTGCTATACTCACTCAGAGCAGTAACTTCAGAAGGTCATATCTCGAGTTTTACTGAACATTTTTCAGTGTTTTAAAGTGCGTTGGATAGCTCTCACTGTCTAGTTTCTACCTATAAATTTTCAAGGTCATTGGATTTATACTTTTGGAGATATCTGCATTTTACTGCTTACTGGTCTATCTCTGCAGAGCCCCGAGAATTGTGGGAATGTTCCAGAACTTGATGAAACTTGTTCTCAGTGCTCAGTCCATCATTTGAAGTGTTTTAACTTGGAATAGGAAGCTTGCTAAGTCTATTTGCTATGCCCAAAAGGAATTTTTCTAATTCCTTCCAGGTTGAGAGCACTGTTCATTTTTTCCAGCAGGTGTATGTCCAAAAATAGCAAGTTTTGGGAGCTAGTCATTTCGCAACTTGTCGGTCTTGACTTAAACTTTTGGGATACATGTTCCAAAGTACTTGGCTGATATTTTGGTGGATTTAGGAAGCTCAAAGGGTCTACTAATCAACTCTGAAGTCTCAGTTGGCTGGTGTGAAGCTGGTTGTAGCGGCACCTACTCATCTTTGGATTGCATCCACCATCTCTCTTCACAGTGGTATCAGAGCATAGTCAAGCAACATGGGAGATGGATTTCCATCAACAATTGACAAATTGGATCGAAACAACTACCCGGCATGGTCTCTAAGGATGGAGGCTTACCTTCAAGGGAGGAATCTATATGGATTCATATCCGGAGATGAAGCAATGCCAACCATGAGGAACAAAGGGCAACCATCACATGAAGAAGTGGAAGGACTTTCGAATTGGTGTTCGAAGGATGCACTTGCAAGGTCCTATATTCTAAACTCAATCTCTGATTTTCTTTTACCTCATGTCAAGGGATGCAAGACATCAAGAGAAACCAGGAATGCACTTGCTTCTTTCTTCTCTTCCAACACTCAAGCAAGGAAGAACCAATTGTGGATGGAGTTCACAACAATGAAGAAAAGCCCGAAGCAAAATGTGACTGATTATGTCACAAAGATGAAGGAGATTTCCGACCAACTTGGAAGCATTGGAGAGGTAATTGAAGAGGAGCAAATCATAAGACAAATCATGAATGGAATCAAAGCAGACGACAAGTGGGAGTCATTCACAACAGCCATGGATTTATACATGGATATGCATGTACCCGACCTCAACACACTCATGGGCCAACTCTTCACTCATGAAGCAAAGATTAGCAAAGGTGGTGAGTCCTCAAGAGGTAATCAAACTTCTGCCTTATATTCTGATAAAGCTAAGGTCAAGGACAAGTCAAAGAATAGAAAGAATGAAGATGAAGGAAGCTCTTTCCAAGCAAACTTTGCAGGTAGAGGAAGAGCTAGAGGAAGAGGCAGAAGTGGAAAGCAAGGCAGGGGGAGATTCCAATCATCTCAACCTTGCAACATATGTGGCTTATCTAACCATACTACTGAAGAATGTTTCAGGAACCCGAGGAACTCAAGAGGAAGAGGATTCAATAGAGGTGGCTATGGATCAAATAGAGGCAGGTACAATGGAGGCTACAACAACAACTACTACAACAACAATTACAACAACAACAACAACTATCAAAGTGGCCATAGAGGAAGAAGAGATTACAATAACTATGCAGAGGACCAAAGTCAAGAAGATTCATTATTGATTATGAATCTATCAACGAAGAAGGGTAAGGATGCTGATCACATATTTTACATTGATTCGGGATGCTCGAACCATGTAGCAGGAAATGTGGCTTTACTTTCTGATTTGGAAGATCCTCATAACAAGCATGAAGTGCAGACAGGAGATGACACAAAGCACTCAGTGGAGAAGATAGGTAATGTGAAGACATCAGATGGGAATATGAACCTCTTAAGCAAAGTCTTGTATGTCCCTACAATTACCAAAAATTTAATAAGTGTTGGACAGATTGTTGAAAAAGGATTGCAGGTTAGATTCAATCGATTTGGAGCATATGTTGAAGACCCAAGGCAAGGCTTTCGAAGGATTGCCAAAGGAGAAAAGACAGGAAGGCTTTTCACTTTTGAAGTGGAAGATACAAAGAACATAGCTTTGTTTAGCTATGGATCTCAAACTCTAACAGAGTTGGAGATATGGCACAAAAGGCTTGCTCACATTGGTGAGAGGACACTCAAACAGATTTGCAGGGACCAAAGTGTACTTGGTTTGCCTAATATCACAAGGCAACACATGATTTATAAGTGTGAAGCTTGTCAACTCGGCAAGGCTCATAGACAACCTTTCAATAAGAAAGGATATATGTATCAAAATCCTTTGGATCTAGTGCACACGGATGTGTGGGGTCCAAGTAAGGAGCCATCTATATCAGGCTCAAGATATTATGTGTCTTTCATAGATGATTGTAGCAGGTGGACCATTCTGTTTTTCATGAAGCACAAGGATGAAGTGTTTAATTGCTTTAAGAAGTATATTGCTCTTGTTGAAAATCAAACAGGTAGGACTTTGAAAAGACTCAGATCAGATGGTGGAGGAGAATACTTCTCTTCTGAATTTGATGCCTTCTTGCATGAAAGAGGCATTAAAAGGGAAGTCACTACAAGGTATACACCTGAACTCAATGGTGTAGCAGAGAGGAGGAATAGAGCTATCGTCGAAGCTGCAAGGTCCATGCTCAACGAAAAGGGATTGCCGAACTACCTATGGGCAGAGGCTGTGTCGACAGCCACATATCTCATAAATAGACTTCCATCTAAGTCACTAGATGGAACCACTCCATATGAAGTGTGGAATGGAAGAAGACCTAGTCTAGAGCATTGTAAAATCTTTGGATGCTTAGCCTATGCTCACATTCCTTCTCAAGTAAGAGGGAAATTGGATCCCAAGGCAGAAAAGTGTGTATTCATTGGTTATGATCAAAACCAAAAAGGATATAGATTGTACAATCCAACCAATAAAGGATTTTCTGTGAGTAGAGATGTAATTTTTGATGAAAACAAATCATGGTTTGATGATGACAGGAAAGTGAAGCTGCCATATGACTTGGATGAAGATTTTCCATCACTTCAACCAAAGGAGCCAAAGCAGATTGAAGAAAGTGATTCGGAGATTGACCTAGAAGACTTGGAAAGACTAAAGCTATGGAAGAACAAAGGTAAAGCAAAGATGCAGGATGCTACATATGGACCCGAGAGCTCACATCAACCACTTAGAAGGTCTTCGAGGGAGAAGAAGAAACCAGAGAGGTTTGGTTATGATACTTCTTTGGTCACCAAGCACTCAATCTACATTGCAAAGGATTCAACCAATGAAGAACCTACCACATTCGAAGAAGCACAAAGCAAGAAAGCTTGGAGAGATGCAATGGATGAAGAAATGGAAGCCTTGAAGGAGAATGACACTTGGGAGCTTGTACCTAACAAGCCATCTATGAAGATAATCGGATCTCGATGGATATACAAAATCAAGAGGAATCCAGATGGAAGTATAAATAGACACAAAGCAAGGTTAGTTGCTAAAGGGTTTGCTCAAACCCATGGTATTGATTATGAGGAGACTTTCTCTCCTGTTGCAAAAATGCCTACAATTAGGGTTCTCATTAGTCTTGCTGCATCTAGAAATTGGAATCTTTATCAACTTGATGTAAAGAATGCTTTCTTGAATGGATGGATTTCTGAGGAAGTGTATATGGCACAACCTCCTGGATATGAGGATGCACATCATCCTAACTATGTATGCAAACTAAAGAAAGCTTTGTATGGATTGAAGCAAGCTCCAAGAGCTTGGAATTTCAGATTGGTTACTTATTTGCAAGACCAAGGATTCAAAGCTAGCAAGGCGGATACCTCTTTGTTCATAAAGAGGAATGGATCTGAAGTGATCTATTTATGTGTGTATGTTGATGATATTATTATCACAGGCAATGATCTTGAAGGAATCAAACAGGTAAAGAGTCAAATGAAGGAGGAGTTCAAGATAAGTGACCTCGGACCACTCACTTATTTTCTTGGATTGGAGTTGATCTACACAGATTCAGGTATATACATCACACAAAGGAAGTATGTCCATGACATGCTCGTCAAGTTCAAGATGGAAAATACAAAGTGTGCAGGTACACCTATGGAGCAAAATCATAAGCTTAGTGCTTATGAAGGAGAGCCAATTGAAGACATCACAAGCTATCAAAGCTTGGTTGGAAGTTTGAACTATGCAACACTCACAAGGGTGGATATATGCTATAGTGTTAGCATATTGAGTCAGTTTATGCATAAGCCGAGAAGACCACATATGGAAGCGGCCAAGCGAGTCCTCAAGTACCTAAAGGGGACCATGAATGAAGGTTTGTTTTATTCATATACTTCAGATATTGAGCTAAAGGTCTACTCAGATGCAGATTGGGCCGGATCTAAAGATGATAGAAGAAGCACATCAGGGTATATATCATTTGCAGGTTCAAAAATCATTTCTTGGTCATCGAAGAAGCAACCAACCGTGGCATTATCTTCTACTGAAGCAGAATATAGAGGTTTGGCTAATGCAACTCAAGAAATCATGTGGTTAAAATCTTTGTACACAGATCTTGGACTTCATTCTTCAACACCTCACATTTTTGGTGACAACACAAGCTCACTACATCTAGCAGCTAATCCGGTATACCATGCTAGAACCAAGCATATTGAAGTCCACTACCATTATGTAAGGGAGAAGCTATTGAGCAAGGATATTCAACTATCCTATGTCTCTACAGATATGCAATGTGCAGACATGTTGACGAAAGCTCTTGATGGTACGAAGTTAAGTAGATTCAAGTTGATGATTGGCTTGCAGGAAATCAAGGACAATTGAAGACTTATTTGGAGGCCAAGCATGTTAGGCTTGAGGGGGAGCTGTTGGTGCATTTTTCCCAAGCCTACATGCTTGATATGCTTGATATTATCCTCATTTGTAAGTCACATGAGTAGTCATGTGAACACCTCTTGTAAAAGAGTACATTTTATCTCTTGTAAATGGAAAAAGAAAAAAGGAAAAGGATGGCTTACCTCATCCATGATATAAAAGCAAATTCGTGGTTCCAACTACCAAAATCACGAATTTTTGAGCTGAGGGAATCTCTCCTAACTTTGGGGATCACTTTTAGGTGGAGCCATTCGAATTCGAATTCAAAACTCCCTCCAAGAATAGCTATAAAAGGAGCAAGAAGGAAGAGGCGATTAGCAAGCCTTGTATGTGACCACTTCATGTCATTTTGTAGAGATTGAAGAGCTTACTCCATAGCTCTATCATTCTACTCCCATTGTGCAAAGATTCATTGCCAATGTGGTTGTAATCATATGTGAATCTATACATTTATTATCATCTACCTCTCTGTTTTGTTCTCTGCTATACTCACTCAGAGCAGTAACTTCAGAAGGTCATATCTCGAGTTTTACTGAACATTTTTCAGTGTTTTAAAGTGCGTTGGATAGCTCTCACTGTCTAGTTTCTACCTATAAATTTTCAAGGTCATTGGATTTATACTTTTGGAGATATCTGCATTTTACTGCTTACTGGTCTATCTCTGCAGAGCCCCGAGAATTGTGGGAATGTTCCAGAACTTGATGAAACTTGTTCTCAGTGCTCAGTCCATCATTTGAAGTGTTTTAACTTGGAATAGGAAGCTTGCTAAGTCTATTTGCTATGCCCAAAAGGAATTTTTCTAATTCCTTCCAGGTTGAGAGCACTGTTCATTTTTTCCAGCAGGTGTATGTCCAAAAATAGCAAGTTTTGGGAGCTAGTCATTTCGCAACTTGTCGGTCTTGACTTAAACTTTTGGGATACATGTTCCAAAGTACTTGGCTGATATTTTGGTGGATTTAGGAAGCTCAAAGGGTCTACTAATCAACTCTGAAGTCTCAGTTGGCTGGTGTGAAGCTGGTTGTAGCGGCACCTACTCATCTTTGGATTGCATCCACCATCTCTCTTCACAGTTCATACAGATGTGTGGGATCCCTCAAGGGACTATAGCATAAATGGATCCAGATATTATGTGTCGTTTGTTGATGATGCAACCAGAGGGATTACTTTATATGTAATCAAGGATAAATCAGAAGTCTTCAAGACATTCAAACATTATCATGCTTATGCAGAAAGGATTACAGGACAAAAGCTTAAGAGGTTGAGATCAGATGGAGGGGGAGAGTATTTCTCTAAAGAGTTTGATGATTATTTGTGGAATGCAGGTATAAAGAGAGAAGTAACTTGCAGGTACTCTCCTCAATAGAATGGAGTTGCAGAAAGAAGAAATAGAACTCTTGTAGAATTTGCAAGAGCAATGATGAAGGAAAAGACTTGTCCAAATTACTTATGGGCAGAAGCTATCAACACTGCAACATACCTTGTGAATAGGTTACCTTGAAAAGCTTTGGATGGAAGAACTACTTATGAAGCATGGTGGGGTAAGAAACCTACTCTTGATCACTGTAAGGTATTTGGATGCTTATCATATGCTTATGTTCCTTCACAATTGAGACATAAGCTAGAACCCGAAGCAGAGAAGTATGTGTTTATTGGGTATGATGATAGACAGATGGGTTACAGGTTGTGGAGTCCATCTACAAAGCAATTTCTTGTTACCAAAGATGTTACATTTGATGAGCAAAGCACATGGTATACAGGGTCAACAAATGATTATGCAGATGACAAAGAAATACAAAGGAAAGGGAAGGCAAAAGTAAATGTGTATGAAGAAGATATTGATGATGTTGGCTATAAAAGTAAATTGCAGGATAATGTAGAAGATGGGCCAAGATTTGATCCAGAATCAAATGTGGCTGAGACTTCAAGAAGTGCAGAGGTCAGAAGATCCTCAAGAGAAAGGAAAGAGCCTATAAGGTAAAGTTATGATACATCTTTTCTAACAACAAAAAATTATGCATACATTGTGAAGACAGAAGAGGATCCAATTACTTATGAAGAAGCTAAAGGTAAACAGAATTAGGAGAAGGCAATGCAAGAAGAGGATGATGCTCTACTTGAAAATGAAACTTGGGAATTGGTGCCAAGACCAAAGAATCAGAAAGTCATTGGATGTAAGTGGGTGTATAAAACAAAAAGGTTTGCAGATGGAAAGGTGTCTAGATACAAGGCTAGACTTGTGGTTAAAGGTTATGCCCAAACTTATGGGTAGATTTTGATGAAACCTTTAGTCCTGTTGCTAAGATGTCTACAATTAGATCATTGATTGCTACTGCAGCTTGTAAAGGATGGAAGTTATCACAATTAGATGTGAAGAATGCATTTCTGAATGGATACATTGCAGATGAAGTATACATGGAGCAACCAGAAGGTTTCATGGATTCAATTGGAACAGATTATGTGTGTAAGCTCAAGAGAGCTTTGTATGGGTTGAAGCAGGCTCCAAGAGCATGGAATTACAGGCTTGTCAAGTTCTTGAATGATTGTGGATTTCAAGCATCAAAGGCAGATAGTAGTTTGCTAGTAAAGGCAAGTGAAAATGGATACATATACATGTGTATTTATGTTGATGATATTATTGTCACAGGTACATATGCTCAAGGAATCAATGAACTTAAGAAACAAATAGAGAAGGATTTTAAGATAAGTGATTTGGGAAACTTATCTTATTTCTTAGGAATGCAGATTGTGTATACTCAACATGGAGTACATGTTACACAAGAGAGGTACTTGAAGAATCTTCTAGTCAAATTTAACATGGAGGATTGTAAGTCTTCAAGCACACCATTGGAGGTAAATCATAAGTTGAGCAGGTATGGAGGTGAAGAATTTAATGACATGAAGAAATATCAGAGTTTGGTAGGTAGTTTAATCTATGCTACCTTGACAAGGCCAGATTTATCATATGCAGTAGGTGTGTTATCACAATTCATGCATTGTCCAAAGAAGACTCATTGGATTGCAGCTCAAAGGGTACTCAGATATATCAAAGGAACCCTAAGTGTATTATGGATTTACTTCTAACACAAGAATCAGAGTGTTTAGTGATGTAGATTGGGCAAGTGATTCAGATGATAGAAGGTCCACTCAAGGGTATCTCTATTATATTGGAGATAAACTAGTTTCTTGTTGCTCAAAGAAGCAACATACAGTTGCTTTGTCATCCACAAAAGCTGAGTGTAAAGGAATGGTAGAGGCTACAAAAGAAGTAGTATGGTTAAAGACCTTGTTGAAGAGTTTTGGAACTGATCAGAGTACTCCAATTATTTTTGGAGACAATATGAGTTCTTTGTATTTGGCAGCTAACCCTGTTTTTCATGTCAGGACTAAGCATATAGAAATTCAATATCATTTCCTCAGAGAAAAGGTACTTGATAAAGAGATTGAAGTGATGTATACTTCAACAAAAGAACAAGTTGCAGATATGATGACAAAAAGCTTGGATGGACCTAAGCTACAGAGGTTCAAAGAGATGGAAGGAGTGAAGAAGAATGGAATAATCACAATTAGTGATTGAGGTGGAGCTGTTGGAACAAACCAATCACAAATTGGTGATTATAAAGATCTTGAATCAAGCTTGTGATCAGATTGAAGTGGAAGAAAACACTTGAGAGAGTGAAGAGATCTCAGAAGTGAAGTATGTATACATATGTACATTATAGGTGGAAATTCTTGTAATCAGAGTATAGATGGTCCTTAGGATGATAAGGAGTAATGTAATAGACGCGGGATAAGTCTAAAAATATATGTATATAAGTCAATGATGTAAAGAAATATGTGAGAGAGTCATTTTGAAGACAAGTGTCTTAGAGAGATGTGTAGAGAGTTTTACTCAAGAAATTAGCGACGGGTTTTTTCTGAGTTCTCTCAGTCTGATCATGTGGATCAGAAATCCTTTTGTACACATCTAATATGAAAGCTAATGAAGCTATGTTCAGAATTTTATGATCTAATTTCTTTTCTACTATGAGAATGATCAATAGGAACATTTGTATGTAGAATCTACAGACAGACTTCTAAAAGTCGCGCACTTTTCCGTGTCAATGTTTTGCTTAGATCTCAGTGCATAGTGTAAAGTTTTGAATGAATGAGCATTCAAAATCTAAGTTAGAAGGTAAGGAAGCTATGGCTAAAAGCATTTAGCAAAACGGGATTTGTGCTATGAGAAATCAACTTAAGAAGTTGACCATGTCAAAGTCGCCATTCCTGGAAGACAGGTTTTGACATATCTTTGATCTTAAGGATCAAATCAAAGATTTAATGATTCTTTTGGAGAATCAATGGCTGATATGATTGCCCAAAGGTAGTGTGAAGACTTGTGCATCATTTAGTTTGAAGATATCTAAAGACGTGTGCAGGAATTGAAGTCAACTTCTGAAGCAGACTTCTTGAAGAAGGAAAATTCTCACTCAGAGAATTGTTCATGAATGATTTGGTAAATCAAAGTAGCATTTGTGTAAAGTTTGATCTATAATTGATATAGATGTGTTCTTAGATCAGTATAGATCAAGCATTTGGAGATTAAGAGGTCTCCAACAAAAGACACACAGAGAGGGAGAGAGACAAAGAGAGAGAGAGAGACAGAGATGATGGATAGAGAGAGAGTGTGTGTGTGTTTTCCTTCCTCCCCTTCGACTACTGATGCGCTTCTCTAGAGAGAAGGAGACGGGTGTAGAGAGAGATAGAGAGAGAGATAGAGATAGAGATAGAGAGAGAGAGAGAGAGAGAGAGAGAGAGAGAGAGAGAGAGAGAGAGAGAGAGAGAGAGAGAGAGAGAGAGAGAGAGAGAGAGAGAGAGAGAGAGAGAGAGAGAGAGAGAGAGAGAGAGAGAGAGAGAGAGAGAGAGAGAGAGAGAGAGAGAGAGAGAGAGAGACCCCCGACTCTTGCACACACAAAAATGAGGATAGATTGCATGGAGAGAGAGAGAGAGAGAGAGAGAGAGAGAGAGAGAGAGAGAGAGAGAGAGAGAGAGAGAGAGAGAGAGAGAGAGAGAGAGAGAGAGAGAGAGAGAGAGAGAGAGAGAGAGAGAGAGAGAGAGAGAGAGAGAGAGAGAGAGAGAGAGAGAGAGAGAGAGAGAGAGAGAGAGAGAGAGAGAGAGAGAGAGAGAGAGAGAGAGAGAGGAGGGAGGGAGGGAGGGAGGGAGGTAGGGAGGGAGGGAGGGAGGGAGGGAGAGAGAGAGAGAGAGAGAGAGAGAGAGAGAGAGAGAGAGAGAGAGAGAGAGAGAGAGAGAGAGAGAGAGAGAGAGAGAGAGAGAGAGAGAGAGAGAGAGAGAGAGAGAGAGAGAGAGAGAGAGAGAGAGAGAGAGAGAGAGAGAGAGAGAGAGAGAGAGAGAGAGAGAGAGAGAGAGTACAATGCACGAGTTCAAAGGATCAAGAAGGATTAAAGCCCCATATCAAAGGTACATTATATTATCATAAATCCTAGTAATTGTAGACACAAAAGATCAAAGATGGGAGAAAGCTTGCAGATTGATAAGCTAGATAGGGAGAACTATCCAGCTTGGTCCATAAGGATGGAGGCACACCTCATGAGCAAAGATTTGATGGCATTCATTACAGGAGAAGAAGAAAAGCCTGAGTTTGAAGATCCTAGTGTTCCAACTAGGGAGGAACTTGCAGGTTTGAAGAATTGGATGAGGAAGGATGCTCAAGCTAGGAGTATCATTTACATGGCTATAAATGATTATCTTCTACCTCACATCAGAAGATTAGAAAGTGCAACAGATGTGTGGAATGATTTGGAAGAGCATTTCCAAAATACAACCAAGTCAAGGAAGTCCTCATTATGGGCAGAGTTCACAACTTCCAAGAAGAAAAGCTCACAATCAATTTCTGATTATGTGGCAAGGATGAAGGATATTGCAGATAGCTTGGGAGTAGTAGATGAAGATATTGAAGAGGATAAGTTGGTAAGGCAATTACTTATAGGTCTGAGAGGAGATGAGAAGTGGAAGCCTTTCATATTGTCCATAGAAATGTCACTAGATCACTTTACTCCTGATCTTAATCAATTGCTAGGACACATGCTAACTTTTGAGCAGGACATTAAGGGAGACAATGATAGGAGTGCAAGTCAGGCTATGTACTCCAAGGACAAGAAAAAGAATGGCAAATGGAAGCAGTCAACTGATGATGAAGGAACTTCAAGTCAAGCTAACTTTACAAAAGGAAAGATGAACTTCAGAGGTAAAGGAAGAGGAGGTAAGAACAAAGTCAATACTAAAGCTTGTTGGATTTGTGGCAGAACCAATCATTTGGCAAATGATTGTTGGTAAAACAATCAAAATGGTGGAAGTAATAACCAGAGCTTCAATCAAAGAGGTAGGGGAGGCAAAAATCAAAGAGGAAACTTTAGAGGAAGAGGTGGTAGGACATCATATTCTAGAGGAGGTGGAAGAAGTTTTCAATCTCAGTCCTACAACAATAACTATTATAACTATGCATCAGATCAGAAGTATGACATGACTCTTATCTTGAATGCAACACATGAAGCAGTAGGAGATGACCAAAGGGTGTTCTATATTGACTCAGGATGTAGCAATCATCTGAGTGGAATATACCATTGATGACTAATATGGAAGCAAAGGTGAATGGACATAGAGTTCAAACAGGAGATAACACCAAGCATAAAGTGGAGAGCATTGGTTCAGTGAAGAAAAAGAGTGGGAGCACACTCTTAAGCAAGGTACTTTATGTTCCTAGTATTCCTAAAAACTTGATAAATATATGACAAATTGTGGAGAAGGGATATGAAGTCAGATTCACAAATCATGGTGTTTATGTGCAAGATCCAAATTAGGGATATAGAAATATCATTGCAGGTAAAAAGGAAGGAAGGCTGTTTACTCTCAAAGTCCAAGGTAATGTGGGACATGCTTTATTTACTTATGGAAGTCAAAAGATGTCTGAGTTAGACCTATGGCATAAAAGGCTAGGTCATTCCAATGAAAGACCCATAAAGGAAATGTCAAAGAATGATGTGGTGCTTGGTTTGCCAAATGTTGAAGGTCAACACATGGTGTACAAGTGTGAAGCTTGTCAATTAGGTAAAGCACACAAAAGTGCATACAATAAATCAGGGTACAAGTATTCAAATATGCTTGAATTGGTTCATACAGATGTGTGGGGTCCTTCAAGGGACTATAGTATAAATGGATCCAGATATTATGTGTTGTTTGTTGATGATGCAACTAGATGGATTACTTTATATGTAATCAAGGACAAATCAGAAGTGTTCAAGACATTCAAGCATTATCATGCTTATGCAGAAAGGATTACATGACAAAAGCTCAAGAGGTTGAGATCAGATGGAGGGGGAGAGTATTTCTCTAAAGAGTTTGATGATTATTTGTGGAATGCAGGTATAAAAAGAGAAGTAACTTGCAGGTACTCCCCTCAACAAAATGGAGCTGCAGAAAGAAGAAATAGAACTCTTGTAGAGTTTGCAAGAGCAATGATGAAGGAAAAGAATTTTCCAAACTACTTATGGGCAGAAGTTATCAATGAATAGGTTACGTTGTAAAGATTTGGATGGAAGAACACCTTATGAAGCATGGTGGGGTAAGAAACCTACTCTTGGTCATTGTAAGGTATTTGGATGTTTAGCATATGCTTATGTTCCTTCACAATTAAGACATAAGCTAGAACCCAAAGCAGAGAAGTATGTGTTTATTGGGTATGATGATAGACAGATGGGTTACAGATTGTGGAGTCCATCCACAAAGCAATTTCTTGTTACAAAAGATGTTACATTTGATCAACAAAGTACATGGTATACAGGGACAACAAATGAATATACAAATGTTGAAGAAATAAAAAGGAAAGGGAAGACAAAAGTAAGTGTGTATGAAGAAGATATTGATGATGTTGATTATATAAGTAAATTGTAGAACAATGTTGAAGATGGGCCAAGATTTGATCCAAAATCAAATGTGGCTAAGACTTCAAGAAGTGCAGAGGTTAGAAGCTCCTTGAGAGAAAGAAAAGAACCTATCAGGTATAGCTATGATACATCTTTCCTAACAACAAAAGATTATGCTTACATTGTGAAGACAGAACAGGATCCAATCACATATGAAGAAGCTAAACGTAAACAAAATTGGGAGAGGAAATACAAGAAGAGTATGATGCTCTACTTGAAAATGAAACATGGGAATTGGTGCCAAGACCAAAGAATCAGAAGGTCATTGGATGTAAGTGGGTGTATTAAAAAAAAAAGTTTGCAGATGGAAAGGTGTCTAGATACAAAGCTAGACTTGTGGTCAAAGGTTAGGCCCAAACTTATTGGGGCAGATTATGATGAAACCTTTAGTCCTATTGCTAAGATGTCTACAATTACATCATTGATTGCTATTGTTGCTTGTAAAGGATGGAAGTTATCACAATTAGATGTGAAGAATGCATTTCTGAATGGATACATTGCAGATGAAGTGTACATGGAACAACCAGAAGGTTTCATGGATTCAATTAGATCAGATTATGTGTGTAAACTCAAGAGAGCTTTGTATGGTTTGAAGCAAGCTCCAAGAGCATGGAATTACAAGCTTGTTACGTTCTTGAATGAATGTGGATATCAAACATCAAAGGTAGATAGTTGCTTGCTAGTGAAGGCAAGTGAAAATGGATATATATACATGTGTATTTATGTTGATGATATTATTGTCACATGTACAGATGCTCAAGGAATCAAGGAGCTTAAGAAACAAATAGAGAAGGATTTTAAGATAAGTGATTTGGGAAACTTATCTTATTTCTTAGGAATGCAGATTGTGTATACTCAACATGGAGTATATGTTACACAAGAGAGATACTTGAAGAATCTTCTGGTCAAGTTCAACATGGAGGATTGCAAGCCTTCAACCACACCATTGGAGGTAAATCAAAACTTGAGCAGGTATGGAGGTGAAGAATTCAATGATATGAAGAAATATCAGAGTTTGGTAGGTAGTTTAATCTATGCTCCTTTGACAAGGCCAGACCTATCATATGTAGTAGGTGTGTTATCACAATTTATGCATTGTCCAAAGAAGACTCATTGGATTGCAGCTCAAAGGGTACTCAGATATATCAAGGGAACTCTAAATGAAGGTTTGTATTATGGATTTACTTCTGATACAAGAATCAAAGTGTTTAGTGATGCAGATTGGGCAGGTGATTCAGATGATAGAAGATCTACTCATGGTTATCTCTGTTATATTGGAGATAAATTAGTTTCTTGGTGCTCAAAGAAGCAACATACAGTTGCTTTGTCATCCACAGAAGCTGAGTATAAAGGAATGGTAGAGGCTGCAAAACAAGTGATATGGTTAAAGACCTTGTTGAAGAGTTTTGGAACTGATCAGAGTACTCCAATTATTTTTGGAGACAATATGAGTTCATTGTATTTGGCAGCTAACCCTATTTTTCATGCCAGGACTAAGCACATAGAGATTCAATATCATTTCTTGAGGAAAAAGGTACTTGATAAAGAGATTGAAGTATTGTATGCTCCAACAAAGGAGCAAGTTGCAGATATGTTAACAAAAAGCTTGGATTGACCTAAGCTACAAAGGTTCAAAGAGATGGCAGGAGTAAAGAAGAATGGAATAATCACAATTAGTGATTCAGGGGGAGCTTTTGGAACAAAAAAAATCACAAATTGATGATTACAAAGAGCTTGAAGCATGTCAATGATCAGATTGAAGTGAAAGAAGTCATTTGAGAAAGTGAAGAGATCTCAGAACTGAAGCTTGTATACATATGTACATTACAGATGGGAATTCTTGTACTATGAGTGTAGATGATCCTTAGGATGGTAAGGAGTAATGTAATAGATGCGGGATAAGTCTAGAATCATATGTATATAAGTCAATGATGTAAAGAAATACATGAGAGAGTCATTAGAAGCCAAGTGTCATTGAGATAGATGTGTAGAGAGTCATCTTCATGAGTTAGCGTCGAGTCTTTCTCTGATTTCTCTCAGCCTGATCATGTGGATCAGAAAATCTTTTGTACACATCTAATCTAGAAGCTAATGAAGCTATGCTCAAAATTTCATTGTCTAATTCCTTTCATGCTGTGAGTATGATCAATAGGAACATGTGTACATAAAGTCTGCAGGTAGACCTGTCAGAGTCATGCACTTTTTGGTGTCAATGTTTTGCTTAGATCTCAGTGCACAGTGTAAAGTTTTTGATGAATGAGCATTCAAAATCTAAGTTAGAAGGTAAGGAAGCTATGGCAAAAAGCATTTAGCAAAATGAGATCTGTGCTGTGAGAAATCAACCTTAGAATTTAGCTATGTCAAAGTCGCTTGTTTAGGAAGACAATTTCTGACATACTTTTGATCTTAAGGATCAAATTAAAGTTTTAATGATTCTTTTGAACTAATGGTAGACATGATTGCGCAAAGGTAGCATGGAGATATGTGCATCATTAGTTTGAAGAAATCTGAAGATATATGCAGGTAATGAAGTCAATCTTTGAAGCAGACTTCTTGAAAAAGAAAGATTCTCACTCAGAGAAGTGATAATTGAAGATTTGGTAAAAGAAGGTGACATTTGTGTAAAGTTTGGTCCATAACTGATATAGAGGTGCTCTTAAATCAGTATAGATCAAACCTTTGGAGATTTAGAGGTCTCCAATAGACTCTGTTTTGGGTGTAGAGGCCTCTGCAACAACCATTCCAGAATCTTTCTTCCTTGCCTCTTTAGCAGTCATTTTTGGACAACTCTTTATTACATGATCATTTCCTTCACAGTATTTGCAAATCAATTTTTGCTTTTTTGTTTTCTTATGTTCTCTGTCTTCCTTCTTCGATTATGCAAAATTAGCAGATTTTTTCTTACTAGTAAAAGAGCTCCATTTACCTTTGCCCTTTGGACTAGCCAAGAAAGCTTGATGTGCAACATGCATAATGAACCTATTCTGACTAGAGAAATCTTCTTGCAACAAAATAGAGACTAACTCCTAAAATCTTAAGGCATTTGGATTGCCTTTCATCATCAAATGAAGAGTAGAATCAAAAATCTCATATGAATCTAGAAGACACACATACACATGCATACAAACACATATATATAGATACACACGTATATACATGCATAGACACACACATACACACATAGACACACACACACACACACATACACACATAGACACACACACACATACACACACATACACACACATATAGACACATACACACATATATGCATACACACACACATATATGCATACACACACATATATGCATACACACACACATATATGCATACACACACATAGAGAGACATACACACACACATACACATACATGCATACATAATGTATATGCATATGCATACATACATACTTACATGCATACACGCACGTACACACACATGCATACATAATGCACATGCATATGCAAACATACATGCTTAAATTCATACACACACATACACACACATACACACATACACATACACACATATATATGCATACAAACACGTAAAGAGACATACACACACATACACATACATGCATACATATGCATATATAATGCATATGCATATGCATATATAATGCATATGCATATGCATATATAATGCATATGCATATGCATACATACATACTTACATGCATACACACATACACATACACACATAGAGACACACACATACACACACATATATGCATACACACACATAGAGAGACATACACGCACATACACATACATACATACATATGCATACATAATGCATATGCATATGCATACATACATACTTACATGCATACACACACATACACACACATATGCATACATATGCATACATATGCGTACATATGCATACATATGCATACATATGCATACATAATGCACATGCATATGCATAGATGCATGCATACACATACACACACATAGACACATACACACACATAGACGCATACACACACATATACACACAGATTTACACACACATACACATGCATACACACACATAGACACACACACATACACACACACATACACACACACACATACACACACACATACACACACATATACACACACACATACACACACATACACACACATAGACACATAGACACATAGACACATACACACATAATGCATATGAATATGCATACATACATAATTACATGCATACACACACATACACACACATGCATACATATGCATACACACATACACACGTAGAGAGACATACACATACATACACGCACACATACACGCACACATACACACACATGTATACATATGCATACATAATGCACATGCATATGCATACATACATGCTCACATGCATACACACATACACACACATACATATACACACATAGATCTTTCAACCTTGCATATTCCAGAGGATCACTTTTGCGTAGCCTCCTCGTAGAAGCTTCTGATAAATGAGGTCTTACTGACAATTGTGAATGGTGTGGAGGAATATCATCAACATCATACATGGGAATCTACACACATGAATAAAAATCATTGGTATTCCATAAATGAATAAAAAGTAAACTGTAAACATAAAATTAAATATTTAAGTTATTAAATATGGATAGAAAATTTTCATTCTCTCTCTAGCTAAAAGGTGCTTTTGGAGGTCTATGCCATCCATAATTCACTAATAATTCATCACCATCATGTAATGTAGTAATAGCATTGACAACTATGTATCTTGATACATCTCTACTCATGTATGGTGATTCATGACCATTTTCACGCTCCTCAAATGTGCAATTAGTCCTTGAACTATTATGTAACCCTTGACTACTATTTATTAAACCTGCTATATTTCCATGCATGTAAGGTCTTCCATCAATATATAATCTTTCATTTTCTACATGTGAAATCCTTCTACTAGTAAGGGATGTTGCATTTAAGCATATTCCATAAGTACTCATGCGTTGAAAATAATGTGCAAGTCGATGCCAATCTCCCCATCCATATATAGGACCACAAAATGACATAAGGGTGACTTCAAAGTTCGAAGGCACATACAAATCCTCCACAATAAAGAGACCACAACCAACATTAGTAATAGCAAATGGAGCAATCATATAGCCATTACCCCAAAAGTTGAAAACCTCTCCATCTAAAGGAAGTGGTCCTCTATTCCATCCTCCATATCTTCTTCTATCATATGTTTGTACTAGAGAACGATCACTAGTTGGCAATGGATAATCTCCAGCCGTTTTAGTCTCTGAACTAGGAGGTAGAGGATTTCTAGAAACCTCTACTTGTAATTGATGAACAACAAGTCCATGATGTGTACGAGGTATATTAACATTATGAGAAAAATTATCATCATCATCATCATCATCATCATCGAGCAAGTATTCATGTATATCAATAGTAATTTGATTTTGTATATGGTTTTTAAATAAAATAATAACATTACTTTATAGAAAAAATACATACCCAAGCATTATCACATTGACTAGGTGATGGTGCATGCTCAAAAGTACCATACTCTACCTCATGTTCAATACATTCCAATCGCGATCTTTGATACATGCCATAGCAAGAGTTACACCAACATATATTATGCTCTTGATAGTAAAATTCATCATAATTCCTATCGGAGGACACATGTGAAGTTGTTGCATGGGTAGGAGGTGGTGGAGTGCCCTTTGATTGATCAGAATCTGATTATAACAATAAACAAAAAAATATATCAGTTATGTATCTATCAAATATATTTAAAAATTAAATGTTTGACATACTTACAATATATAGTCCTTGCACAATTAGGAGATGGTGGTGGAGTTCCATCTGATTGATTGAAATCTACAAATAATGGTATTTGATATTAATAATCTGATTATTTACATACATAAACATTGACATATACATATTTACACATACACACATATACACATTTACACATACACACATATTCACATATACACAAATACACATTATTGTGGGATAAATGCATGTATTTTGTATGAATGAGTGTATATGCATGCATGTGTATGTGTGTATGTATATACGTGGATATGTATATGTGTGTTTATGTTATATGTATGTATATGTGTATATGTATGCATATATATATATATATATATATATATATATATATATATATATATATATATATATATATGTATATATATATATATATATATATATATATATATATATATATATATATATATATATATATATGTATATGTTTGCATCTATATGTGTATGTGGGTATGTGTATGTGTATGTGTGTGTATATATGTGTATGTATTCTGATTCTTTTTTTCTATTTGAGATTAAATTAATAGGAGATATTGTATGGTGGAAAAAAATAAGGGGCAACCTAACATACCACCTAAGACGTGGCAGGTTTTTCGTAGATAGCTACGTCTTCAGGAGTCATTTCCTCAGCAGAAGGTATACAAATTAATAGTTTATATTTATAATTTTCATATATTTTAGTATTTTTTTACATTTAATTTATGTATTTGTTTTTTCTTTAAATAAACAGGCTACTGCAAAGAAGAGATTTGAGTCGGGCCACACATCGCACGTAGGCCCAATGGACCATCATGGTTTTGTAGCTACATTTGTAAGTATATGTGTTATTGTGAGTATATTTTTTATTTTACTTAAAATGCAAGAAACTAATATTTTTTATTTGTTTCAATGCAGTGAAAGGATTATGGCCGATATCCTACAAAACATGAGATCGAGTATGCTACACATTTTGGATATCGGCATCTGAGCGAGTATATGCGAGATCATCCAGATGCCTTTGTGAGTATTATTAAATTTTATATAATTATTTTATTTTTATGGATGTTTTAATTGTTGTACTTATTTATGTTTGTTATATGTAATATAGGAGTATTATGGAGAGGTAGATATGGATGAGGTGGAGAGACAGACACAAGAGGGACGATCTTGATCGTCATAGGGTGATCATGATGATGAGGATGAGGATGAGGATGATCATGATGCTGATGATGATGATGATGATTAGGATTCTTGATTATGACATTTGATATGTATTTACACACACACACACACACATATATATATATATTATCTATATATTGTTCATTTGAATTATGTTTTGAATTGTGTGTATGGTATTAAGTAATGCAAAGTTTTGTTCTATTGATTGTTATTATTGTTTAAATTAAGCATGTGTTTTAGTACTTTAATTATATAATTAATTATATGTTTGTACGTATGTGCATGTATATGTGTGTGTATATGAATGTATGTACATATGTATATGTGTATATGCATGTATGTGCATGTGCATGTGTAAGTGTATATGTGTATGTGCATGTGCATGTGTGTGTGTATATGTAGGTATGTGCATGTGCATGTGTAAGTGTATATGTGTGTATATGTGTATGTGCATGTGCGTGTGTATGTGTGTGTATATGTATGTGCATGTATATGTGTAAGTGTATGTGTATATGTGTGTATGTGCATGTATATGTGTATATGTATGTATGTGCATGTGTGTGTGTATGTGTATAGGTGTGTGTACATATGTGCATATATATGTGTATGTGTGTGTATATATACATATGTGCATATATATATATATATGTGTATGTGTATAAACATATACAAGTGTATGTATATGCATGTGTATATGTATGAAACATGCATGTGCGTGTGGATGCATTTCCATTTGCATCCATGTGCATGCATGTGGATGTGCATATACATGTATTTAAGTTTATGTTAGTGTGTGTATGTGTATATATATATATATGCAATAATGCATGCATGCAAATCTTTTTATGTGGTTGTAGAAATGATTCCGCATATGCATGTGTATGTGTAAGTATATGTGCACATGTATGTGTGTGTATGTGCATGTGTATATGTGTGAATGTGCATCTTCATCATGTATAAGTGTATATGTGCATATCAATAAGTGTGAGTATGCTAACTAATGAAAATAATAGAATTCAAATGATATACAAAGAATGGAAATTGTACTTACAATAGTTATCCATATTTTTGCTTGGTTAGCTTCTTGAATAACCTGCAATAAAGAGAGAGAGAGAGAAACAATTCAAAGAGAGAAAGAGAGAAACGGAGACAGAGAGAGAAAATAAGATAGAGATTAAGCAAAACAACAATTTTGCATATACTTGTTTCAACTCGTAAGCGCAGCGCAATTGTGAATGTTGGAGAGCTCTTCAATCAGATGTGTGAACATGCCGATCGAAGAGCCTCCAATGTTTTAATTTTTTTCGTTAACAAGCCATCGTGTAAGCGATGGTAAGGCATTGTAAAAAGCACTGCAATTGGCATCGCGTAAGCGACGTTATTTACCGTCGCTTATGTGATGCAAAAAAGTGTCGCTTATGCGATGCGTTTTTAAACTGTCACTTTAGCGATGCTCATTGCGAGCGTCGCACATCCCGTCGTGCCACACGTCGAAAAAAAAGTCATTTTGCTCATCGTTTAATTGATGGTCTGCGCTCGATGCTTCTTGCAATTTTATATCGAGGAAGTTGTGTCGCCTTAACCATTGCTATGCGCCCGTATTCCTTATGGTGAGTGGTCCACATGAGAAGCGTAGTGCTGGTTTTAAGGATGATTTGCATGCCTCATTTGAGATGTCAAATTTAGGACATTTGCATCATTATTTGGGCATTCAACTTATGCAAGTTGATGGCAGAATAGCTTTGTGTCAAACAAAATATATTGATATATTATTGCACCATTTTGTCCTTGCAAACTGCAAACCTATTGCCACTCCTATGGAAGCAGGTTTACAGTTGAGTCTTCATGATGCTGGAGATGCATTTGATGTTGTTCTCTATCAATAGGCATTCGATGCTTGATTTACTTATGCATTACTCAACTAAATACTCAATTTTGCTATCTCAGAGATGAGCATGTTTATGCATTGCCCAGGTGTTAAGCATTGATAGGTAATTAAGCATATCTTTTGCTACTTGAGTAGTACCCAGCTACTTGGATTATTTTATCCCAAGGGGGATCACCACTCCTCGATTTACATGCATTTTTTTACACTAATTGGGATGGTTGCTATGACACTCGTGTGTCCACTGGTGGTCTTTGCTTCATGCTTGGTAGTGTTGGAGTTAGATGTCTGCAGAAGCACGCGAACATCACAAGGAAGAAGAAGAAGCTTGGAGCACAACACACACTGCTGAATGTATTACCACTAGAATGTGTTGGAGACTTCTAAATCTCCAAATTCGTGATCTATACTGATTTAAGAGCAGCTCTATATCAGTTATCGACCAAAATTTACACAAGTATTACCTTGATTTACCAAATCATTCACTATCACTTCTCTGAGTGAAAACTTTTCTTCTACAAGAAGTTTGCTTCACGATTTAACTTCATTACCTGCACATATCTTCAAATTTCTTCAATCTAATGATACAAATACCTCCATGCTATGCTTGTGCAATTATGTCAACCATTAGACCTTCAAAAGAATCATTAAAACTCTGATTTGATCTTTAAGGTCAAACATATGTCAGAAACTATCTTTTTGAACAAGCAACTTTGACATAGTCAACTACTAAGGTTGATTTTTCACAGCACAAGTCCCGTTTTGCTAAATGCTTTTAGCCATAGCTTCCTTATCTTATAACTTATATTTTGAATGCTCACTCATCAAAAACTTTACACTATGCACTGAGATCCAAGCAAAACATTGACTCGAAAAAATGCGGGACTATGAGAGGTCTACCTGTAGACTTTACATATACATGTTCCTATTGATTATACACACAACCTGAAAGGAATTAGATCATGAAACTTTGATCATAGCTTGATTAGCTTCTAGATTAGATGTGTACAAAATATTTCTTGATCCACATGATCAGACTGAGAGAAATCAGAGAAAGACTCAATGCTAACTTCTGAAGATGACTCTCTACACATCTATCTCATGGACACTTGGCTTCTAATGACTCTCACTCATATTTCTTTGCATTAGTGACTTATATACATATGATTCTAGACTCATCCCACATCTATTGCATTACTCCTTATCATTCTGATGATCATCTACACTCATAGTACAAGAATTTTCATCTGTAATGTACATATGTATACATGCTATATTTCTGAGCCCTCTTCACTTTCTGAAATGACTTCTTTGGCTTCATTTTGATTCTTGACTTGCTTCAAGTCCTTCATAATCATCAATTTGGGATTGCTTTGTTCCAACAGCTCCCCCTCAATCACTAATTGTGATTATACCATTTTTCTTTATTCCTTCCATCTCTTTGAACTTTTGTAGCTTAGGTCCATCTGAGCTTTTTGTCAACAAATCTGCAACTTGCTCTTTTGTTGATGTATACACAACTTCAATCTCTTTGTCAAGTACCTTTTCTCTCAAGAAATGATACTGAATCTCTATGTATTTAGTCCTGGCATGAAAAACAGGATTAGCTGCCAAATATAATGAACTCATGTTGTCTCCAAAAATAATTGGAGTACTCTGATCAGTTCCAAAACTCTTCAATAAGGTCTTTAACCATATCACTTCTTTTTTAGCCTCTACCATTCCTTTATACTCAGCTTCTGTGGATGACAAAGCAACTGTATGTTCCTTCTTTGAGCACCAAGAAACTAATTTATCTCCAATATAACAGAGATAACCATGAGTAGACCTTCTATCATCTGAATTACCTGGCCAATCTGCATCACTAAACACTTTGATTCTTGTGTCAAAAGTAAAACCATAATACAAACCTTCACTTAGAGTTCCCTTGATATACCTTAGTATTCTTTGAGCTGCAATCCAATGAGTTTTCTTTGGACAATGCATAAATTGTGATAAAACACCCACTGCATATGATAGGTCTGGTCTTGTCAAGGTAGCATAGATCAAATTACATACCAAACTCTGATATTTCTTCATGTCATTAAATTCTTCACCTCCATATCTTCTCAATTTATGATTTACCTCCAATGGTGTGGTTGAAGACTTGCAATCTTCCATATTGAACTTGACCAAAAGATTCTTCAAGTATCTCTCTTGTGTAACATATACTCCATGTTGAGTATACACAATCTGCATTCCTAAGAAATAAGACAAGTTTCCCAAATCACTTATCTTAAACTCCTTCTCTATTTGTTTCTTAAGCTCCTTGATTCCTTGAGCATCTGTACCTGTGACAATAATATCATCAACATAAATACACATGTATATATATCCATCTTCACTTGCCATCACTAGAAAGCTACTATCTACCTTTGAAGCTTGATATCCACATTCATTCAAGAACTTAACAAGCCTGAAATTACATGCCCTTGGGGCCTGCTTCAAACCATACAAAGCTCTCTTGATCTTACATACATAATCTTATCCAATTGAATCCATGGAACCCTCTGGTTGCTCCATGTACACTTCATTTGCAATATATCCATTTAGAAATGCATTCTTCACATCTAATTGTGACAACTTCCATCCCTTACAAGCAGCAATAGCAATTAGAGATCTAATTGTAGACATCTTAGCAACTTGACTAAAGGTTTCATCATAATCTAGCTATTGGTGGATTCTTAGACAAGAAGGAGTTTGAGGGTTTGTAGGAGAAAAGGGAAGAAACAAGAAGAGATAATACACCTGGAAGCTTCTGCCGATTGATTACAGTAAGAAAATTACAATGTTTGAAGTACAAGACAAGCCAATACCTCTCTGTGCACAATTCCACAGAGTGCCCAATTACAAAATACCCAATATCCCAAAGTCTTCTTGCCGCCGGCCTCCTCTGCACCAGACCTCCACCTGCTTCAAGCTTATCCTTGTGCACACCTTGCACCAAGCTTCCACAAAGGGGGGAGGAGTGAATACCTTCTGTCGGCACGCGCCCACTGCAATGGGGCCTTGAGATACTTGGGGGGGACTAGCTTAGCACTCTCTGCACAATCCCTTAGGCACTCCCTATGCACTCCTTCACTTCCACTTCTCTGCGTCGCACACTGGTGACTCTTGCACTTCTCTCTCTTTCTTCCTTAGACTATGCTCTCTTGCTTACTCTAAGATTGGTCCAAGAATGGCTCTTGCCTTGATTTGAGTGTGTCGATCCCGTACGCTCCTAACTGCAATAGCCTCTTGGTCCTCACTTGGATGTCCCAAGATTGTCCTCACAAGTGGCAGCCAACGACTCACTGTTTTGTCCTGTAGTGACTTTAGACTAAAACCAAAAATTTTAATGGGGGGGCCATTCTTTCACCTGTGCGTACACTTTGCCGCTTCACATACCTTCATGTTTCCTTTTAAGTCTTCACTTTTGCACATAAGAGGGGGTTCACCTGAACCTTCCAAAACACTTTAAAACACACTTTGAACCTTAGGGAAATTAGAGAAAATACCTCTGCAACCTGCAACCCATTTTCTCCAATTTACCCTTTGTGGACAATTCATTGTGCACTACCTGTGCACTTTGACACCTGCACTTACGCACTTTGACTTTGCACCTGTTGACTTTGACCTTGACCTTGTTGACTTTGACCAGTTGACTTTGACTGCAGTTGACTTTGACCAACATAACTTTTATGGGCTCAACAGTTGCCCACCACCTAATGTGCTCTCCGTCCCGGAGAGCTACAGCCAAAACTTTGAACATAGAGGACCCCATGAGAATAGAGCTACAACAACTTGAAGAGAACATCTGAGCAGCAACCAATTCCACCAGAACAAGCACTAGAAAAGAACGAGAAGTGGGATTTTGTTATGGAAAAGCAAAAGAGGGGCAATGGGAGGTTAGAATGGAATGGGAAGGGAGGGCTGAGGGTATGAAGACGGATGGGGCAGGGAGGGTGAAGGATGTGGCTAGGCAGATCGGTAAAGGGAGGGGTTGGAAGTAGGAATCAGGGCCTAGAGGGAGGCTAAAATGATCAAACTGGAGGGCTACAGAGGGTATAGATGGAATATTATTAAACATAAGGAAAGATAAGGTGAGAATAGACCATGTGGGTAATTAAAAATATGTGATAAATGTGTGCAAATAATGAGGGTTTGGACCAAAACTCAGAGAAAATGTGGGAATTTGGAAAATAAAGCCAAAAACTGAGTCTAGAGGTGCCAAAAAACATGAAAATGACCCCATTTTTGTAAAAAACGGCCAATCGAGGCACGATCCAAAGCCAAAAGCTTTTAGCCATTAAAATAAAAAAAAAATAAAAATTAAATTATATATATATAATAAAAATTAAAAAACGTGTTTCCCTCTTTTTTTTTTTTTTGAACGCCCAGATGAAAAATAAATAAATAAAGTAAGTAAAAACAAAATAAATAAAAGAAATAAAATAAAAATAAAAAGAAAAATATTAAAATAATAATAAAAAAACAAAAAATAAACAATAATAAAAAAAGAAGAAAAATAAAAATAAAATGGGTGGGGGGGGGGGCGGGGGGGGGGGGGGGGGAAGTGGTCGGTGGGGTTTGGGGGGGGTTTTTTTTTTTTTAATTTGGAAAAAAAAAACGCCTAGGGGGGGCCTTATTTTTTTTTTTAATTTTTTTTTTAATTTGGAAAGAAGAAAACGCTTAGGGGGGGGGGGGCTTTTTTTTTTTTTAAATTATGAAAAAAAAATGAAAAAAATACATAAAAAATCCAAAAAAATGGCAAAAAAAATCCAAAAAATCTTCAAAAAATTTTGAAAAAATTTCCTACAGGTTTAGACCAGTTTCTTCACTCAAAATCAAAGAGAGCATCCTTTATTCTTCAAATTTGGCAAGAAAAAGACACATGAAAAACGAGAAAAAATGCTAGAAAACTCTAAACAATTGCTCGAAAAATTATGAAAAAAATTCCTAAAAATTCCAAAAATTGTACCTTTGCAAAGTTGATGAAATGGCTACTAAATTTGCTAAAAACTCAAGAAACAAGCATGAAATGGATAAGAAAAACTACTAAAACTTAAGTAAAAATGACGAGAAAAGACTATGTACAACCTGGACAAATTTTGCAGGTTCCAGGTAATCCGAAAATCTTCACTTTTGTTGATGATAGGCCTTGAGCCCTGTATGGTTGACTCCCAGAAACTCCTCCATAGTCTCCAATTTTACTGCACTTCATTGATTTTGTCTTCTCATTGGGCACACTGGTCATCTGATAGGGATACCCTAAATCCTTCATTAAAATGTTATCTCCTCTAGCAACTTTATGACTTAATCTGCAAAGTTTCCTTTTTACTATTCTAGCAACTTCATCCAATGGAACCCTCTGATTCCAAAGACTTGCAGGTGCTCCTTCCACATCCTTGTAAAGCCCTGCACTTGCTATCATTAAACTTGACATAACAATTGATATCCATACCAGGATCCATAAAACAGTGGCCATTGACATATGATTTGAAGCCTCTTCCTCACGGCTACACTTAAGGACTTTGCTTTTCTTCTCTTTTCCATGGCCTTTGACTGAGACTGTTTCAACCTGAGTGATTTCATCTTTTTCTTCATATGCTTCTTCTCTACTTGAGTTTGGGAAAATTCCATAGCAGGAAGATGGGTCTTCTGCATGGAGCCAAGCCAACATGTTTTCATCTTCATATAAATCTGCTTCTTCAAATAGATCTGCTTCTGGGTTGTCCACCACTTCTTCTTCCATACAAATACCAATTGTCTGCATCATACTAGTATTTCTCTGATTGTCTGGTCCTTCTTCTAAAATTATCTGCTGCAACTCTTTTCCCTCCTGCTTTACCCACATTGTGTCTTTGCCCCAGTCATGCAACACATTGGCATGCCTTAACCAAGGTCTCCCAATTAACAGGGGGAAACTTCCTTCTACCTGTGGTAGCCTTAAAACAACAAAGTCCAAGTTAAAGATGGTACCTTGTATTTTGACTGGAACTCCAGGGACCACACCAATAGGCCTTACTATGCTTTGGTCTGCCATTGTTACAGTGAAGTTGGCAGGTCGTGAAGGGTATAATCCAATCCTTTTCATGGTATATTCAGGCATCAAGTTGCCAGAACCACCATCCACAATAACTCCTTGAAACTCATGACTTTTAATAGAGACTGTTAGCCGAGGGCTCTTGTAATCTGTGAGGGGTGCTTCCCCTAAACATTTATCTTTATGCAGAACAGAAGCCTTTGCCACTAAACTTGTTGTGGACATTTCATCAATTATCTGCATGAGTTCTGTCCTGAACTTCCCATCCATCTTTATTAAATAAAAAATACTAACCTCCTTTTTCATGGACTTGAGCAGTTTGGAAGCTTCTGATTCCTTAAGAGCATGGGCTGCATTTGACTTATCAAACTGCTCATGAGCCCTGTTGAATGCATATTCAATGGCATCACTGGTACCTGTGAAATTTTCTTTTTGCCTTATATCTGCACTTGTGTTGGCTTTTTCTTCAGACACACCTTTGTCTCTGTTTAATCCAGTAATCATTGATTCTTGACCTATTTCCACTGGAGCCTTCCCCTTGCTTCTTGTTTGCACTGTAAAAGATTCAATTTCTTCTAAATGCACTACCCTGGTAGATGGTGATGGCACCTTAACCTGATCTACCCTTTCTTCTTTCTGCATAGAAATCATTTGAATGTGGGGCCCAGATGAAGAGGCTTGATTCTTAGGACAACAATTTGTATAATGGTCTCTGGCCTCTGGGCAGTTTCTGCAAGGAGGGGCATTTTCTGGGAGAGTGCACCTACTTTGATAGTGCCCACAGTCTCCACATCTGAAACAAATAATTGGCCTTCTAGGCCCATTTCCAAAATTATCCCTCTGTCTAGGGTTATAATTGTTACCTTGATTGGGGGCAGCAGCCATCACATGGTTGGTAGGGATCCTCCTTGTGTCCAGTATGTCGTTGCAGGCATTCCCCTTGATTGGCATTCATGGGCCTCATGACCAACTTTCCTGCATAATTGGCAAGTTACACTTAACAGAGGACACTCACTTACTATATGCCCTTGTTTGCTGCACATGGAACACCAAAGTCCACTCTTGATGCCACCTCCTTTGAGCTCCTGCAACTCCTATCGCAGCTGAGCCAATTCCTCTACCTGGGCCTCCTCCTCCTTTTGGAGCTTTAGTGCTTCAATCTCCCTTCTCAACTGAGCAACGACATTCTCTTCCTCTTTGTAGGGCTTATTTCTTTTTAAGCCCTCCAGCTCTTTCCTTAGCTGTATCACTGGATCCTCCATTTCTATACCATATGTTGGTTGGGAAGAGGTTGCTCCATACTGGTACCTTATTTGCTCCAAGCGTGTGGCTATGCTGATGAACTCCTCTATGGAGGCTGTAGGTAGCACTAATTCCTTTATTTTGCATTGGGTGGCCACTGGTAGGGGCTTAGCCAACCATTTCTTGACAAAAAAGTCGTGTGGTGGATCTGACAATTTAGCCATTAGTGCTTTGGCCCGAGTCACAAACTCTGGGAACTTTTCTCCTGGACCTAATCTTAAATTTTCTAGCTCTTCTATGATAATCTCCGCAGTGTTGCCATGCTGGAACTGATTTTTAAAAGCATCTTTCATCACATCCCAAGTGGTAAAATGGTTTTCAGCAAACTGGCTGAACCACTTATCAACTAATCCCTCTAATGTGGCAGGGAAGAGAATTAAAAAAGCATCCTCCCTACCCATTAGACCTCTAGTCCTGACCCGCCATGCTCTTGACTGATGATGTTGAAGATAGTGGGCTGGAGGACCTTCTAGCAACCTTCCTTCTTGTCTGCTTGCAAGTGACCCTCAATACTTGGGACCGAGTTGCGGTCATGGGCAGCTCATAGCCCACTGAATATGAGACACTTGATAAGAATATTTTACCTTTTGTTTGATGAAGTAGCACTGTGGTTCTGTTGACACTTGATCTCTTCTATGCTTTGCACTTGGATTCTCCTAAGCTCAAATCTCCTTGGAGGTCCCACCGTGCGTGCCAAATTTTGTTGGTGGATTCTTAGACAAGAAGGAGTTTGAGGGTTTGTAGGAGAAAAGGGAAGAAACAAGAAGAGATAATACACCTGGAAGCTTCTGCCGATTGATTACAATAAGAAAATTGCAATGTTTGAAGTACAAGACAAGCCAATACCTCTCTGTGCACAATTCCACAGAGTACCCAATTACAAAATACCCAATATCCCAAAGTCTTCTTGCCGCCGGCCTCCTTTGCACCAGACCTCCACCTGCTTCAAGCTTATCCTTATGCACACCTTGCACCAAGCTTCCACAAAGGGGGGAGGAGTGAATACCTTTTGTCGGCACGCGCCCACTGCAATGGGGCCTTGAGATACTTGGGGGGGACTAGCTTAGCACTCTCTACACAATCCCTTAGGCACTCCCTATGCACTCCACTTCCACTTCTCTGCATCGCACACTGGTGACTCTTGCACTTCTCTCTCTTTCTTCCTTAGACTATGCTCTCTTGCTTACTCTAAGATTGGTCCAAGAATGGCCCTTGCCTTGATTTGAGTGTGTCGATCCCGTACGCTCCTAACTGCAATAGCCTCTTGGTCCTCACTTGGATGTCCCAAGATTGTCCTCACAAGTGGCAGCCAACGACTCACTGTTTTGTCTTGTAGTGACTTTAGACTAAAACCAAAAATTTTAATGGGGGGGCCATTCTTTCACTTGTGCGTACACTTTGCCGCTTCACATACCTTCATGTTTCCTTTTAAGTCTTCACTTTTGCACATAAGAGGGGGTTCACCTGAACCTTCCAAAACATTTTAAAACACACTTTGAACCTTAGGGAAATTAGAGAAAATACCTCTGCAACCTGCAACCCATTTTCTCCAATTTACCCTTTGTGGACAATTCATTGTGCACTACCTGTGCACTTTGACACCTGCACTTACGCACTTTGACTTTGCACCTGTTGACTTTGACCTTGACCTTGACCTTGTTGACTTTGACCAATTGACTTTGACTGCAGTTGACTTTGACCAACATGACTTTTATGGGCTCAACACTAGCCCATAAGTTTGGGCATAACCTTTAACCACAAGTCTAGCTTTGTATCTAGACACCTCACCATTTGCAAACCTCTTTGTTTTATACACCCACTTACATCCAATTACCTTCTGGTTCTTTGGTCTTGGCACCAATCCCCATGTCTCATTCTCAAGTAGAGCATCATACTCTTCTTGCATTGCCTTCTCCCAATTCTGTTTACCTTTAGCTTCTTCATATGTGGTTGGATCTTCTTCTGTCTTCACAATATAAGCATAATCTTTTGTTGTTAAAAAATATGTATCATAGCTATACTTGATCGGTTCTTTTCTTTCTCTCAAAGATCTTCTGACCTCTGCACTTCTTGAAGTCTCAGCCACATTTGACTCTGGATCAAATCTTGGTCTGTCTTCATCATTGCCCTGCAATTTACTTTTACAATCAACATCATCAATATCTTCTTTATACACCTTTACTTTGGTCTTCCCTTTCCTTTGTATTTCTTCAACATTTGCATAATCTTTTGTTGACCCTGTATACCATGTGTTTTGCTCATCAAATGTAACATCTTTTGTAACAAGAAATTGCTTTGTAGATGGACTCCACAATCTATAACCCCTCTGTCTATCATCATATCCAATAAACACATACTTCTCTGCTTTGGGTTCTAGCTTATGTCTTAATTGAGAAGGAATATAAGCATATGCCAAACATCCAAATACCTTACAATGATCAAGAGTAGGTTTCTTACCCCACCATGCTTCATAAGGTGTTCTATCATTCAAAGCTTTACAGGGAACCTATTCACAAGGTATGTTGCAGTGTTGATAGATTCTGCCCATAAGTAGTTTGGACAATTCTTCTCTTTCATCATTGATCTTGCAAATTCTACAAGAATTCTATTTCTTCTTTCTGCTACTCCATTCTGTTGAGGGGAGTACCTGCAAGTTACTTCTCTTTTTATACTTGCATTCCACAAATAATCATCAAACTCTTTAGAAAAATACTCTCCCCCTCCATCTAATCTCAGCCTCTTGAGCTTTTGTCCTGTAATCCTTTCTGCATAAGCATGATAATGCTTGAATGTCTTGAACACTTCAGATTTATCCTTGATTACATAAAGTGTAATCCATCTGGTTGCATCATCAACAAACAACACATAATATCTAAATCCATTTATGCTATAGTCCCTTGAAGGACCCCACACATCTGTATGAACCGATTCAAGAATATTTGAATACTTGTATCCTGGTTTATTGTATGAAATTTTGTGTGCTTTACCTAATTGACAAGCTTCACACTTGTACACCATGTGTTGACCTTCAACATATGGCAATCCAAGCACTACATCATTCTTTGACATTTCCTTTATGGCTCTCTCATTAAAATGACCTAGCCTTTTATGCCATAGGTCTAACTCAAACATCTTTTGACTTCCATAAGTAAACAATGCATGTCCCACATTACCTTGGACCTTGAGAGTAAAAATTCTTCCTTCTTTCTTACTTGCAATGATGCTTCTATATCCCTAATTTGGATCTTGCACATAAACACTGTTAAAGGTAAGATCGTTTACTATTGACTTAACTCTTAACTACCTACCGCAGCCGTTAATTACTAGTTTAAAACAACAATCATTCAGAGACTCCAGAATCTGGTTTCACACCTGCGTACCAGATATTTCCGAGTCTCTCTTTCTCTGTGCTCAATCTTACCGCAAAATACACTGACTCTAACCATGTGGGTCCTTGGGAGTGGTAGGGGTCTGTTGACAGAGGCCCTGTACTATTTTCCCAACTCCTCACTCAACCGTAGTTATGGTTTTCACGTCTTAGCTCAGTTTTGCTCCTGAACAACTTCAACTAGACCAACGTGCTGGACTCAGACACACAATTCTTCTTGTCAGTTCACAGACTTACCGTGTATCTACCTTCAACCCGTAATATCTACTGACCGCAAGACGTGTCGCAACATTATTACCATTCTACGCGTACTTAGACATTACCGGCATTACCTTTGAACACAGACTATAATACCGACTCAGTCACTTACAGAGAATCATAGCAACTCATGTCTATTCTTCACGCTTACCTATTCCACCGAAGAAATAGCAGATAGACAACACACTAACACCTTACGCATAATCAAAGATATCTTAACTCGTTATCGAACAGAATCTCAAAATCGCAGTACCGACTCGTAACACCGCAGTGTATCACGCATACACAGTCAAACGATTACACAGATAAGGCGCGCAGAACAGGACAGAGCCAAGATACTCTACTCGTTAACACCTACCTACACACAGTAGAAGAGTTAATCCCAAATCAGGGCTCTCACAATACACTTGCAACTCCCAAAAACGGGGCTCCTTCTCTCGTCCCTCTGCTGTTCTTTTCATTGCTTTAAATAGAATTTTGTTACAAGGCTTGCGCGAATCTTTCTTTACCGCGTACTTCCAGAAGGGTTCTTTCTACATTAAAAACCTCTGTCTAAGTACAATTGTCCTTATTCGGTGGCCGTCTAACACTGGCACGCACGGTGGACTCGAACCCGCAAGTTCCTATGGTTCAGATACTAAACCTTCTAAGTACATACTTCGGGCGAGCCTAAATGTTCGGGTAATTTTCTTTTTGAGGGTTTCTAACATTTGCACTAAGGTGGTAGGTTCTAATAATTGGGCGTCGGTTCTGACTGCACTCAGGGCTATGGCTTGATTTAACAAAATTTCGGCTTGGGTTTGAAGAAAAGCCTCCTGGAGATAAAATTCGTTGGCTAATGCCGCATCTCGGGCTGTCGTTATTTCAGTCAGTTTGGTCTGCATCTCTCTGATGCACTCCTTCTGGTTGCGTATTTGGTTGTCTTGGCGTTCAAATTGCTGTGTTTGGAAATTGAGAGTTTTCTTATACGCATCGCGTTCTCTGCGGGCGTTGGCGATATCTTTTTGGTATTGGCCTTCCTTTAGTAATTGTTGTTTGAGAATACGGTTGACCGCGTCGGCACATTCTTCGGCTCGCCGTAATTGCTCTTGAACTTGGTCGGCTTCTTTCTGTTGGTCCTGCATCTTCTGGGTGGTTTCTTGTAATTGAATCTTCGTATCTGCGATCAATTCTTCGAGAGATACGTTGATATCTTCTTGTTCTTGAAGGGCGGCCTTCAGTGTTCGAATTTCCTCATATGCGTCGTGTATGAGTTGGTCTTTGGCAGCTAGCTGGTCCAGGGCTGCATCTCGTTGTTGTACTAGCGTCTGTTCTGTCGAAAATCGTGCTTGGAGTTCTGCTAGCTGTGTCCGGAGTTGATGATTCTCGGTCTTTACGGCATCAACTTCTTCCTGGAGGGGGGCGATGTCGGCTTCCAGGGTGTCTACCTTGTGCTGGTATTCGAGTTTCAGGTGGTCCGTGGCTGCCGTAAACTGGGCGGGCAGCTGGTGTGATAACTGGATGAGGAACTGCCCCATGGCGGCAAGTTCCGAGAATGCGTTATGTGGCGGTGGTGGTGGAGGATGACGAGGTTGAGAGGATGTGTCGGTGAGTAGTTGCTGGGAGTTTGGCGGAGAGTAGTTAGGGGAGGAAGAGGAAGATGCTGCGGGTTCAGTGATGGGTGGGAGGGGTGGTTCCGGTGGGGGGAGGGGTTTGGCAGGAGGTGGTGTAGGGAGAACGGTATCTGAGGGGTTTACCTTGGCGAGTGTTTGTTGTATGGTTTCTGTCTGGTTGATGGCGTCGATGAGTTGATCCAGTGCTTTGGTGGCCGATTCCTGTTCATCCTGGTGCTGCTCAGATTCTTTTTCTGTGGACACTATTTCTGTCTCTGCTTGATCCTGCTGGTCTGGTTCCTCCGTCGATGTTTCGTTGTGTGTGGCGGTGTCGTGGTATGTTTCCTCTTGGTTGTCTGGCTTGGTCTCCTGATCTTTTCCGGCAGATCCTTGGACTTCACTTTCCGAGGAGCTGATCCGAATTCGCTTGGTACGGAAGAGCTGATTAATCTCTTCGTCTTCCTCTTCAGTGTCCTCGATTGGTTGTGCGGATTCTTCGTGTCGAAGTGCGGGGCCTGCGGGTGGGGGTTGTGCGGCGAGAATGGTTGGGAAGAGGAAGGAGATGATGTGTGGAAGGCGAGAGCGGGGGGTAGAACCCTTTTGGAGCTGTTTTACGATAGCTACACATTCTTTATGGATTCTAAGGAAAAAGTAAGAGGCAAAATTTACAGGTTCGCGGGCGGCTAAATCTAAGGCGGAGTAGAAGGGGCGAGAGATGCCATATGTTTGTTTTTGCAGGTTGAGGATAGCTACAAGGAATAGGGCGGATCGCTCAGGTTCTGGGCGGCATAGAATGGCATATTCGTTTGATGAGGAGTGGGGAAAGAGTTCGGTCATACGGGCGAAGGGGATGGTAGGGCCACTTTCGCGGCCTTGCGGGGTGAGGCGGTAGGCGTCGGCAAAGGCTTGGAAGGTGATGACGGATCTATGTGGGAGGGAAAGGAAGACCCATTGTCGTTCGGTGATGGGGCTTTGGGCAATGGCTTGGATGATCTGTGCGGAGAAGGGATGGGTTTCCACTGAGTGCCAAGGCAACTCAGCGAAGTTGGCCAACCCTCTGCATCGCAGGTATTCGCCTACGTCTGTAGGGATACCGTCACGGAAAGAAGCGTAGTTGGCTAGCGCTTCCATGGTGTTCACAATGCACACTTACAGAAAACACAGAATACTGAGATTACATACACAATCACGAAAACACAATAGCGGTTTTTGGCGCAACTCAGGGGGTTAAATATGGAGAACACGGTGTGGGGGTGAGTATCATTGTGTGGTGCGGGAATGATACGGTTTGCATGCTAGCGTGCGTACTGAGTGACCGGTAGGGAGGGGCGGCTGGTAACATAAAGAATTGTACGAAAGACGGCTAAAAGCAAAACATAAAAATTTATACAAAACGTGGCTCGTCACCGAATAATTAAGGCGTACTGGTAGTGGGATAATACAGCCGCAGCTTCGATCCATTAATTACTTTTGGAAGTGGAATTTCGGTCAACGTAGTCAACCGAAAAGTTGCCGGACCTACTTGTGCTGAGATCTTGAAAGGGCCGAACCATCGTAGTTTGAATTTTCCTGCTGCTCTGTTCGATTTTGCGTTATAGAAGAGTACAAGCTGTCCTACCGAAAAGATTGGCGTCTTCAAATATCGATCGTGTGTCTTAGCTTGCCTTAGTTGGACTTCGCGCATAGTTAAAAAACTGAGCCATCGGTGCTCATCAAGTTTTCTGAGTGCATCCATTCGTGCTGTCAGTGAAGATTCCGGTAGCATCTTCTGAGTGATTGCTACCCGCAAACTTGGGATGACTACTTCCATGGGAGCGATTGCTTCTAAGCCATAAGCTAGCTTGAAATGAGTGCCTTGATCTGAGACAATTTCCAGTGGTAAACCAAATCGTGGGAAGACATCCGTGAGTAGACATTTTGCTACCGTAACTGCTGTAGCAGACCGCAAAGCCCAAGCTTCTGCCCATCTAGTTGCGTAATCTGTGCAAGTCAGTATGTATCGATTGTTACTGGATACTGCTGGAGGTGTAATTGGCCCGATAAAATCTAAACCCCATTTCTGAAAAGGTTCTAATGGTAAGATGGGTTGCAGGGGAAAAAGATGCCGTTGTAAAGGCTGACCAGCTCTTTGGCAAGCATCGCATTGTTTAACAAACTGTGAGATATCTCTGTACATAGTTGGCCACCAGAGTCCTCCTTGCAGAATTTTCCGGTGAGTTAAGTCTGCTGCAAAATGGCCACCGGGAGGAATTGAGTGAGCCAAAATGATAACTGAGTTAACTTCATGTGGTGGAATACAGCGAAGTAGGATTCCGGTATGATCTGTATAATATAGTTCTCCAGCAAATAACCGAAATCGGCGGCTAAAAACTGCGATTTTTCTTCGAACCGCCTTGGCAGTCTCAGCTGGAAAGCGTCCTTCGGTGAGAAAAGTTAGAATCTGATCATAGTATGTAGGTGGTGTTTGTAAGTTGGGCGTCTCATCAGGTAGTGGTTCAGCATTATAAATCGCAGGAGTCGTGTCATCTATTCCTACCGGAGCTTCATCGGAATCTAGGCGTGATAAGAAATCTGCTAAGGCATGTGCATTTCCGGGTCGGTGAATGACATCATAGTCGAATTCTTGTAAAAGTAGCACCCATCGTGCTAATCGTCCTCCTAAGTGCTGCTGTCTTACTAGATAAACAAGGGCAGCATGATCCACATGAAAGGTAAATTTCCGGCCTAGTAGATAATGTCTGAACTTTTTGATTGAGTAAATCAATCCTAGACATTCTCTTTCAGTGGTGGAATAGTTCTTTTCTGCCGGTGCCAGTCTTCTACTGGCGTAATAAACAGGGCGAAACCACTTATCTGTTTGCTGCATCAGAATACTGCCGATTGCAATATCTGAAGCGTCAACAAAAACGTGGAACGGATTGTCCCAGTCCGGTGGTTGTAAAATTGGAGCGTGCGTCAGGAGATACTTGAGTCGATCAAATGTAGTTTGACATTCTTCAGTCCATTCAAACTGTCTGGGAGTCTTTGTGATTAGCCTGTTCAGTGGTACTGCTAGGTGAGCAAGCCACCGCAAGTGTCTGCCATGCCACCGTATTTGTCCCATAAAGCGCATTACTTCTTTCGGAGTCGTGGGTATTGGGGCTTCTAAAATCGCCGAAATCTTATCTGGGTCCACTCGGATACCTTGGGCAGATACAATATGCCCAAGTAGTTTGCCACATGAAACCGCAAACACGGATTTGTTGGGATTAAGGCAGAGTCTATATTCTCGACATTTCTGAAAACAGCATCGTAAGTGAAACAAATGTGCTATCATCTTCCCAAAGATTGAGAAGTCGTCGAGATATACTTGCATGAAGGAGGTGAGGTAAGGAGAAAATATCTCCTGCATACATCTTTGAAATGTGCTTGGTGCATTTCTCAATCCGAACCACATTACTGTGCAGGCAAAGACACCCCAATTGGTAATGAAGGTAGTTTTTGGTATATCCTCTTCAGCCATTCTAACCTGGTTGTACCCGCTGTATCCATCTAAAAATGAATACATTTCATGACCTGCGACTCTATCAAGCATGGTATCCAAAAAGGGGATCGGGAAAGGATCTGGTACTGTTGCTGCATTTAATTTCCGGTAATCTACACAAATTCGTAACTGCTTGTTTTTCTTTGGCACGATCACGATGGGTGAGATCCATTCAGCGTGTTCTACTGGTACAATGAATCCGACTTTTAATAGTCTATCAAGTTCGGCTTTTACCTGTGATGCATAATGGGGGTTCATTCTGTAGCTGGGTTGTCTTTTTGGTTTTACTTCCGGTTTCAACATGACCCTGTGTTGATAGATGCGCGGATCTAATCCTTTCATGTCTTTGTAATCCCATGCAAAGACGTCTGCGAATTCGCGAAGAAGTTTAATCAAATCCTCCTTAAATGTTTCCGGTAAGTTCTGCCTCATCTTCACAGGTCGTGGGTGGTCTCTATCTCCTAGATTGTACGTGATCAGCTGGTCTTCTGGAACATAAAATTGTTGAGGTTTCTCTGTATCATCTGTTGGCTTGAACAGTGGTTGTAATTCGTCGTCATGGGTTGAGGAAGTATCTTCCTGGACCGACTTTCCGGTGATAGCTACTACTGTACATACTGACGTGTTCCAGTTATCTATGACGGATTGTAGGTCAAAAGTTCCTAGAGACATTAAATCGGCATTACTCTTCAGAAATTGCTCTTCTTCATCATCTGACAGTCCATCTAACATATGAACTGGTTCAGCAAAGTACGGTCTGGCGTGAGGTTCGCAAGATTGCATAGCATCTAGTTTCACCACATATTTACGATGGGCATCCTTGAATGTAAGCTCTTGTGCAGACCAGTCCTGTATTACCTTCGCATGCTTCAGCCAAGGTCGGCCGAAAAGAAGATTGTAATCCAAAGTGGATTCGGGTAGATCTAGTATGACAAAAGTCATCTTGAAAGTTGTACCTTGTAGAGTAATGGGTACATTCCGCACAAGTCCTACAGGATGGACTCTCGATTGATCCGCCATTCGAACAAAGAATTGAACTGGTTCAATTTTGGTCCAGCCTAGCTTTTTGCATAACGCTGCGGTTGCAATGTTTACGCCTGAGCCTCCATCAATCAATACCTGCGTGATCTTCTGATTCTTATACCATACTGTGATCAAGGGCACTGCGTGATCAATCGCAGCATCAGGTTCCGGTTGAACTGCGGCTGTCGTCGGAATGCAAGAAGGTACTGGGCTGAATTGTTGCTGAAACTGTTGTCGGATCCCGGGCACTAAGGCCAGAAGTTGGCCTAGAGGCAGAGTGATGGATGCCTTGGACAAAATTTCCCAGGCCTGTTGAGCTTGACTGTCTTGTTCTTTTGGACTTGAAGTTTCTACTGACGCAGAAGTGTCTGCTGTTGTCTCTACTGATGATGATGGCCCTACTGATGCATCCTTTTGTGTTGTTTTGTCCTTTGACGAAGAAGCCTGAGTCACCGGAATAGGTTCTGGGAACACTGGTGGTTCTGTTGTGGTCCAGTGACTAGCTTTGTTATACATCCTTCGTTGTTCTTGTATCCCTGGTTCAAAGATTTCTGCTGCCGGCTGAAGTTGTTTACCGGAACGGGTCTGGACTGTAGCAGTCTGTGTCTCGATCGGTGTAATTTTTACCATGTTGGCCATTGGATTTTGGCGTTCCTTCTTTCTTTGATCATACTCCATTGCGTCTTTACAAAACCTTCTAATGTGGCCGAATTCGCCACAGAAATGACAGCGTGGAGGTGGTAACTCAGGGTTTTCCGGTGGTGGTCCATTCTGCCATCGGTTGGCATTATAAGTGTTGTTTCTCTGTCCTCGGTAGTTCCAATATCCTGGTGGTTGATTGTTTCTCAGTTGCGGGGGCACATAGTGATTTACTGGCTGGCCATGTTCTTGGATGACTGTATTGACGGTTGCTGTCCCCTGTATTCTTGCATTGTAGACACAGTTTCCGGTGGTGTGTCCGGTAGTGTTGCAGATAGCGCAAAACACTTGGTTCAGTGCACAGTTGGCACTTGTATGCCCCGAATTTTTGCATGTGGTGCAGTATACTTGCCTGGTGATATCTTCAGCCATATTTTTGTTTGTTTTTAACCATTCCAAGTCTTCTGAAAATCCACCAACCTTGGATTCTAGCTGTAGAGCCATTGCAATGACGACATCCAAGGTCATAGCTCCGACACATCTTATGATCATGATCTGCTTCAGTTGTGGGGTTAATCCATTGATAAACCATTGAGAGATGACATCATCGGGTAGATTAGCGTGAGCCTGTGGTATCTGCCGTAAATGTGTTCTAAAGAGGGTAGCGTACTCCTGGACGGTCTGATTTACCTTCTGTCTGTTGTTCTGTAGATACTCAAATATTTCAGCCGGATTCTTCTTTAGTCTGAATCGCTGTAAAAAGGCGTCTCGTACTGCATCGTAAGTACCGAAATGATTGATATCATATTCCGTGAGCCATCTTGCCGCTTCATTGATCAGTGTCGATTGAAAAACAATGGCCTTATACGCCTGATCTGGTGGATGGTTAAGAACTGCATAACTTATCTAGAAAGTTCGTACGTGGGCGTCTGGATCGTCTCCTGGGAATCCACCGAATTTTGTGTAGGTTACTCCTGTTGGAGGTGGCCTTGGCGGTCCTAGCTGTTGTTGTTGATGTTGTTGTTGTTGGTATTGCCCGCTCATTGTGAAGGGTTCAGGGTTTCCTTCTGTATCTCGGGATTGATCGGGTGAACTATCGGGACTTGTATCGCCGGATGGTGCGTTTTCCGGTGTGCTGTTTCGACTTAGGATGCTTCGGATCTCTGTTTCGAACAGCTTTCCTTCCTTCTGAATGTCTAATATTCGAAATCTTTCTTCCAAACACGAGGGTTGAGCTGATGATTCCGCAAAAAAGGCTAAACCTTTGCCAGCGATCGGTGATTCTATCACCGGAATCTCACCAAAATGAACCGAACTTGGGCTAGAATGCCCTGTTTTACTACTTTTGCCGAATTTTCCTAACGTATTTCTGACCGTGGATAACTCTAAATCTTTATCTGATATTGTTAAACTAGGTTCCAACGGCGTTTTGATAGAGTCTGGACTTGCTATATCTTCGATAGGCTGGGTCGAAGTAGCATCAGAATGTATCGAAGGCGTTGACCGTTCTACCGGAATATGACCGGAATCAGTTGTAACGTTTCTACTTTTCTTGACCACTTGGTCAGATCTAGTTATGCCTGCTTCTCCCGAGGCTATCTTTTGTGATTTTCGTGCTTCAATCTGACGATTCTTAGGATATGTTTCGCCCGATCGAGTGACCGGCATGTATCATTGCCCAGTGATACTATCTGAGCAGTTTGCAACAATCTGGATCTGTTGCTACTGTCAGTGAAGCAAATGTTGCTGGATGTTTGCTTCTTACAAACCGTTAGCACTCTAATGCCACTGTCTCACAAGTGACTCGTAATCAAATGCTACTTTACCGCAGAGACTGGTAATCAGTTGCCACTTTCCCACAGGCAACGGGCCAGAGAACTGGCAATCAGATGCTACTTTCCCACAGACAACGGGCCAGAGAACTGGCAATCGGATGCCACTTTCCCACAGACAACGGGCCAGAGAACTGGCAATCGGATGCCACTTTCCCACAGACGGCGCCAAATGTTAAAGGTAAGATCGTTTACTATTGACTTAACTGTTAACTACCTACCGCAGCCGTTAATTACTAGTTTAAAACAACAATCATTCAGAGACTCCAGAATCTGGTTTCACACCTGCGTACCAGATATTTCCGAGTCTCTCTTTCTCTGTGCTCAATCTTACCGCAAAATACACTGACTCTAACCATGTGGGTCCTTGGGAGTGGTAGGGGTCTGTTGACAGAGGCCCTGTACTATTTTCCCAACTCCTCACTCAACCGTAGTTATGGTTTTCACGTCTTAGCTCAGTTTTGCTCCTGAACAACTTCAACTAGACCAACGTGCTGGACTCAGAGCTCCCAGACTGTTCCTGCCATAGTAGTTGAGCAGTAGTCCGAGATGACAGTCCAATACTTTTAGTAACTTAACAAGATCATAACACACAATTCTTCTTGTCAGTTCACAAACTTACCGTGTATCTACCTTCAACCCGTAATACCTACTGACCGCAAGACGTGTCGCAACATTATTACCATTCTACGCATACTTAGACATTACCGGCATTACCTTTGAACACAGACTATAATACCGACTCAGTCACTTACAGAGAATCATAGCAACTCATGTCTATTCTTCACGCTTACCTATTCCACCGAAGAAATAGCAGATAGACAACACACTAACACCTTACGCATAATCAAAGATATCTTAACTCGTTATCGAACAGAATCTCAAAATCGCAGTACCGACTCGTAACACCGCAGTGTATCACGCATACGCAGTCAAACGATTACACAGATAAGGCGCGCAGAACAGGACAGAGCCAAGATACTCTACTCGTTAACACCTACCTACACACAGTAGAAGAGTTAATCCCAAATCAGGGCTCTCACAATACACTTGCAACTCCCAAAAACGGGGCTCCTTCTCTCGTCCCTCTGCTGTTCTTTTCATTGCTTTAAATAGAATTTTGTTACAAGGCTTGCGCGAATCTTTCTTTACCGCGTACTTCCAGAAGGGTTCTTTCTACATTAAAAACCTCTGTCTAAGTACAATTGTCCTTATTCGGCGGCCGTCTAACAACACCATCATTTTTGAATCTGACTTCATATCCCTTTTCCACAATTTGTCCTACACTTATCAAGTTTTTAGGAATAGTAGGAACATAAAGTACCTTGCTTAAGAGTGTACTTCCACTCTTTGTCTTCACTGATCCAATGCTTTCCACTTCATGCTTGGTGTTATCCCCTATTTGAACTGTATGTCCACTTATCTTTGCTTCCATATCAGTCATCAATGATATATTGCCACTCAGATAATTGCTACATCCTGAGTCAATATAGAATACCCTTTGATCTTCTCCTACTGCTTCATGTGTTGCATTCAGGATGAGAGTCATGTCATCCTTTTGATCTGATGCATAATTATAATAGTTGTTATTGTAGGACTGAGGTTGAAAGCTTCTTCCACCTCCTCTAGCATATGAAGTCCTACCACCTCTTCCTCTGAAGTTACCTCTTTGATTTTTGCATCCTCTACCTCTTTGATTGAAACTCTGATTATGATTTCCACCATTTTGATTGTTATACCAACAATCATTTTCCAAATGATTTGTTCTGCGACAAATCCAACAAGCTCTAACATTATCTTTATTCTTACCTCCTCTTCCTTTTCCTCTTGAATTCATCTTTCCTCTTGTGAAATTAGCTTGGCTTGAAGATCCTTCATCATCATTTGACTACTTCCCTTTGCCATTCTTCTTCTTATCCTTGGAGTACATAGCTTGACTTGCACTCCTATCATTATCTCCTTTAATGTCCTGCTCAAAAGTTAGCATGTGTCCTAGCAATTGATTAAGATCAGGAGTAAAGTGATCTAATGACAATTCTATGGACAATATTAAAGGTTTCCATTTCCCATCTCCTCTCAGACCTGTAAGTATTTGTCTTACCAACTTATCCTCTTCAATATCTTCATCTACTGCTCCCAGGCTATCTACAAAATCCTTCATTCTTGCCACATAATCAGAAATTGATTGTGAGCTCTTCTTCTTGAATGTTGTGAGCTCAGCCCATAGTGAGGACTTCCTTGACTTAGTTGTATTTTGAAAATGCTCTTCCAAAGAATTTCACACATCTATTGCACTTTCTAATCCTCTAATATGAGGTAGAAGATAATCATTTACAGCCATGTAAATGATGCGCCTAGCTTGAGCATCCTTCTTCATCTAGTTCTTCAAATCTGCAAGCTCTTCCCTAGCTGGAACACTAGGATCTTCAACCTCAGGCTTTTCTTCTTCACCTATAATGAATGGATCAAATCTTTGCTCATGAGGTCTCCCTCCTGTGAAGAGAGATGGTGGATGCAATCCAAAGATGAGTAGGTGCTGCTACAACCAGCTTCACACCAGCCAACTGAGACTTTAGAGTTGATTAGTAGACCCTTTGAGCTTCCTAAATCCACCAAAATATCAGCCAAGTACTTTGGAACATGTATTCCAAAAGTTTAAGTCAAGACAGACTAGTTGCGAAATGACTAGCTCCCAAAACTTGCTATTTTTGGACATACACCTGCTGGGAAAAATGAACAGTGCTCTCAACCTGGTAGGAATTAGAAAAAATCCTTTTGGGCATAGCAAATAGACTTAGTAAGCTTCCAAATCCAAGTTAAAACACTTCAAATGATGGACTGAGCACTGAGAACAAGTTTCATCAATTTCTGGAACATTCCCACAATTCTCGGGGCTCTGCAGAGATAGACCAGTAAGCAGTAAAATGCAGATATCTCCAAAAGTATTACTCCAATGACCTTGAAAATTTATATGCACAAAGTAGACAGTACAAGCTATCCAACGCAAGTTAAATCATTGAAACAAGTTCAGTAGAACTCAAGATATGACCTTCTGAACTTACTGCTCTAAGTGAGTATAGCAGAGAACAAAACAGAGAAGTAGATGATGATAAATGTATAGATTCACATATGATTACAACCACATTGGCAATGAATCTTTGCACAATGGGAGTAGAATGATAGAGCTATGGAGTAAGCTCTTCAATCTCTACAAAATGACATGAAGTGGTCACGTACAAGGCTTGCTAATCGCCTCTTCCTTATTGCTCCTTTTATAGCTATTCTTGGAGGGAGTTTTGAATTTGAATTCGAATGGCTCCACCTAAAAGTGATCCCCAAGGTTAGGAGAGATTCCCTCAGCTCAAAAAGTCGTGATTTTGGTAGTTGGAGCCACGAATTTTCTTTTACATCATGGATGAGGTAAGCCATCCTTTTCCTTTTTTCTTTTTCCATTTACAAGAGATAAAATGTACTCTTTTACAAGAGGTGTTCACATGACTACTCATGTGACTTACAAATGAGGATAATATCAAATATATCAAGCATGTAGGCTTGGGTAAAATGCACCAACAACTCCCCCTCAAGCATAACATGCTTGGCCTTCAAATAAGTCTTCAATTGTCCTTGATTTCCTGCAAGCCAATCATCAACTTGAATCTACTTAATTTTGTACCATCAAGAGCTTTAGTCAACATGTCGGCACATTGCATATCTGTAGAGACATAGGATAGTTGAATATCCTTGCTCATTAGCTTCTCCCTTACGTAATGGTAGTGGACTTCAATATGCTTGGTTCTAGCATGGTATACCGGATTAGCTGCTAGATGTAGTGAGCTTGTGTTGTCACCAAAAATGTGAGGTGTTGAAGAATGAAGTCCAAGATCTGTGTACAAAGACTTTAACCACATGATTTCTTGAGTTGCATTAGCCAAACCTCTATATTCGGCTTCAGTAGAAGATAATGCCATGGTTGGTTGCTTCTTCGATGACCAAGAAATGATTTTTGAACCTGCAAATGATATATACCCGGATGTGCTTCTTCTATCATCTCTAGATCCGACCCAATCTGCATCTGAATAGACCTTTAGCTCAATATCTAAAGTATATGAATAGAACAAACCTTCATTCATGGTCCCCTTTAGGTACTTGAGGACTCGCTTGGCCGCTTCCATATGTGGTTTTCTCGGCTTATGCATAAACTGACTCAATATGCTAACACTATAGCATATATCCACCCTTGTGAGTGTTGCATAGTTCAAACTTCCAACCAAGCTTTGATAGCTTGTGATGTCTTCAATTGGCTCTCCTTCATAAGCACTAAGCTTATGATTTTGCTCCATAGGTGTACCTGCACACTTGGTATTTTCCATCTTGAACTTGACGAGCATGTCATGCACATACTTCCTTTGTGTGATGTATATACCTAAATCTGAGTAGATAAGCTCCAATCCAAGAAAATAAGTGAGTGGTCCGAGGTCACTTATTTTGAACTCCTCCTTCATTTGACTCTTTACCTGTTTGATTCCTTCAAGATCATTGCCTGTGATAATAATATCATCAACATACACACATAAATAGATCACTTCAGATCCATTCCTCTTTATGAACAAAGAGGTATCCGCCTTGCTAGCTTTGAATCCTTGGTCCTGCAAATAAGTCACCAATCTGAAATTCCAAGCTCTTGGAGCTTGCTTCAATCCATACAAAGATTTCTTTAGTTTGCATACATAGTTAGGATGATGTGCATCCTCATATCCAGGAGGTTGTGCCATATACACTTCCTCAGAAATCCATCCATTCAAGAAAGCATTCTTTACATCAAGTTGATAAAGATTCCAATTTCTAGATGCAGCAAGACTAATGAGAACCCTAATTGTAGGCATTTTTGCAACAGGAGAGAAAGTCTCCTCATAATCAATACCATGGGTTTGAGCAAACCCTTTAGCAACTAACCTTGCTTTGTGTCTATTTATACTTCCATCTGGATTCCTCTTGATTTTGTATATCCATCGAGATCCGATTATCTTCATAGATGGCTTGTTAGGTACAAGCTCCCAAGTGTCATTCTCCTTCAAGGCTTCCATTTCTTCATCCATTGCATCTCTCCAAGCTTTCTTACTTTGTGCTTCTTCGAATGTGGTAGGTTCTTCATTGGTTGAATCCTTTGCAATGTAGATTGAGTGCTTGGTGACCAAAGAAGTATCATAACCAAACCTCTCTGGTTTCTTCTTCTCCCTCGAAGACCTTCTAAGTGGTTGATGTGAGCTCTCGGGTCCATATGTAGCATCCTACATCTTTGCTTTACCTTTGTTCTTCCATAGCTTTAGTCTTTCCAAGTCTTCTAGGTCAATCTCCGAATCACTTTCTTCAATCTGCTTTGGCTCCTTTGGTTGAAGTGATGGAAAATCTTCATCCAAGTCATATGGCAGCTTCACTTTCCTGTCATCATCAAACCATGATTTGTTTTCATCAAAAATTACATCTCTACTCACAGAAAATCCTTTATTGGTTGGATTGTACAATCTATATCCTTTTTGGTTTTGGTCATAACCAATAAATACGCACTTCTCTGCCTTGGGATCCAATTTCCCTCTTACTTGAGAAGGAATGTGAGCATAGGCTAAGCATCCAAAGATTTTGCAATGCTCTAGACTAGGTCTTCTTCCATTCCATACTTCATATGGAGTGGTTCCATCTAGTGACTTAGATGGAAGTCTATTTATGAGATATGTGGCTGTCGACACAGCCTCTGCCCATAGGTAGTTTGGCAATCCCTTTTCGTTGAGCATGGACCTTGCAGCTTCGACAATAGCTTTGTTCCTCCTCTCTGCTACACCATTGAGTTCGGGTGTATACCTTGTAGTGACTTCCCTTTTAATGCCTCTTTCATGCAAGGAGGCATCAAATTCAGAAGAGAAGTATTCTCCTCCACCATCTGATCTGAGTCGTTTCAAAGTCCTACCTGTTTGGTTTTCAACAAGAGCAATATACTTCTTAAAGCAATTAAACACTTCATCCTTGTGCTTCATGAAAAACAGAATGGTCCACCTGCTACAATCATCTATGAAAGACACATAATATCTTGAGCCTGATATAGATGGCTCCTTACTTGGACCCCACACATCCGTGTGCACTAGATCCAAAGGATTTTGATACATATATCCTTTCTTATTGAAAGGTTGTCTATGAGCCTTGCCGAGTTGACAAGCTTCACACTTATAAATCATGTGTTGCCTTGTGATATTAGGCAAACCAAGTACACTTTGGTCCCTGCAAATCTGTTTGAGTGTCCTCTCACCAATGTGAGCAAGCCTTTTGTGCCATATCTCCAACTCTGTTAGAGTTTGATATCCATAGCTAAACAAAGCTATGTTCTTTGTATCTTCCACTTCAAAAGTGAAAAGCCTTCCTGTCTTTTCTCCTTTGGCAATCCTTCGAAAGCCTTGCCTTGGGTCTTCAACATATGCTCCAAATCGATTGAATCTAACCTGCAATCCTTTTTCAACAATCTGTCCAACACTTATTAAATTTTTGGTAATTGTAGGGACATACAAGACTTTGCTTAAGAGGTTCATATTCCAATCTGATGTCTTCACATTACCTATCTTCTCCATTGAGTGCTTTGTGTCATCTCTTGTCTGCACTTCATGCTTGTTATGAGGATCTTCCAAATCAGAAAGTAAAGCCACATTTCCTGCTACATGGTTCGAGCATCCCGAATCAATGTAAAATATGTGATCATCATCCTTACCCTTCTTCGCTGATAGATTCATAATCAATAATGAATCTTCTTGACTTTGGTCCTCTGCATAGTTATTGTAATCTCTTCTTCCTCTATGGCCACTTTGATAGTTGTTGTTGTTACTGTAATTGTTGTTGTAGTAGTAGTTGTTGTTGTAGCCTCTATTGTATCTACCTCTATTTGATCCATAGCCACCTCTATTGAATCCTCTTCCTCTTGAGTTCCTTGGGTTCCTGAAACATTCTTCAGTAGTATGGTTAGATAAGCCACATATGTTGCAAGGTTGAGATGATTGGAATCTCCCCCTTCCTTGCTTTCCACCTCTGCCTCTTCCTCTAGCTCTTCCTCTACCTGCAAAGTTTGCTTGGAAAGAGCTTCCTTCATCTTCATTCTTCCTATTCTTTGACTTGTCCTTGACCTTAGCTTTATCAGAATATAAGGCAGAAGTTTGATTACCTCCTGAGGACTCACCACCTTTGCTAATCTTTGCTTCATGAGTGAAGAGTTGGCCGATGAGTGTGTTGAGGTCGGGTACATGCATATCCATGTATAAATCCATGGCTGTTGTGAATGACTCCCACTTGTCGTCTGCTTTGATTCCATTCATGATTTGTCTTATGATTTGCTCCTCTTCAATTACCTCTCCAATGCTTCCAAGTTGGTCAGAAATTTCCTTCATCTTTGTGACATAATCAGTCACATTTTGCTTCGGGCTTTTCTTCATTGTTGTGAACTCCATCCACAATTGGTTCTTCCTTGCTCTTGTTGGAAGAGAAGAAAGAAGCAAGTGCATTCCAGGTCTCTCTTGATGTCTTGCATCCCTTGACATGAGGTAAAAGAAAATCAGAGATTGAGTTTAGAATATAGGACCTTGCGAGTGCATCCTTCGAACACCAATTCGAAAGTCCTTCCACTTCTTCATGTGATGGTTGCCCTTTGTTCCTCATGGTTGGCATTGCTTCATCTCCGGATATGAATCCATATAGATTCCTCCCTTGAAGGTAAGCCTCCATCCTTAGAGACCATGCGGGGTAGTTGTTTCGATCCAATTTGTCAATTGTTGATGGAAATCCATCTCCCATGTTGCTTGACTATGCTCTGATACCACTATGAAGAGAGATGGTGGATGCAATCCAAAGATGAGTAGGTGCTGCTACAACCAGCTTCACACCAGCCAACTGAGACTTCAGAGTTGATTAGTAGACCCTTTGAGCTTCCTAAATCCACCAAAATATCAGCCAAGTACTTTGGAACATGTATTCCAAAAGTTTAAGTCAAGATAGACTAGTTGCGGAATGACTAGCTCCCAAAACTTGCTATTTTTGGACATACACCTGCTGGGAAAAATGAACAGTGCTCTCAACCTGGTAGGAATTAGAAAAATTCCTTTTGGGCATAGCAAATAGACTTAGTAAGCTTCCCAATCCAAGTTAAAACACTTCAAATGATGGACTGAGCACTGAGAACAAGTTTCATCAATTTCTGGAACATTCCCACAATTCTCGGGGCTCTGCAGAGATAGACCAGTAAGCAGTAAAATGCAGATATCTCCAAAAGTATTACTCCAATGACCTTGAAAATTTATATGCGCAAAGTAGACAGTACAAGGCAAGTTAAATCATTGAAAAAGGTTCCGTAGAACTCGAGATATGACCTTCTGAAGTTACTGCTCTGAGTGAGTATAGCAGAGAACAAAACAGAGAAGTAGATGATGATAAATGTATAGATTCACATATGATTACAACCACATTGGCAATGAATCATTGCACAATGGGAGTAGAATGATAGAGCTATGGAGTAAGCTCTTCAATCTCTACAAAATGACATGAAGTGGTCACGTACAAGGCTTGCTAATTGCCTCTTCCTTATTGCTCCTTTTATAGCTATTCTTGGAGGGAGTTTTGAATTTGAATTCGAATGGCTCCACCTAAGAGTGACCCCCAAAGTTAGGAGAGATTCCCTCAGCTCAAAAAGTCGTGATTTTGGTAGTTGGAGCCACGAATTTTCTTTTACATCATGGATGAGGTAAGCCATCCTTTTCCTTTTTTCTTTTTCCATTTACAAGAGATAAAATGTACTCTTTTACAAGAGGTGTTCACATGACTACTCATGTGACTTACAAATGAGGATAATATCAAATATATCAAGCATGTAGGCTTGGGTAAAATGCACCAACACCTCCATCGTCGTGGACCAAGCTGGATAGTTCTCCCTATCTAGCTTATCAATCTGCAAGCTTTCTCCCATCTTTCATCTTTTTCTTCTGCAAATATTATGATGAATGAATATACTTTGTACCTTTAATGTAAAGCTTCAATCTTTCAGATCCTTTCGAGCTCAATCTTCACACTTCTTCAGGTTGTTTCTTCAAGAATTTAATCTTGTCCACCTTCAATTTGAAAAGATTTCAATGTCTGCAACAATTGGGACTTCCAATGCTCTTTACTTCACTTTGTATTGCACCTTTTGCTCTGATACCAATGTTGGAGACTTCTAAATCTCCAAAGGCTTGATCTATAATGATTTAAGAGCACCTCTATATCAATTATGGACCAAAGTTTACACAAATATTACCTTGTTTTACCAAATCATTCAGTATCACTTCTCTGAGTGAAAACTTTTCTTCGACAAGAAGTCTACTTTAGGATTTAACTTCATTACCTGCACATATCTTCAAATGTCTTCAATCTAATGATACACATACCTCATGCTACCTTTTTGCAATCATGTGAACCATTAGAACTTCAAATGAATCATTAAAAATCTGATTTGATCTTTAAGATCAAAGGTATGTCAGAAACTATTTTTTTGAACAAGCGAGTTTGACATAGTCAACTTCTAAGGTTGATTCCTCATAGCACAAGTCCCATTTTGCTAAATGCTTTTATCCATGGCTTCCTTACCTTCTAACTTAGATTTTGAATGCTCATTCATAAAAAACGTTACACTGTGCACTGAGATCCAAGCAAAACATTGACTCAAAAAAGTGTGCGACTATGAGAGGTCTACCTGCAGACGTTACATATACATGTTCCTATTGATCATACACATAACCTGAAAGGAATTAGATCATGAAACTTTGGTCATAGCTTGATTAGCGTCTAGATTAGATGTGTACAAATTATTTCTTGATCCACATGATTAGGCTGAGAGAAATCAGAGAAAGACTTGATGCTAACTTCTAAAGATGACTCTCTACACATCTATCTCATGGACACTTGGCTTCTAATGACTCTAACTCATATTTCTTTGCATTATTGACTTATATACATATGATTCTAGACTCACCCCACATCTATTACATTACTCCTTATCACTCTAATGATCATCTACACTCATAGTACAAGAATTTTCATCTGTAATGTACATATGTATACATGCTAGATTTCTGAGATCTCTTCACTTTTTGAAATGACTTCTTTGGCTTCATTTTGATTCTTGACTTGCTTCTAGTCCTTCATAATCATCAATTTGGGATTGCTTGTTCCAACATAATGTACAAAAATAAGTAGCCCATTAGTGCAATAGGTGTATATACAAGCGGGGGAAACAAAAGCCTCCTAAAGAGGGAAAAAAGTGCTCTGGCTGTTGTAGAGTGTTCACACACATCACTACCTAAATATATCAAAGAATCCCCCTTGGGAGTGATGCGGTGAACAAGGAGCTGGCACTCATGTATAAGGAGGTGCCAAGCTATGCGGAATCAATCCACAAAAGGAAGTAAGCCCAAATCTTCGCGTAAAGCTTCAAACTTCTCCCTAGGTAGAGCCTTCATAAAAAGGTTTGCAATGTTCTCTTGCATGGGCACATATGCCAAGATGATATCCTCAACAGAGAACCTCTCTCTGACATAATGATAATGCACCTCAATGTGCTTACTGCGAGCATGGAACACAGGGTTCCTTGCAATTGCCAATGCACTCTAACTATCATTGAAGATGATGGTGACAGAAGACTGAGCAACACCCAAATCAGCCATAAGATGTATGAGCCACACACGCTCAATAGTCATTGTGAAAGCTACCCTATACTTAGCCTCACAACTAGAAGTGGCCATAGTAGGCTACTTCTTGCTCAACCACGATATACATGAGCTACCAAGCATGAAGCAAAAGCCACTTGTGGACACATCACACACAAGTGTCATAGCAACCAGCCCAATCACTGTAAAAAAAAGCATGCAAATCTGGCAGTAGTGATCCCGCCTTGGGATAAAACAATCCAAGTAGCCGGGTACTCCTCAAGTAGCTGGGTACTACTCAAGTAGCAAAAGATATGCTTAACCGCCTGCCAATGCTTGATACCTAGGCAATGCATAAACTTGGTCATCTATGAGATAGCAAACTGAATATCTGGCCGATTAATGCATAAATAAATCAAGCATCCAATAGCCTTCTGATAGAGAACAACATCAAATGCATCTCCAACATCATGAAGACTCAATCGTAAACTTGTCTCCATAGGAGTGGCACTAGGCTTACAGTCTTCACGGTCAAAATGCTGCAATAATGTGTCAATATATTTCATTTGACACAAAGCCATTCCACCATCAACTTGCATAAACTGAATGCATAAATAGTGATGCAAATGCCCCAAATCAGACATCTCAAATGAGGCATGCAAATCAGCCTTAAAATCAGCAATATGCATGTCATGAGGACCAGTGACAACATGTCATCAACATACACCACAATGGTCAGAAGCACATCATTAGCATGCTTAACATATAAGGTGCTTTCAATTGGAATGTTCTCAAAACCATGTGCAATGAGATAGGCATGTATCTTTTCATACCAAGCATGTGGTGCTTTCTTTAAACCATATAATGCCTTCTTTAACATACACGCTTGGTTTTGATGCCCTTTCTGCACAAAGCCATGGGGCTAAAAAACATACACTTCTGCATGCAAGTCACCATTTAGAAATGTTGTTTTAATGTCCAATTGATGTGCATTCCAACCATGATGAGCTGCAAGTGGACAAATGCTACGAACAGTATTCATTCGGCAAGTAAGCGCAAAGGTTTCATCAAAATCAATGCCTCCTTCCTGTTGAAATGAAAGAAGCTACTCCTACTCTACAATTAATCACAAAATAAATTAACTATGGAGGAAGGAACAAAAGATACAAAAACATGATGAATAGATTAAAATGGAAAGAACTTACAAATGATGCTCTATGAGCATGGAGAATCCATGAGGAGAGGAAGTACACTCTTGGCAATGAGCTAGAGTGGAATGACTTATGTGGAGTGAAGGGAGGCCTTGCTTATATGGAGTTTGGGAGAATTCCCTTGCATGTGGGATATATGTGCTTGCATGAAAATGAAAGTGCTCTTGGACAAAAGGGTGGAACATGGAACTCTCAACACCCCCCCTCCATGTAATGACCATTTTGTTTTTAGCATGGGGACTAGTGACATATGGGATCACTTAGTCCATTTGGTTTTTAGGATCTGACAGATGGGATCCTTAGACATAACTTGGACATATGGCATCCAAGTGTGGGACATATGGCATCCCTAGGATCTTGGGACATATGGGATCCCAAGACATATACTTGGACATTTGGGATCCAAGTGGTTTTTAATGGGATCTAGGGACATATGGGATCCCTAGACATGTACAAGGGTTTACATCATGGGGTAGATAGTGCTTATGGAACCATTTGCCACCTTTGGTATTTTGATGAAGTCCATATTTTTGCAAGCCATAGGGAAGGTCTTACCCTTTTAAAGAGCAGTGTCTAATCCCTTACAAAGAACCATTAATTGAGTGTCAAGACATGAAGAGGTTTCCTTTGTTAAATCATATCATGTGAAGATATGGCACTATCATGTGAAAATATGGCACTAGTTATATGATCAACATGTGAACATATGGCACTAGATATATAAAAAAAACGTCGTTTTTTCTGAAATGATGATCGCACTGCCTATGTGGGACCTCCATGTGCATTCGGATAGTGGCTGCCAAGCTTATCTCGTCTCTGTCTCTCTTTGGATTGTAGGTCATCTTTACTGCGCGCCACACATGAACTGGTACGTTGAATGTAGTCATATACTCAGTGTCACCAGGCATTGTGTCAGATCTCGTATGCTTCCAGATTTCGGGGCCCAAATGCTTCATTATTCACAAAAAACTTCTGCGTGTGGGTTCATTGCCTCTAGACTCTAGTCATGGAGAAAGCACGCACGCTGCATGCGTATTCATCATGCTCTCTGCTTTCGAATTGCTGCGACCAAAATCAAGCCAAGTATCATCACTGATCAGTGTCAAGCCTCTGTGATTTGCGCATGGAGAAATCTTGTGTTGCCAGGTTCGATTCTTCTGCACGAGAGCTAGTAGGTACAATATTTCTGTGAATTGATTACCAAAGGCAGAAGCAGATTCATTCTTCTTCTTCTTCTGTATTTCTCCACAGAAAATATGCCACCAAATCTCTCAACAGCTCTCTATAACCATGCTTTAGGGTGCGGCCCAACTAGCATCAGCAAGCACGACTCTCTCCATCTCTCTTTCTGTGTTAGAGTGCTCTGTGTAGCCATTTTCTCGACATTCAATCTCCTAGGAGTTGGAGCCTTGCGATCCGTCTTTGCTTGCGATTGTTCATCCCACTCGTCCTCTGTTTCTGTAGCATTTTGCATGTTCTATAGTTTCTTAGATTGTGTATAGTGTTCCATGCAATAGATAGATGTATCTACACTTGATTTAGCCAAACCTTCATCTGTGCAATGGATTTGGTAGAGCAGACTATAGATCTCTCCTGAGTCATGTCTTTCATTTCCCTGAATTCAGCAGATATGGTGGGATAATGCCCAATGCATCATTCTCTATTTGCTCAAAATGTCTGTTGCACATTTGTTGATGAGGCAACTACTGGTGGGGTTTTTTTTTATGATGCATCTGCTGCGCATAGCCTCTGTGCATAGGTAGTGAGCCTCTGTGTAGAAGTTTATATGTGCACAGGTAGTGAGACAGAACTTTAAATTATTATTCTCTGGCAAGACTCCAGTCAATGCTTCGATTTGCTTCATCTGCAACACTTGGTTGTCCAGAAGTTTGCTCCTTCAAATTGTCTCTCTTCACCATCAACAGTGTAGAGATTTAGACACACTCGAAATTAGTGAATGAGAGTTGTGAGATGTACTCAATGTTTGATCCCTCTTTGTCTCTTTGTCTCCCATCTGTGCAGTGTAGGACCTTCGTGTGTTCTTCACTAAGCAAGAGTAGCTGTAGTAGACTATCGACTATACACAGATGTAAGATATGCACAACTCTTTTGCTATCATTCGGCAGGTGCTGGTCATACATGTTTTGTTGCTTGGATGGACAAGCAGCAGAATCATAGGATTACCTTCAACAGCTGGTTGAAACCAGAGCATAGAGTGGCCAATATTTTTCTACTAAAGAATAGAAGGAATTGAGTTTGTGGCTTCTCATAACCACTCAATGACCATAGCAGTGCTTTCTATTGACATAGCTACTATGACAAGCTTTCTTTCTTTGACGAGTTCTCATGCTACCTTCTGCTTAGAGCATTTTATTCGAAAATGCAATGATAACGATCTAACATTTTATGAGCCTAATGACAAAAGATGAGAGGGAACTAGGAGGATACAACCATATTGAGTGCAAAGCACTAATCAATAAAAGAAAAGAAATACTATGATGATAAATATGCTTAATGAAAATGAAAATAGTGCTTATAAGCACTCTTATTAAAGAAGTCTTTAATAGGGGAGGGAGGGAGGGAATAACAAAGAAATACATGCTAATGCAGATAATGAAAAAAAAATCAAATCGAAATGCAAACAATACCTATGCTCTGATACCATGTTGAAATGAAAGAAACTACTCCTACTCTACAATTAATCACAAAATAAATTAACTATGGAGGAAGGAACAAAAGATATGAAAACATGATGAATAGATTAAAATGGAAAGAACTTACAAATGATGCTCTATGAGCATGGAGACACCATGAGGAGAGGAAGTACACTCTTGGCAATGAGCTAGAGTGGAATGACTTGTGTGGAGTGAAGGGAGGCCTTGCTTAGTTTGGGAGAATTCCCTTGCATGTGGGATATATGTGCTTGCATGAGAATGAAAGTGCTCTTCGACAAAAGGGTGGAGCATGGAACTCTCAACACTTCCTACACATAACCCTTTGCAACAAGCCTAGCTTTATACCTGTCAACTGTTCCATCAGGTTCATGCTTTAGCTTGTATACCCACTTAGTGCCAATGGCCTTCTTGCCAGGAGGAAAGCCACATAAGGACCAAGTACCATTTTTCATGATAGCATCATACTCAGGTTGCATTGCAGCCATCCAATGTTTAGAATTTTGTGCTTCATCAAATGAAACAGGTTTAGTCTCATCACAGAGACTAGAGGCAGCCATAGCATAGCCATCTGATGCAAAATGGGCACTATGAGAGCCTGATCGAGTACGATATGAGAGAGGTGCATCTAATTTGCTGTCATGCAAGGTCTGCACCAGCCATTTTGGCATATTTTTTGCCTGCTCAATATCAGATCTCTCATCAACAAGTGCATCATGTAAATCTGCATCAGAAATGGAATGATCTGCATCATCGCATGAAGCCTGCAAAGGCTGAGAAGTTGCCTCATTAGGACCAACACTAGACTATCCACCTATAAAAAGAGGAAGCAAAGTATCATACATGTCTTTGGAGCTAACAAATGTCTCCTTAGTACATGAAAGCAATGGTCGAATAGCATCTTCCACAAAAACAACATCACATCTAACCAAAATGCGTTTAGTCTATGGATGATACAAACGATAGCCTTGTGGAATTGTATTCAACAAAATGACATTTTACTTCTTTATCATCTAATTTTCTACGATGTTGTTCATGCACTAATGCATATTCCAGACAACCAAAAAAATGAAGATGAGCAATAGATGGCTTGCGACTATGCCAAGCCTCATATGGAGTGATAGATTGTAGTGCTTTACTGGGACACATGTTCAATACATATGCTGCACACATAAGAGCCTCAAGCCAGAAACTATGTGGTAAAGCCTGACTCTTGACCATACACCTCACCATCTCTGTTGACAATATACGGGAAGAAGCAAGTACGGACACACATGCAGATCTAGCACTAAGGCAACCCTTCATTTTTTTCAAAAACCCTTACATCATTTTAAAGTGATTCTCATCACTAAAAACCCCTGTAAATACCATTTTCACCTTTTTGTAGCCCCATTTTGTACAAGCCAAGGATTCCTCGAGCTTGAGGAGCCTTAGAAGTAGTTGCCTATCAATTTTCGTATTTTTTAGATCTCGTTTGAGCCCTCAATTAAACCCTGGAACCTAATTTTTAACTAGGCCGGACACTAGGTCTGGACAGGGCCAAAGCTAGGCAAAAACTATAAATAGAGCTAGAGAGCTCATTTTTGGGATAGCTTCTTATAGTTTTGAGCTTGTATGAGAACTTGGTTGCAATAGAAGTGATTCCATTGTCTTTCTCTCTTTGTTCTTGCCGTGTGTGCACGTGTGTGTGTATGTGTGTGCATGTTAGTGTGCTTCTCACTCACACATTTGTGCCTTCACTTGCTCGAGGTCTTCATACCATCCTCATGTCTTCCCGGATGGACATTAAAGGAGGTGCTACTCATCACTGAGCTACACCAAATTTTGGTGCCGTTGCCGGGGATTCGAGCTTTGAGGACGAGCGTGTGATGGTAAGACGTAGAGAGGACGCGTTGGAATGGTAAGTAGTCGGTAAATTTCTGATTTTTCTCCATCTCCATCTCCATCTCCATCTTCACCTCCTTCTCCATCTCCACCTCCACCTCCTTCTCCACTACATATTCCCTCTTCCTTGTCATTCCCCTCATTTGTTGTGTGCGAGTTTGAGAGAGAGCGAGTGTGTGTGCTTGTTTTTGTGTGTTTTTGCATGTTTCTTGTAGGCTTGAGCTTCATCATCATCTCCAGCAAGCTCAGCAGGTACGGATTTCCTCTGCACAGGTCCCGAGGCGTCGAGCTCGAGCTATCACGACACCTCGAAAACTTCACCCAATCACAATTCTGAGTGCACCACGACACTGCGCAGGCTGAGAGCTCCTACGATCACTAGACAGAACTGAAAAATTCACCATATCCCGAGCTATCGCGACACCTCGAGGTATCGCGACACTCACGACCTATCGCGACACCTCAGGACCTATCGCGACACCTCACGAGCTATCGCGACACTTGGGAGTATCGCGACACCTCATGACCTATCGCGACACCTCGGAGTATTGCGACACCTCGGAGTATTGCGACACCTCACGAGCTATCGTGACACCTCACGACCTATCGCGACACCTCACGACCTATCGCGACACTTGGGAGTATCGCGACACCTCACGACCTATCACGACACCTCACGACCTATCGCGATACTTGGGAGTATCGCGACACCTCACGAGCTATTGCGACACCTCACGACCTATCGCGACACTTGGGAGTATCGCGACACCTTACGAGCTATCGCGACACCTCACGACCTATCGCGACACTTGGGAGTATCGCGACACCTCACGAGCTATCGCAACACCTCACGACCTATCGCGATACATGGGCTTAACGCATGAAAATTTAGAGTAAATTAATTGACTGAATTGAGGTATCTTTGGGTTTAATCTTGGACACATTGGGAGGATATGAGAGCCTTAGGAGTGGGCAAAAGACCTAGAAACCAGGGAGGAATTTCTTGAACCCTAAGAGCCTGTTTGGACCCCTAAGTGCCTGAATGGTCATAACTTCACCATACGAACTCCGATTGATGAGATTTTGGTCTCGTTGGAAAGCTTGTTGAAAATCCTACGTGGACCTCGACTGTTTTTTTGTAGAATCATACGTGGAGTTTTAGAACATGTATTTTCAAGTTGGCCTTTAGGTGAGACTAGGTGGTCCTAAGATTGAGGGGGTACAGTGAGTTACTCCAGGGGGGACTGAAAATATTGATGTGTGTCTTTCAATTACTTGTGGTAATAGAGCTATACTGACTGGTGAGCTTTTGCAGGAACATTGTGTGCACTCAAGGCAATCCAAAGCAAGCTAGCAAGGGTGAGTACCAAGCTTGGGAGAAGGCTTCCTGGGCTTGTGTAGCAGTCTGGTCAACCAGCTAATTGAGGTTGGAAGATCTGTCAACCCTCCTTTGTCAATTCCTAGCCTAGGCTAAGTACGACTTAGGTGTGGTCATTAATTAGGGCAACGTTAGGCACGAATCAAGTCCAAGAGAATTAATCAACCAAGTGCAAGAATTAAGTAGGTCTTAAGTGCGAAAACCCTAAGGGACAAAAGGTAAACTGGAGTCGATCACTTATCAAGTGCGAAATTCACTTAAGTACTCCTGACGATGCGATTTTAGACAAGATCATAAAAATAATATTCAACTCAAAAGAACAAAGTGATTGGTGCAAATTAACCTGCAACGAGAGTGTGCTTGGGTCCAAGGGGGTAGATAAATCAGGCATATGAACCTTAGATCAGGCAGACACTTAGGCCGAGACAGACAAAGCCTCAGATCTTCTGAAGCTAGTGTCAATCACACTGCCAGGTCTTGGGCCCAGCAGTTGAGTGATTACCCATACACTCCCAGATCAGAAACAAGTGATTCTGAGATGTCCTATCACATCGAGAGACCAGTAGGTAGTTCAGGGGTGGCTTATCTAGAAAAGCCAGAGGGACCTTATAAGACTCAATTGGAATACATCAGGACGAATCGTCTAGGTGCTCACATCTACGAAGACGGACTGAGAAGATCTGTGGTCCAGATGAAGAACCCCGATCAACCCCATGGACTAGAACACCCGGTAGTGAAGTTTGAGAATGGAGCATACCTAGATAAAGAAGGGACTATATATGTAGTCACCACTCTTCCTGATAGAACTGATGAGTTTGGAAATGTGATTGCAGAAACCGATATGGGTGATATAGAGCAAGGAAATTTAGAGAAAGAGCCAAGAACTCCCCGCGGTAAATCTGTCTTGACCAGAATCATGACTCCAGAATTGATTCCACAGGATAATAAAAGCATAGATTTGCTTTTAAACCGAGAAACTGATGAGGCCTTTTGGAGGTATAAGCCTACCTTGTCTCATGATGTAGGTGCTCTCACAATCTATGAGTTTAAAGACCCTGATAGCCCAGGCAAAGTAATCTACTTAGACAATACATCAGAGAGGATCTTCGTGGTCACCGAGCATGGCAGACATGCCTACACATGGAAGGGTGAATTTGTTTTTCCCCAACCTCGGACTAATGTGTCATGCAGTCACCAAGGAGCTGGGACCTCCCAAGCTCATGGAGGTCAAAGAGATAGAAGTAGAGACAAACCTGAGGTAAGTTTTGCCAACTCCCTGGGAAGAGAAAGAACGGGAACGAAAAGGAATAGAGTGGAACCTGAAGGACATAGAACCCCATGGAATCAAAGGAATGCTGACGATTTTCCTTTGCCAAGGCCGAGAGAACACACTAGGACCCTGCGACCAACTCAACTGGTGAAGTCCATGAAGAATTACTTCGATGGCACTGGAGACCCTTATGACCATGTGGCAGAATTTCAGCAAGTATTGAAAGCTGAACAGGTAGAGGACCTATTCACACAATATAATGCTTTTGGTCTAACCCTTAGGAACACTGCCCTTACATGGTTTCAACCACTGAACGAGAGGCATTTCAGAAACATAGACCAGCTCTTAGAGGCATTTATCATTGAGTTTTCTAAGAGTGGAATCAGGCACAACACTTCCTCACTAATTCATAGCTTCAAACAAACACCTCAAGAGACGGTCAGACTAGCTGGAAGAAGATTTAGGCAGTACCTGGAGAGATGCCCGATGCCGGAGTTACCCACACCAGCCAAACAAGTGGCCTTGTTCTTAGATGGATTGTTGAGCACCAAGCTCAGGTCATATGTGTATCTGAAGGACCCCAGAATGATAGAAGAGTGCGTGCGCATGTGCATAGACATTGAGGACAATCTAGGTGAGGAATTAGAACTATAAAAAATCTATAAGGATTCTGATAGCTCTAGTAGCCTCACATCTGGTCAATCCACATCCATTGAGGAACTTGCAGAGAAGGTAGCTCAAAAACTAGGTGTCTCTAGCAAACAAATTCCGAGATTTGCCCCAGTTAAGCGGTGTTACACTTGTGGCGGTGACCATATGGCAAATGTATGTCCCATTATGGCCCAACCCCAGGCGAATCCTAGTAGCCAGTACTGCACCATAGAGCGCAGGTACACCAACCATACTGCACAAGACTGCCCATATAACAAACAAATTGTTAGGCAAAATTACCCTCAACCATATCCACAACAGGGTAGATACCAGAATCAGTACCCACCACAACAATACAACCGACCACAGCAAACTTATCAGCCACCTTATCAAGGTGTTAAATGTTAATCGTTAAATTTCCAATTTCAAACTCAAAATACTTTCAAATTACCTCTTAGCCACGTGGGTCCTTGGGAGTGGTAGGGGTCTGTTAGACAGAGGCCCTGTACTATTTTCCCAACTTATTACACAATCATAATTACTTCTAGCATCTTAGTTCCGAGTGCAATTCTGAACAACCGATGACTGTTCGTTGTACTGGACTTAGAATTTCTGAACTAATCCTGCTATGATGGTCTGAGCAGTAGTCCGGTGACTTGTGTCCAATAGAATAATCTACTTCAGTAAACGAAGATCACCTAATACGTACTTCTTCAGAACAGACAGGTATACCAAACACATATATATATATATATATACTGAAATTATACAACTCATCGTATACCAATTACGAGCAACAAATGTCCTGACAACAAGCGACTTGTTACATGCTTAACAATGACCTACTCGCACTTCAATCGTTACGGATGCTAGTTTTCCTGTGATCGGAATCAACATTGAACGTAGACTACTGCATCGAACTTGGTCACTTACCAAAATGGTTAACATGCGATCCGTTCGGAACTACTTCCATACTTCCTTGTTCAGTATACTACTGACAAGTAACACACTGCACTTATTAACACTTAGAGACACACTCAACCATTACCAAACAGATTCGTAACACAAGATTACTAATTCGCAACTCTGCACTACAGAGTGAATAAACGACTAACCAAGCGCAGAACAGAACAGAAATCAACACAAACAATACTCAGACTTTGTAACAGTGTAATAATAATCTGACAAATAATCAGGCGAACAAACTGGCAATTCCAAGAAAAAAACCGTTTCTCACAGGCGTCTCTCTCGCCATTCTCTTTACATTGCTTTATATATCTTTTTTCAAGATGCGCGTACCAACTTTTTTTTTTGCACGGATTTTGATAATTCCGGTATATCAGGCAGTCATTACGTCTGTCCCACTCCGGCGGTCGTCTAACACTGGCACGCACGGTGGACTCGAACCCGTAAGTTCCACAAAAATTTTTTCAGAGTTATGTTCAGATTCATTAATGATATTGGGAGCACCCTGTAGATTCTGTAAACTAATAGTATTTTCTTCGCCACTTTGGTGCGTTTGATTGTTTGTGTCAGTGTTTTGCTCCCGATTCACCTGTGTCTGCACCTGTAACAGTTCTCTTTGCAATTCTTGAATCGTCTGTTTGTATTCTTCAAGCTGATTTTCCTATCGTTTAATCACTGTCATGAGATCGTTTTCATGGTGGGACAAAAAACAGGACCGTCTTTGATCAATTTGGGGAACAAGTATACCTAGCCATCTTCTACGAAAAAGTTTCCAAGTATCATGTACATGATTATACAATTGTTGTTTCACTCACTCTATATCTATCTTTGTCATCAACGTAGCATCCAATTCAACACCTTCATTATTTAATAACTGGGTTTCCATTTCCTGTAAAACTTGTATTCGTGAACGCAAAACTTCATTTTCTGCTTGCAGGTTGGCATTCATGATAGAAAAGCTCATCATTTCGTCTTATATCTGTTTTTGTATATTTTTCTGCCACTGGTTAAATTCTTGAAAAAACTTTTTAGCGTTAATCAACTCCGCTACTAATTGCCGTTGGTTACTCTGTAACTCCTTCAGTAAGCCTTCTTTGTTGTCCAGTTCATTTTGCATCTGTTTCATCTTTTCTAATAATGAATTGGAATTACTCATATTAACGAATAATATTTCTTTTCCAGTTCATTTTGCATCTGTTTCATCTTTTCTAATAATGAATTGGAATTACTCATATTAACGAATAATATTTCTTTTTCCTGCTGAATCATTTGTTCTTGTTGACGCAAATAATCAGAAACTTCTTGTAATTTATTTTGCAACCTTGTCACATAATTTGGTGGGAGATTGTCATTCGGCAACTTCCTTGGACTGACAGTTTGTAAGTGGTCTTCCATTCTGCGTTTAGTCGACAACCTAAAAGGCGTTCCTACTGCCTTGTTCTGTTCTCTATTATCTGTGTGAAATAAATTTTCAGACGATGTAGAAATTTGTTCTGCTTCCTCTTGCTCTGCACTGTGTGGATGTCCTGTGTCTATCATGTTATGATCACAGGAATTAATATCTTGGGACCATCTCAGCTTCTGCTCTTTCACCGACTGCACGAATTTGAATATAGCAGCTAAATATACTGCTATTCTGCTACTGGTTTGGGATCTTCGCTTATCCCCGACAAAGATTTGTGTATAGAGATGGTTATATAGCCAGTGTGTCCAGCTAACTCTACCACCTCCTTCGGCATGTACGAATGGTGAGAAATTTTCTCTAGACATCAAATCAAATTTAACTAAGAAACATAGTCTCTCCAAATACCACTTGAATTGTTCACGGTGATTATATGTGGCATTTTTCATCATGTAATATCTTCTGCGGCTTTCGCAGTTTCCAAATTCTTTTCTCAGATCATCATTCGAACATTTAGGAAAACGTGCATCATCATATAGCGGCAATTTAAATATGGCTGAAACTAACTGTGGTGAAAATTGTACATGGTTTAAAATGAGGCCTTTTGTTCGTCGTATGCTGTGTAACTGATTCTCTGCATCTTCATTACCTGTCCACTGCTCCCATGGTAACTTAGCAAACTGGAGGAGTCCGATCCTCCGTAGCCAGTTCTCATTCCTCCTAGAATGGATGTCGAGCTCTATTTTAAATTCTGTGGAAAATAATATGTTGTTATGCTGAACCTTTAATGTTGCAGAAGTCATTGAGTCATCTTCATCATCCTGTAATGTAGTGTCTGTTGTAGTCACAACACGGTTCTGTGCAGTTGCGCGCTTCCTGAGTCGCCATCTTAGTATATCGGATTCAGGCATGGTTGTAAGGCTCGCAGAAAAATAATATGTTGAATATTTGTTAACTAGCACCAAAGCTCGAAGAATACTATACTGAAAAATACTATGCTGGGCATACGCATTTTATAAGCACCAGAGCTTGAACTGCCTTTTGCTGGAATGATTATATTTCATTCGGACATGACACTTCATTCCCCTTACCAAAATTGTAGCATAAAGAATCATCATTCTGCATTTTATCCCGTAGATCGATGCTGGACTTAGCAAGTCTTTTACATGTGCGAAAAAGTATCATGAAACAAAACCTTGGTATCATACTCAATTCGAACTCATCATTACATTGCGAAATCGCATGACCGAATTTTACTATTCTTCTATGAGACCTTCGAGGTACATATTCCTGGCTAATCTAAATGTACGAGCTATTTTTTTCTTAAGGGTTTCTAATAATTGCTTCAGAGTGTCGGGTTCTAAAATCTGCGCATCTATTCTGACGGAACTAAGTGCGATGGCTTCAGTAAGCAAAATTTCGGCCTGGGTTTGCAAAAAGGCCTCTTGTAAATAAAAATCATTGGATAATGCAGCGTCCCGGGATGTCTTCATTTCGGTGACTTTCTGCTGCATATCCATGACTCGATCCTTCTGATTTCGCAATTGGTTGTTGAGTCGCTCGCATTGCTGGTTCTGAAATTCAATCGTTTTGGAAAATGCATCTCGTTCTCTTCGAGCATCTGCCAGATCCTTTTGGTATTTTGCTTCCCTGGTTAATTGGCATCTCAGCATTCTGTTTACCTCGTCCAAACATTCCTGGGCTCTTCGTAGCTCGTCTTGGACTTGTTCTGCTTCTCTCTGTTGGTCTTGATTCTTCTGGATGGTTTCCTGCAACTGGGCCTTCGTTTCTTCGACCAATTCGTCTTCTTTTTCTTGGAGTGCAGTCTTTAATTCCCGGATTTCTTCGTGTGCTGCGTGTAATAGCTGGTCCTTGGCGGCAAGCTGCTCTAGTGCTGCATCCCTTTGCTGTATCAAGGCCTGTTGTTCCGAAAATTGCGCTTGGAGGTCTGCTAATTGTGTCTGTAATTGATGATTCTCCGCTTTTACGGCGTCGACTTCTTCTTGGAGTGGGGTGATGTCGGCTTCTAGGAGGTCGACTTTGTGCTGTAGGTCTTGCCGAATGGTATTTGCGACCTCACTCAGCTGTACCGGAAGTTGTTGTGAGAGGGTAATGAGCATTTGGCCCATGGCGGCCAGTTCAGAAAAGACCGGAATAGAGGAAAGAAGAAGTGGGTGTTGTGGTGGTGTAGAGGTTTGGGTATGGATTTGGGGGGATGTCGGGGGTGAATAATTGGGGGAGGATGAAGAGGATTCGGAAATTGGCAGCGGGAAAGGGTTGACTGGTGGGGATTGAGGATCAGGGGACGCAGGGTGAGTTACTTGATGGATGGGTTGGTGTTCACCTGTAATGTGGGCGATGGTGGATTCTACGGCCTTCAGTAGGGTGTTGAGTGCGCTGTCGATCACTTGCTGTTCATCTTCTCGTCGTGCTGATGCTTCTTCGGTTGAGACTGGTTCTGTTTCTGTGTGATTCTGCTGGTCGTGGTGGTCGGCCGATGATTCGTTGTGGATGGAAGTGGCTGTGTCGTGGAAGGTCTCTTCTTGTTCTTCGTTTCGGGTGCCCTGATTTTTTCCGGTGGACCCTTGTGCTTCGCTTTCTGAGGAGCTGATCCGAATTCTCTTATTGCGGAAGAGCTGGTTGATCTCCTCATCTTCTTCTTCCTCGTCGTCGAGTGGTTGAACTGATTCTTCGAGCCTAAGTACGGGACCTTGGGATGGTGATTGTGCGGCAAGGATGGCTGGGAAAAGGAATGAGATGATATGGGGAAGGCGAGAGCGCGGGGTGGTACCCTTTTGGAGTTGCTTTACTATAGCTACACATTCTTTATGGATTCTAAGGAAAAAATATGAGGCGAAGTTTATGGGTTCTCGGGCAGCTAAATCTAAAGCGGAATAGAATGGGCGTGAGATGCCGTAAGTGCGCTTCTGTAGGTTGAATATGGCAACTAAGAACTGCAGGGCGGATCGTTTGGGTTCGGGGCGGCAGAGAATGGCGTATTCGTTGGACGAAGAGCGGGGGAATAGTTCAGTCATGCGGGCGGGGGGAATACTAGGGCCATTTTCACGGCCTTGCGGCGGATTGAGGCGGTAGGCTTCCGCGAAGGCTTGGAAGGTGATGACTATTCGCGAAGGGAGCGAGAGGAAGACCCATTGGCGTTCGGTGGCAGGGGACTGAGCAATGGTGGTGATGATTTGCGTGAAGAAAGGATGGACTTTTACTGAGTGCCAAGGCAACTCAGCGAAGTTGGCCAACCCTCTGCAACGCAGGTATTCACCTACCTCTGTAGGGATACCATCACAGAAGGCAGCATAGTTGGCTATCGCTTCCATGCCGTTTACTGAGACAGACAATGAACACGGATGCAAAATGCACGAGGGCTTAGAATACTAACATACAACACAATAGATTTTTTCGGCGTTGTCGACAGAGTTAAGTAGAAACAACACGGTGGGGAGGAGAAAGGGGTTGGGTATCATTGTGCAGTGCGGGAATAATGCTGGTTTTCATGCAGGCGTGCGTACTCGAGTGACTGGTAAGGGGGCGGCTGGTCACATAAAGATTGTACAAAACACGACTATTTATAAAAAGCAGAAGAGAAAAAAAAGAAAAGATTAAACAAAACGCGGTCCATCGTCAAAAAATTTAATGCGGGCTAGTGGCGTGATGATATGGCCACAGCTTCGACCCATTAATTACTTTTGGGAGTGGATTTCCAGTCAACGTAGTCAACCGAAAAGTTGCCGGACCGACTTGCTCTGAGATCTTAAAAGGGCCAAACCATCGTAGTTTGAACTTTCCTGCTGCTCTATCCGACTTTGCGTTATAGAAGAGTACAAGCTGACCTACCAAAAAGATTGGAGTCTTCAAATATCGATCGTGTGTCTTGGCTTGCCTTAGTTGTACTTCGCGCATGGTTAAAAAGCTGAGCCATCGGTGCTCATCAAGTTCTCTGAGTGCGTCCATTCGTGCTGTCAGCGAATCTTCCGGTAGCATCTTCTGAGTGATTGCTACACACAGACTTGGGATGACTATTTCCATGGGTGCTATTGCTTCTAAGCCATAAGCTAGTTTGAAAGGTGTCAAACCTGTTGTTACCTTATATGTAGTTCGGTATGCCCATAATATTGCAGGTAGTAGTTGATCCCATCTTTCCGGTGCTTCCATGATCAGTTTTCGGAGGATATTCAATAGTGATTTGTTTGTACTTTCGGCCAAACCATTGGCGCGAGGGTAATATGGAGAGCTGAGTTTGTGTGTCACCTGGAATGATTGGGTGAGTAGCTTCATTAATTGATTTACGAAGTGAGTACCTTGATCTGTCACTAATTTGAGTGGTAAGCCAAATCGTGGGAAGACATCATTTAGCAGACATTTTGCTACTACAACCGCTGTAGCAGACCCATCTCGTTGCGTAGTCTGTACAGGTTAGTATGTATCTGTTGTTACTGAAGACTGCTGGAGGTGTGATTGGACCGATAAAATCTAATCCCCATTTCTGAAATGGTTCAAGTGGCATAATGGGCTGCAAGGGAAAGAAGTGTCGTTGCAGTGGTTGTCCAGACCTTTGACAGTTATCACAATTTTTTACAAATTGGGCCACATCTCTATACATAGTTGGCCACCAGAGACCTTGCAGAATCTTCCGGTGAGTCAAATCTGTGGCAAAGTGACCACCAATAGGGGTCGAGTGAGCCATTGTGATGACCGAGTTAATCTCATGCGGAGGAACACATCGAAGTAAGATTCCAGTGTGATCTACATAATATAGTTCTCCAGCAACTAACCGGAATCGGCGACTAAAGACTGCAATTTTCCTTCGAACTGCCTTGGCAGTCTCGGATGGAAAGCATCCTTCGGTGAGAAAAGTTAGAATCTGATCATAATATGTAGATGGTGCTTGTGATTCGGCAGTCTCATCGGTCAGTGGCTCAGAACTATAAATCGCTGGAGTCGTGTCATCTATGCCTACCGGAGCTTCACCAGAATCTAGACGAGATAAGAAATCTGCTAAGGCATGTGCATTTTTGGGTCAGTGAATGACTTCATAATCAAATTCCTGCAAGAGTAGCACCCATCGTGCTAAGCGTCCGCCTAAATGTTGTTGTCTTACTAGATAGACGAGGGCAGCATGATCCACATGGAATGTGAATTTCCGGCCTAGTAGATAATGTGTGAATTTTTTGATGGAGTAAATTAATCCTAGACATTCTCTTTCGGTGGTAGAAAAAAATTCCTTTCTGCAGGTGCAAGCCTTCTGCTGGCATAATAAACAGGGCAAAACCACTTATGTGTTTGCTGCATCAGAATACTGCCGATCGCAATATCTGAAGCGTCGACAAAAACATGGAACGGATTGTCCCAGTCCGGTGGTTGTAAGATTGGGGCCTGCGTCAATAGATACTTGAGTCGATCAAATGTAGTTTGGCATTCTTGAGTCCATTCGAACTGTCGGGGAGTTTTGTGATTAGCCTGTTCAGTGGTATAGCCAGATGAGCAAGCCATCGTAAGTGTCTGCCATGCCACCGCACTTGACCCAGGAAGCGCATAACTTCTTTTGGTGTAGTGGGCACCGGAGCTTCTAATACTGTCGAAATTTTATCTGGATCTACTTGGATACCTTGTGCAAATACAATGTGGCCAAGTAACTTGCCACATGAAACCACAAACACAAATTTGTTTGGGTTTAAGCAGAGTCTATACTCTCGGCATTTCTGAAAGCAGCACCGTAAATGGAACAGATGTGCTATCCACTTACCGAAAATTGAAAAATCATCGAGATAAACTTGCGTAAATGAAGTCAGATAAGGAGAAAATATTTCTTGCATACATCTTTGAAATGTGCTTGGTGCGTTTCTCAATCCAAACCACATTACCGTACAAGCAAAGACACCCCAATTGGTAATGAAGGCAGTTTTTGGTATATCCTCTTCAACCATTGTAACCTGATTGTAACCACTGTATCCATCTAAGAATGAATACATTTCATGTCCTGCTACCCTATCAAGCATGGTATCCAGAAAGGGGATCGGGAAAGGATCTGGTACTGTTGCTGCGTTTAATTTTCGGTAGTCTACACAGATTCGCAGTTGCTTATTTTTCTTTGGCACGATCACAATTGGTGAAATCCATTCAGCATGTTCTACTGGTACGAAAATCCAACTTTTAATAATCTATCAAGTTCGGCTTTTACCTGTGATGCATAATTGGGATTCATCCGGTAGCTGGGCTGTTTATTCGGTTTAGCTTCACGCTTCAACGTGACTCTGTGCTGATAGATGCGCGGATCTAATCCTTTCATATCTTTGTAATCCCATGCAAAGACGTCTGAGAATTCGCGAAGTAGTCGAATCAAATCAGCTTTAAATGTTTTCGGTAAGTTTTGCCTTATCTTTACAGGTCGTGGATGTTCTATGTCTCCTAGATTGTACGAGGTCAACTGGTCTTTGGAGACATAAAACTGTTGTGGTTTCTCTGTATTGTCTGTTCACTTGAACAGTGATTGTAATTCGTCGTCATGTGTTGAAACAGTATCTTCTTGCTTAGAATTCCCGGTGATCGGTACAATTGTACAAACTGAAGTACTCCAGTTATCTATCACGGACTGTAGTTCAACAGTCCCTAAGGTCATTAAATCAGCATTATTCTTCAGAAATTCCTCTTCTTCATCATCTGATAGTCCATCTAACATGTGGACTGGTTCAGCAAAATATGGTCTAGCGTGTAGTTTGCAAGGTTGTATAGCATCTAATTTTACCACATATCTATGATTGGCATCTTTAAATGTAAGCTCTTGTGCAGACCAGTCCTATACTACCTTTGCATGCTTCAGCCAGGGTCGATCAAAAAGAAGGTTGTAGTCCAAAGTGGATTCTGGTAGATCTAGTATAACAAAGGTCATTTTAAAGGTTGTACCTTGTAAAGTGATGGGTACATTTCGCACAAGTCGTACAGGATGGACTCTAGATTGATCTGCCATTCTGACAAAAAATTGAACTGGTTCGATTTCGGTCCATCCTAACTTTTTGCATAATGCTGCGGTCGCAATGTTAACACCAGAGCCTCCATCAATCAATACTTGCGTGATCTTATGCTTTTTATACCATACTGTAATTAAGGGAACTAAATGATCAACCGTAGAATCAGGTTCCGGTTGAACTGCTGCTGTCGCCGGAATACAAGAAGGTACCGGACTGAACTGTTGCTGGAACTGTTGTCGAATCCCAGGTACTAATGCCAGTAGTTGACCGAGAGGCAGAGTGATAGATGCCTTGGATAAAATTTCCCAGGCCTGTTGAGATTGTTTGTCCTGCTCCTTTGAACTTGAGGTTTCTACTGATGCAGAAGTATCTGCTGTTATGTCTACTGCTGATGATGGCTCCGCTGCTGCTTCCTTTTGTTGGGTTCCTTCCTTTGTCGACGAGGCCTGAGTCACCGGAATAGGTTCTGGGAACACTGGTGGTTCTGTTGCGGTCCAATGACTAGCCTTGTTGTACATCCTATGTTGTTCTCGTATCCCTGGTTCGAATATTTCTGCTGCTGACTGCAGCTGTTTACCTGATCGGGTCTGGACTGTAGTAGTTTGCATTTCTACCGGTGTAATTTGTACCATGTTGGCCATTGGGTTTTGCCGCTCCTTTTTCCTTTGATCATACTCAGCTGCATCCTTGCAAAATCTTCTAATGTGCCTGAATTCACCACAAAAATGACAGCGTGGTGGTGGTAAATTGGGATTTTCCGATGGTGGCCCGTTCTGCCAGCGATTTGGATTATAGTTGTTATTCCTCTGTCCTCGGTAATTTCGATATCCTTGCTGTTGATTGTTTCTCATTTGTGGAGGCACATAATGATTGGCTGGCTGCCCTTGTTCCTGGATAATTGCATTAACAGTCGCTGTTCCCTGTACTCTAGCGTTGTATGCGCACTGTTCGGTGGTGTGTCCGGCAATGTTGCAGATAGTGCAGAATGTCTGATTAAGTGCGCAATTGGTGCTGGTATGTCCTGAATTTTTGCATGTGGTGCAATATACTTGTTTGGTCATATCTTCGGCAACATGTCTTTTTGTTTTTGCCCACTCCAGATCTTTTGTAAATCCGCCAACTTTGTTTTCCAGCTGCAAAGTCATTGCGATGACTGCATCAAGTGTCATAGCTCCGACACATCTTATGATCATGATCTGCTTAAGTTGAGGAACCAAGCCATTGATGAACCACTGGGTAATAACATCATCTGGTAAGTTAGCATGAGCCGGTGGTAGCTGCCTTAAGTGTGTTCTGAAAAGGGTAGCATATTCCTGTACAGATTGATTCACTGTCTGTCTGTTATTCTACAGATAATCAAAAATTTCGGCTGGATTCTTTTTTAACCTGAATCGCTGCAAAAAAGCATCTCGAACTGCTTCGTAGGTGCCGAAATGATTAATATCGTATTCTGTGAGCCACCTGGCTGCTTCATGGACAAGTGTAGATTGAAAGACAATGGCTTTGTAGGCCGGATCCGGTGCATGGTTGAGGACGGCGTAGCTTATCTCGAAAGTGCGTACGTGAGCATCCGGATCATCTCCTGGAAATACACCAAACTTCGTGTATGTCACTCCCGTTGGAGGTGGCCTGGGTTGACATAACTGTTGTTGTTGTTGTTGTTGTTATTGCCCATTCATCGTGAATATATTATAACTTTCGTCTATATTTTTGGTCTGAATATTTGAACTACCGGAATCTATATCGTCTGATGGCACACTTTCCGGTGAAATAAGCTTGCTTACTATGTTGCGAATTTCTGTTTCAAACAGCCTTCCTTTTTCCTTGATATCCAATGTATGAAAACTTGCTTCCAAGCACGGCAGTTGGGCTGAAGATTCAGCAGAAAGTGCTAATTCGTCACTGAATAACTGAGATTCTCTTACCGAAATATCACCGGGATAAACCGAACTTGTGCCCGAATGCGGTGTCTTTTCGCCTTCGCTGATTTCTTTGCCTAGGGTGTGTCTAATTGTAAGTGAATCTAAATCTTTTTCCAAGAGTGTTAAACTAGATTCCAACTGCGTCTTGGTAGGTTCTGCAATTACTATATCTTCGACAGACTGTGCCGAAATAGTACTGGAATGTACCAGAGACGTAACACGTTCTACCGGAATATGATCGAAATCAGCTTTAACGTTCTGAACTTTCTTGACAACTGGGTCAGCCCTAGTTGTACTTCTACCTTCCAGAATTGTCTTTAGTACTCCAGACTGATGGTTCTTGGGGTACGTTTCGCCAGACCGAGTAACCGGCATTTATCATTTTCCGTATTAATCGTGGATTATTACTAACGAAACAGTTTGCAACGATCTGGTTCTGTTGCTACTGACAATCAAACAATAATCTGATTCTGACAGATGACTGGCAATCTTGATGCCACTTTCCCACAGACGGCACCAAATGTTAAATGTTAATCGTTAAATTTCCAATTTCAGACTCAAAATAATTTCAAATTACCTCTTAGCCACGTGGGTCCTTGGGAGTGGTAGGGGTCTGTTAGACAGAGGCCCTGTACTATTTTCCCAACTTATTACACAATCATAATTACTTCTAGCGTCTTAGTTCCGAGCGCAATTCTGAACAACCGATGACTGTTTGTTGTACTGGACTTAGAATTTCTGAACTAATCCTGCTATGATGGTCTGAGCAGTAGTCCGGTGACTTGTGTCCAATAGAATAATCTACTTCAGTAAACGAAGATCACCTAATACGTACTTCTTCAGAACAGACAGGTATACCAAACACATATATATATATATACTGAAATTATACAACTCATCGTATACCAATTACGAGCAACAAATGTCCTGACAACAAGCGACTTGTTACAGGCTTAACAATGACCTACTCGCACTTCAATCGTTACGGATGCTAGTTTTCGTGTGATCGGAATCAACATTGAACGTAGACTACTACATCGAACTTGGTCACTTACCAAAATGGTTAACATGCGATCAGTTCGGAACTACTTCCATACTTCCTTGTTCAGTATACTACTGACAAGTAACACACTGCACTTATTAACACTCAGAGACACACTCAACCATTAACAAACAGATTCGTAACACAAGATTACTAATTCGCAACTCTGCACTACGGAGTGAATAAACGACTAACCAAGCGCAGAACAGAACAGAAATCAACACAAACAATACTCAGACTTTGTAACAGTGTAATAATAATCTGACAAATAATCAGGCGAACAAACTGGCAATTCCAAGAAAAAAACCATTTCTCACAAGCGTCTCTCTCGCCATTCTCTTTACATTGCTTTATATATCTTTTTTCAAGATGCGCGTACCAAATTTTTTTTTTTGCACGGATTTTGATAATTCTGGTATATCAGGCGGTCATTACGTCTGTCCCACTCCGGCGGTCGTCTAACAAAGGGCAGCAGAGACCTCAACCAGTCCTAGTGCAGCAACCCCCTGCTCCAACCAATGTGATCCCAGTGAAATATGCATCTGCTGAAGAAAATCCGAACAGAGCCATAGTCCCAATCACCCAATTGCTATCAGACAGTGATCCAAGTGACCATAGTTTTGACTCCACACATATTGATAGCCCACAGGCTTACTACATGCAGTCACCCGAGCATAACGAGTCATACTATTATGAGGACCCAAGTGAAAATAGTGGGGAGCCTGAGTATGCCAATGTCATGTACACAAACCCCAACTCTAGACCTCAACCTAGGCATGTACGACCCCCATTTCCTAGAGGACCATGCTTCAGATGTCAGGGAGATCACCTTATACGTGATTGTCCACTGCCTGCCCCTACACAACCTCAGCCAGTAACAATTCAGGGTTTCTGTCAAGACTGCAGGAAAGAGCATCTCCTACGAGATTGCCCAAAGAACCCTAATAACATGCCTAAAATCACTCCTATCAACGTTGTTGGGTTAGTTGTAGACTCCACAGGGAGTGTGACTTCCACTGCACCTATGCAAGTGATCACAAGAGCTCAAGCACTACAACAAAACCAAGGTGTTGGTCAGGAAAAGAGCCCCGAGGTGAGTGAAACAGAGAGCATAACCAAAAAGAGGACTAGAGCCTGGAAGGATAGTTGTGAAAGAATGAAAAGGCAATGGGCAAAAAAGATGAGCGAACTTGAAGAAAGCTTGAGAGAAACCAAAGCAAAGATAAGTGAACGCGCATCTCAAAACCACTCTCACACCACCCCTCCACCACCTCTCCTTTTACCCGCCAATCCACCTTCTTCCATTCCCCAACCTTTCAATACACCACCCTTAACCCACCCACCACCCAGAGTAGGATCCGTCCTAGCCGATCTCACTCCCGAGGACCTAAACATGATGCTTAGAGCATATCAGGCCAGAATCCAAGAAGGGCCAAACGTAACTGATCATGAAAAGTGTTACCCTAGAGCAGAACTAGAGCTAGAACGAACCAAAATTTGTGCTAAGATGGTGGAATTGGCTCACACTATGTTTGAAGCCAGTCGCCTCTTTAACATCTCTAGTTCAGCTAAGACGCAGTTACACTTTGATGGACTACTAGAACGAATAGAGAAGCTAATTGCACAATCAGAAAAGGAACCCGCCTCTCAAAATAAGGGCAAGGCAAGTGAGAACGTGAGCCTACCTCCCTAGGAAGCCTACGTGCCTAACTCTACGGAGCCAGACACATCATCTTCTATGAATCGGTTCACACCAGAATTCCTACGAGAGATTCAAGAAGACAAATGGGCTAAAGAAGGTGAAGTCCCTCCTCCCATTGAACTTGTGGATGATGCACACGAGCAATTCCCACAGGACATCCCATCCATTTATGAGGAGCATGAGAGCATCCACTCTCAAGAGAGATTAGACTTTGAGTCTAATTCTCTACAAGAATTACCACATTTCACAGGCCCATGGGAAACCAAGTCTACTTGTCTGAGAGCGCCCACAGTCATGATAAGAAATGAAGCTTCTATCATACCTAGGAATACAGAGGTAGTAAAGAACACTAAAGTGCAGTGCAATCTCACTTTAGAAGAGCTACTCAAAGTTAAGCCAGAAGTGTGGAAACATGTAGCCAAACAAGTGCCAGACATAGCGAAATCGCGCTCTCAAGTAGGATCTCATAGAACAGTGCCTGAAATACCATTGGATAAGATAGGAGACATGAGTGAAGGAGAAGAAGGAAATACCTATCTCCCAGTTACCCATCAGGGTTACACAACCAAGGCCATTCTGGACTCAGGTGCAGGAGTTGCAATTGCCACCACTTCCTTATGGAAACGTTGGGGCAAGCCAGCACTCAGACCAACAAGAATGAAATTGCAGATGTCCGATGGTCACATTGAAAGGCCATTAGGACTGCTAGAAGGAATAACTCTCACTACATGTGGTGTCGAGTTCGAGCATACATTTGCTATATGCGATTTTAGCAAAAATCATGCCTATGAAATGATCTTGGGAAGACCATTTATGCGACAGTTGCAAGTGGTACAGGACTGGGGAACCAATTCTTTGTACCTGCAACACTTAGGTGTTACGACCAAAGTGAATCTCAAAGATTACTCTCATAGAGATGTCCCTCCTATCCAATGGAATCCCATCCATAGAGCCAAAGATGATACGGAATCTGTGCATTCCATAGAATCAGGATCCTCATGGATGCATGAAGACACCCACCTATGGATGTGCAAAGTGGCAGTAGAAGAGGAGAAAAGAGAAAAGGCCAGAGAAATAGGTGCAAACGAAACACATAGACCCATTCAAGACCCAACCTATGCACCTGTAGTATTTCCTGATGAAGAATTTGAACCCCATGGCTGGGCAGAAATCTTAGCAACAATGGATGTAGCCATCAATGAAGAACAATGGACACCCCACTGTGATGAGGATGGCTATGACATTTCAGTCTTCTCCATAGAGCCAATCATGGGAGAGGCAGTGTTAGAAGAGTGTGAGCCTAGCCCTGATGCATTCGAGGATGCAAGTGACTCCGATCTAGAGTCAATCATCATGGACCCACCTTTTGCATCAGATGAAGAATACTTCTATGAAGTAGAATTTCAACCCCAGAGGCACGGAGAGCTTACGAATGATGTAAGGCTAGCCGCACATGTGACCCCGAAGGAGGAAGGAAAGAAAAGGAAGAAGAAAGAAGTCACACAAGCAGAGGAAGAATCTTTGTTTGAGGTCCCGGAAAATTTCAAGAAGTATGAGATAGATGACAGGAGAGTCATGATCAGAATGCCTAAACGAGAGGCGCAATCAGGCGAGGCCTATGACAACAAAGAAACCACCAAGAAAATAGTGGTAGCTGTGGAAGAAGGAGAAGAAAGATGCACATACATAGGCCATGACCTGACAGAAGAGGAAGAACAAGAGCTAATAGCCTTGCTAAGAGAATACAGAGATGTATTCGCTTGGAGTTACAAGGATTTGAAAGGAGTGGACCCTGACATATGCTCACACACTATCCCCATGACATCAGAGGCCAAACCCTCTAAGCAAAAGCCATATACATATAATGATAATTATGCTGCCAAGATCAAAGAAGAGATAGATAGGCTGGTTGAAGCTGGATTTATCTATGAAATTGAGCATACTGAGTGGGTATCCCCCATTGTAGTGGTGCCCAAGAAAAACGGAATGCTGCGTGTGTGCATTAACTTGAAGAAGGTAAATGCAGCCACAATTCGAGATAACTATCCGCTTCCTATCACAGAGCATCTCTTAGAAAGAGTAGCAGGCAAGGAAGTGTACAGCTTCCTCAATGGATTTTCGGGCTACAATCAAGTAGCCATAGCCCCAGAAGATCAGCATAAGACGGCATTTGCCATCGAATGGGGCATATTTGCCTTTAGAGTAATGCCATTTGGGCTTACCAATGCACCAGCTACCTTCCAGAGGCTGATGTGCCATGTTTTTAAAGAGTTCTTAAGGAAAAATTTGGAAGTCTATGTTGATGACCTCTGTGCGCATTCCAACATTAGACATACACATATACCAGAACTCAGACAAATCTTTGACAAATGTAGAGAATATCAAGTCTGCCTAAACCCAAAAAAATGTGTTTTTATGGTCAGGCAAGGCAAGATTCTAGGACACATAGTGTCAAAGAATGGCATATCCACTGATGAAGAGAAAATGAGGGCCATAGCCGAGTTACCTAGGCCAAAGAACGTCAAGGAAGTGCAGGCTTTCATGGGGCATTGTGGTTACTACCGCCGGTTCATTCACATGTATGCTGTCATTGCAAAGCCCATGTACGGACTTCTAACTAACTTTGAGTGGACTGATGAATGTGAGAATTCCTTCGATGAGCTTAAACGGCGATTATGTTCCGCACCAATCTTAACTACACCAGATTGCAATAAGCCCTTCCATGTGCATGTGGATGCGTCCAATTATGCCATTGGATGTGTGCTTGCACAACCTACTGGTGAAGGTAATATGGATCTGCCAATTGCCTATGCGAGTAGACAGCTGAATGCAGCTGAACGAAACTATACCACTACCGAACGAGAGGGATTAGGCATGGTGTACGCAGTCAAAAAGTTTAGGCATTATTTGCTTGCAAATAAGTTTAAATTTTTTACTGATCATCAAGCTCTACTATACTTGGTTAACAAGCCTTGTAATACTGGCAGATTAGTAAGATGGTTTCTCTTACTAATGGAATATGACTTTGAGGTAGTAGTGAGGAAAGGCAAGACTCATTTGAGAGCAGACCATCTCTCTAGGCTCACATCTGGAGAAGCCCCACAAGGAGTATCAGATGACCTTCCTGATGCTTACTTGTTTAATTTGGAAGTGGTGCCGCAGTGGGCTAAGCCATTAGTGCCAGTATTGACATACGGGCCTAACCATCCAGTAATAACCACATAGGATCGAGAAGTTGTAAAAGCCCAAAGGTATCATATCTTGGTAGGAAGTATGTACAAGCACATAGATCAAGGGATCTTGGCTTGTTGTGTGGAAGAGGATGAGTATGCCAAATGGTTGCAATTAGCACATGTAGGTGCATTAGAGCAACACTACTCAAAGCAAGGAACCTTACAGACACTAAGAAGACTCGGAGTGCATTGGCCGACGATGGAAGCTGATGTCCAAAAGTTGTGTAAAGAATGCCCAATCTGTTGCACTAAACCACCTGTGGAACATGCCACACTTTATCAAGTGTCCATAGTGCCAGATTGGAGTGAACCACTAGTATCTTTCTTGAGGACGAAAACATTCCCTCCAGACATGACCCTGGCTAGGGAAAGAAGTCTAGAACAAGAAGCCCTAGATTACTCACTCATTGGTGATAATCTATACAAGCGGGGTAAAGATGATTACCTGAGACTATGTGTTCATGAGAGTGAATACCTAAAAGTCTTGGAAACTGCTCACCAGGGCGTAGTAGGAGGCCACTTTGGACCAGATCGGGTGATCAAGGCAGTACTATTTGCGGGCTTCTGGTGGCCTACCCTTCATATGGATGCACATACCTATGTGAAGAGGTGTGATGTATGTCAGCGAGCTCAACCTCCTACACGTAAAGATGAGATGCCACTGAAACCCATGATGGGAGGACAAGCATTCTCTAAGTGGGGAATAGACTTTGTTGGTCCTATTAATCCCCCAGCTATGGGCTCCCATGCAGAATATATCATTGTTGCCACGGACTATCTAACCAAGTGGGTAGAGGTAAAAGCCACAACAAAGAACGATGCACAAACAACAGCTAAGTTCTTATTTGAGAATGTATTCACAAGATATGGGCTACCTATAGAGCTGGTAAGTGATAGAGGCACCCACTTCTTGAATGAAGTTATTGAAAACCTGCTCCAAGAGTTCTTGGTAGTACATAAGAAGTCTGCCCCCTATCACCCCCAAGCTAATGGCCAGGCTGAGAGCACAAACAAGATCTTGTGTAATGTACTGACCAAACTAGTGAATAATAAACGCTCTGATTGGGACAAACAGCTACACCACGCTGTTTGGGCATACCGAGTGGCCTATAAAACGGTACTTCAAGCCACACCCTTTCAGCTGGTGTTCGGTCAGAATGCGGTGCTACCCTTGGACTTCTTGATACCTACATTGAAAGTAGCACAAGAGCACGACTGGACAGGCCATGAACTCTCTTCGAGACTGTTTGATCTTGAGCGATTAGGTGAAACCAGACTAAGAGCAGCTGTAGGAATATATGCAGCAAAGAAACAACAAAAGGCATACTTTGATGCCCATGTGAAGGACAAAGGATTGAAAGCTGGAGATCTAGTTTTAGTCTACACATTGAAACAACACGCAAGGAAAATAGAAAAGAGAGGCTACGGACCTATGATAATAAATAGGATCTCCACAAGTGGAGCAGTGCAACTAGCCACATTAGAGGGTGATGTTCTCCCAAACTATATTAGCGGATGCAGAGTCAAGTTGTATCAGGAACCCCTCACAGAGGAAATGCTCAGTCGACTCAAGACGGCTAAGAAACGTAAAGAGGAGGAAAAACGAATTCGAGAAGAAGCACAGGCAGAGGCCTTAGAGCGCATCAGACGAATGAAGCTGAGGAGACAAGGGAGGGATCAGCCTATGCCTGACCCTCAAGAGTCCCCAGGTTATCACATGGCCATGTGTGAGGTTTCCGGTGAACATTCTCATAGAATAATCGATCGAAGACCTTTTGTAACCCTAGAAATAGGACAAGGAGACAATCCAACTAGTGTGAGAGCTTTAATTGATTCAGGAGCCGCCACTAGTGCAGTTCGGCTTTCTTACTGCCAACAACTACAATTGGAGATAAAACCCCTGGAAGCATATCTGATAGGTTTAGGAGGTGTCGAAATCCCTTGCATGGGAGAGGTGGAGCTTCCTCTCTACATTCAGGAGGTACTAATGCCAATAAAAGTGCTAGTATGTGAAGACGAGGATCTTACCGAACCTCTTATCTTAGGCCAAGACTGGATCTATGATCACGCAGTCAACCTCAACCTAAGAAGTGGATTTCTTCATGCTTGGATAGGCCAAAGTCGTCTTATGATTGAATTAGAAAATCAAGCACTCAAATCCTTAAAATGGATACCAACTCCTGGTCCCTCCAGGAATCCCCATGAAGTTAATAATGTTGTTCCTGTCCCGAGTTCTATGGTGCAGAGGAGTGTCCAGCTTACTGAAGATACAAGAGCCAATAGGAAGTTCCCAGTTGATCCAAAGAAGAATCTAAACTGGCAGACCAAACATCATTCGACACGAAGGAGACTGCTGATCAAGAAGCAAGAGCGCCAACCATTGCAATACGGAGCACCTTGTGGGGTGAAGCAGATTGGGATACGCAAAGGGGAGAACACCGCAGCTCCAGAGACAGGCTCTCAAATAAGCATCAGGCGAGCCTCACCATCAAGGAACAAAGTGAAGAAGCCCCCTAGGATAACTCCTAGGCATACCATTTCTATTTGGGTTCCTAAGCGGTCAATGAAGGCCATCCCTAATGCTAGACAGATATGGGTGCCCAAGGCCTGCTTACAAGCCCAAATTACTTCACCTTCAGGCACTAGGATGAAGCAACTTTCACAAGCACTCGTGGCCAACAACTCAGAAAATGAAAAGATACCTACACCTCTCACTGTCTCCACTCCAATCAACCCTAGGAATGTCTGGAAATGGGTACCCAAAAGGTCCCAAATACATCACACTCTCATCCAGAAATCTTCACCTGTCTTTAGTTCTAAGAGCTACGAATCCTCTATCAAAGTTTGGAGAATTAAACTGTGTATCAAACCCCCTGACCCAATTTTGTAAATCCGTCCACTCTAACACAGGAGCATTCTGAGCCCATTGCATAACCAAAGTATGCATCTAGGATGACACTGACCTCTAATCACCACTCACACCTATCACAAACACTTCACCACTAACCACTGACCTCCGGGATTGTCATGTTAGTATTGTGAAGGGAACACCATTACATCTTGTTTCCTATGCAACACTAATGTGCCTTTCTTCTTCCAGTAGATAAGCAACCTACTCTCATGGCAGCAACAGCAGGCACAAGCTCTCAGGCAGGCTCTGGTGCTCAAATCAATTGGGATGCCATGCCGGTGGAGGTCCCACCAACAGCTCGGCCTGAAGAGTTCGTGAACGTGCAGAGAATTCCTATTCCAGATCCACCAAATGGCCTAACCGAAACAGTAAAAGGGCACTCTCATTGGTTCAATGAGATGCCAGGAGACTTGGGAGACGCAGATCATATATGGGAGTCCAAGATGGAGTGTGGAGGAGTATGGTGGACCTTCTAGTTCTTTTCAAGAGAATTCGAAACCTTACAGAATGCAGCTCCACTTCAAGATATCTGGCAAAAAGCAGGATTAAAAACTTATTTTAGTGCAGCTCTACCTAAACCCGATTTCCTCAGGTGCTACTACCTAATTGCCACACTGAAGTCGACAGGTGATAAAGATCATTCAGGCACATTCTGGGTGCCCTCCTTATCAAACCGGGAAGAAATGAGGAAGTTTGAATTGAATATTACCTTAATCAGGGAAGCCCTTCAAATGTATGGCACTCACGTACCGTCGGATCGCGATCCCTTGATACCAGACTCGATGAAGAGCAACATAATCAAAAAGCTAAAGGAAATGTGTGCCCTCACCCCTAACATCGCCATACCTCTGCGAATGTGCCTACAACACTTCGCATTTCCAGCTCAAGTCCACTTCACCCAACCACACAAGAAAATATGGTATGGGTTATATCTAGCAGAGACTGGAAGCTTGCCCATTAAGATGCCTGTATGGATCTTGGACCAAGTGTATGAAGCAAGCAAGCGGGGTGTGAGGAAGCCTACTCTACACGGTTGCTGTGCGCTTACAAGGATTACCTATTGATGTCTTGCATATGACCTGCCGGTTGCCAGAGCCCTAAAATATTCACAGCTGGAGTTTTTCAAAGGACGAAAGTCAGGGAGCCAACCTGCGAAACGAATGCGTGGATCACTCTCCCAGGTAATGATCCCTCACGAGGCCACGACCGAAGCTTCACGATCCATCTTCAAGGAGTTCAAGCAGGGGACATGGTACAGCCCACCCCATCCGCCCCTCCACTACCTACTGAGGCCGAGTTTGCATCTATGGCCGCTTTAACTGAGGATCCCAATTTTGATTTTGAAAGATTCCTGCAGACGGCCCACTTATCTGATAGTGAAGATTTTCCTGACAATGCCGATCCGGGATCATCATTCCAAGGAGAACATCCACAGGGCGAGACAAGCAGGGTACATTTGGGAGAAGAGGCACCACATACTCATGGTCCTAGCACACAAAATCAGGAAGAAGAACGGGGGAATGAACCAGAGGAGAGTGAAGAGGAGGCCCCTGCTTACACAACACAACTCAAGCGGCTATACAAGACAATCAAGCAGGTACAGAGAAGACATAAGATGACATAAGAGGCGAACAGAGCCCTAGTGAACCAAATGCTGCAGGCCGAGAATGTAGACCCACATTTTGTTGAATCATTGAATCTATTGGCGGACACATGTGGGATCGGGGAAGCAATGAGGACAATGGTCTATCGGGAGAACCCTACCTATGATCAACAAAGGATTGATACACGACCCCGGCGAGGAAAAATGATTCAAATGGAAGTCTCTACTGCCTTGCCTACCACAATTTTAGAGGATGTTCACATGACTAGCCCAAGTCCCACTGATGAACAAGATGTAAATACACAGGTACCATCTCCACCGTCACCTTCCATTCAACCCTCAACACCCTTCTCCACTAGTCTTTCTGAACAACCGATATCCACCCATCATGAAACCATTGTACACACCTCCGTTTTTACATCCTCCCCCTTACCCACATCCATCACTTCCGCCCAAATTTGTGAATCTCACACAAGACATCCTGCCACCAATCAAACCATAATAGGTCACCCTTCCTATCTCCCCGCCCTTGGACAACCACTTGCCACTAGCCAGACCTTATCCCATCCTTTTCCATTCACCCACACATTTCCCCTCTCCCAAACCCTATCCACCACTTCCCTTGTAACTGCCTCAGGCTCAACCCAAGTCACACAACCGTCATTCTGGACAAACCTTGTAAATATACTCCAACAGGTGGAGAATTATAATAAAAAGTCCCTTCCCCAACCCCACTCCCCCACATTCACTGCCACCACTAACACACCACCTACTGTTCCCGTATTTACAATTCACACTTCACACACTATCACATCCGATCCCATGGATATTTCACCATCCACAGGAGCACCCACCGCCACGTCTGTTCCACCATCATCACATCTCACTTCACTCATAGGCACATCATCCACTTTTCCCTTCCCCATTTCCCGACCCTTTGCATGTTCCACCTCTACCCATGCATCCACATCATTTAGTAATGCACTAGACACCATGGTTGAAGCGGCCACTCAGCTTAAGCAAGAGTATAAGCTATTAGAAGAAAATAACACAGAGCTGTGCAATCTCTCGGCTCAACTCCAGGCACGAGTCGATGCCTTGGAACTAGGTAATACAACACTACAACACCAGGTGACTGACCTCCAACAATCGAAGACAGAACTCGAAGCTAAGTATGCAGAGATAGGCAAAGCTATGGAGGAACAACTCAGAGAACAAATGGGCCGCAATGCGAGACTTCAACGCAACATGGCTCTACTACGTCGCCATCTAGCAGCGGCTCAAGAAGAGAACAGAAGGCTACAACAACAAAACCAGGAGAACCTAGAAGCGGCCATGGAAAACACCCCGGGAGCACCCATCGACCCTGCTAAATTCCAAGCCATCCCCTCAGAAAACATACAACAAATATTGGAAACCTATGCCAATCTCTTAGAAGCACATGATCAGCTTGCTGACCAAGTCAAAGACCTACAAAAATCCCAAGTGCCTGCACCACACCAACGAGAACCTAAAGAGATGGTCAACGCTGCAACCTCACCAGAGCCGGAATTATCAGTAACCAATGAAGTACTAGAGCTACGTCAGCAGGTGGCCGAGTTAAAAATTAAATTATTACAATATGAACGACCCCCCCCCCCCCCACCTGATCAGCCAAGTGAAGAGGAGACCATTGCCATTCCGGTGGAAGAAACATTCGAAGATAATTATGAGCCACAACCTCTTCCAGGTGGCAGGATCACTGAAGAGGGACAGGATACATATGAGGAACCCCCGTCAGCATGGATGAAGAAGGTAGAGGAGATGGGCCACACTCACGAAGAGCAGGTTGCAACCCAAATGCTAGCCATGAAAACCATAGAGGAGACCATACTCAAGTCTGAATATTTCTCGAACTTGGCTCCTAGGCGGTTGATAACTAGCTCAAAGTTACAATATAAACCTTATTTTGTATTGTTGGTGGACTACAATGCTGAGATCAAACGCATAACCAACAAGTATCCCTCTTTCGCAACACAGTTTGAACCCGAGGACATCCCAGAGGCAGCCAAAAAAGGGGCCATATTCCAGCCCATATGGAGGCAAAAGTTACTGGAGACCTATCCGGAAATGTTACGAACATGGGATCATGCTCCCATGCATCTGAAATATAACCCATGCTTTGGACCGGTACAAAGAAGACGCTCCTGGAAAGCATTCGCCATCAAGGTTCAGAACAATGTGAATTGCAAACAGTGGCTGAACTACCCCAAAATCGCACCACCAACAGGCCCACCTACAATAGCGTACATGATGGCTACCATCCGATATTGGCTTCCACGCCTCCACTCCATGCCAGATGTAGCTGCACAGATGCTACTCAAGATATTTGATATGATGCAGGTTGTGCTCAAAACCTTTCGCAACGTATGTAACATTCAGCCTCCGATTCCCGGCTTCATCAATGGTAATTATGACCTCCTGTATGATATGAGCACAACCCCAAGCATACGAGTTGCTTATGCATGGCACACACGCATCAGATATCTCCCTGCCTGCTATAAGCAAACTTTCGACGACATGTTCACCACGGGATTTTGGGAAGCACATTCAGAGGTATTTGCACCAGGACCAACCCACCTGTTGCAACTATTTGCGTGCGAGCAAACAATGCATTCAGAGCTCTACACTACGCCACAACCTAACATGCCTAGAGCCGTGAATTGGGATGCCCTCCAGAGCGATTTGGTCCGGGGACTACGTATAAAAGAACAAGAATTGGCAACCGACCTCCTGCAAAAGTACATCGATCAAACAGTGGAGCAGAGGTCTGTCAGAGGCGACAGACACTAGGGGGGGAAGAGTGTTGACAGTATACGGGAAGAAGCAAGTACGGACACACATGCAGATCTAGCACTAAGGCAACCCTTCATTTTTTTCAAAAACCCTTACATCATTTTAAAGTGATTCTCATCACTAAAAACCCCTGTAAATACCATTTTCACCTTTTTCTAGCCCCATTTTGTACAAGCCGAGGATTCCTCGAGCTTGAGGAGCCTTAGAAGTAGTTGCCTATCAATTTTCATATTTTTTAGATCTCGTTTGAGCCCTCAATTAAACCCTGGAACCTAATTTTTAACTAGGCCGGACACTAGGTCTGGATAGGGCCAAAGCTAGGCAAAAACTATAAATAGAGCTAGAGAGCTCATTTTTGGGCTAGCTTCTTATAGTTTTGAGCTTGTATGAGAACTTGGTTGCAATAGAAGTGATTCCATTGTCTTTCTCTCTTTGTTCTTGCTGTGTGTGCACGTGTGTGTGTATGTGTGTGCATGTTAGTGTGCTTCTCACTCACACATTTGTGCCTTCACTTGCTCGAGGTCTTCATACCATCCTCATGTCTTCCCGGATTGACATTAAAGGAGGTGCTACTCATCACTGAGCTACAATCTCCATGAGTGACATGTTCTTTCGTTACGAAACTCCATTGTGTTGAGGTGTATACGACACTGTACACTGATGTTTTATCCCACATTCAACCAGAAATGCATTAAAGTCAGAAGACATATATTCCCCCCTTTGATTAGAAAGGAGATTGCCCATTTTACATGCTGATAGATTTTCAACCAAAACTAGAAACTGTTTGAAGCACATAAACACTTAAGACTCTGCCTTCAATGGATATACCCATGCATGCCGAGAAAAATCATCGATGAAAGTCACAAAGTAAAGATAGTTCCCAAAAGAAGGAGTCTGCATATGATCACAGACATCATTATGTACAAGCTACAATTTTTGAGTAGCCCGAACTATACCATCTTTTGGAAAGGAAGAATGCTGCATTTTGCCCAAAATACAACCTTCACATACATGTTTATCGGGTGCCTTAATTTTGGGAAAAGAGGACACCATTTCAGATTTCTGCAGGCGTAGCAAACTAGCAAAATTCAGATGACCAAAGCGTGCATGCCAAAGCTTTGCATCTGACATAGCCTGAGAATCATGTACTACACATGCCAAATCATTTACAGATCTTTCATAGTCTATGAGCTTATATAGCCCACGACATAAAATGACAGAAGCAATAATGACATCGCCATTTGACAAATCATGAACTGTAGATCTATCATCCAAAAATTTCACAACCAAGCCAATCTTGGCTAATGCAAAAACTGATAACAGATTTTTCTTGATCCCTGGCTCAAACAACGCATCTGACAAAATGAAAGAATCACCATCAACAGTAGTCAAAATGATCTTACCAACTCCCATAAGGAGATAGGAGGAGTTGTTGGCACATGTAATAGTATTCCCTGTAGGGGCAGGCTTGAGTGAAGAGAAGAAACTACGCTGCGAGGTAATATATTTGGTCGCGCCACTATCAAAGTACCAAACGTCTGAGTCTACTGCAGACATGCACTACTCATGAGAAGATGGGTCAAAACTGTAAACAATAGTAAATGCCCATTCTTCTTCCTGCACAAGATTACCAGACTGTGTTTTCGGTGTAAAGGCCTCTACAACAACCATTCCAGCCTCTTTCTTCTTTGCCTCTTTAGCAGTCAGTTTTGGAAAGCTCTTAATCACATGATCATTTGCTTTACAATATTTGCAAAACAATTTTTTCTTTTTTTATTTCTTCTCATCTTTGTCTTCCTTCTTCAAATGTGCAACATTTGCAGATTTTTGCTTTCTAATAGAAGAGCTTCGTTTACCTTTGCCCTTCTGACTAGCCAAGAAAGCTTGATGTGCAACATGCATAATAGACCTATTCTGCCTAGGCTAGTCTTCTTGCAACAGAACATAGACTAACTCCTCAAATGAGAGGGCATTTGGATTGCCTTTCATCATCAAACAAAGAGTAGAAGCAAAACAATATGAGTCAAGAAGACTATTCAGAATAGTCTGCACAAGTGAGCTATCTGGTATAACTTCATCAGCAGAAATCAATTGTTCTTTCAAATCCTTGATCTTTGTGAGAAAATTGTCCATAGAATCACCTTTATTCAGCTTACTCTCCAATTGTTTTCGGAGGTAAGCAACATGAGCCTCATTCCTAGCCTAGCACAATGTGGTAAGTGTATCCCAAGCATCCTTAGCTGTTCTGTAAGAGTGAATGCGAGGAATAATGGCAAGTTTGACAGACAAAGATATTAATGCATGTGCCTCATCATCTCTGCCATCCCAACAAATTTGCTCTGTAGTAGGTGCAAAAAAAATAGTAGCACGAATAGGAATCTACAGAATATCATCATCTTCGACACCATCTCCATGAGCTCCAGTACCTGTATTTACAGTACTTGTATTCACAGGTGTAACAAGACGTCTTTCAATACCCTGCACAGTATCGCATAGTCCTTTTGCAACCAATACATGACGCATCATATAAGCCCATAATGGGTAGTTGGTACCATCCAACTTATCCTCAATAGCCAACATATGGAATACATCACCGTTTTCAGCCATGGTCGGTGACTAAAATACCTTGATGCAGAAAATTGATTGTATCTCAAAAGTTGAATAGAACTGCCAGACAAATTCTACTAACCTATAGCACACTTTGAGATGCTTATATTGGTGAATCAAAAATGGTATATACGTTTGGCACAAAAAGACAAAATAGCCTATATAAGCACTATGATAGTGCATGTGAAGGCTGAAACGAGCTCCAATCGCAATTTTGGCCTCAGAAACACCCTGAATATGCTTACCAAATTTCATGCGATTTTGAGACTACAACGAGAGAGGTGTAGACAACACCCTAGATGAAGCAGTGACCTACTCTGATACCAATTGTTGGAGTTAGACATCTGTAGAAGCATGCAAACAACACAAGGAAGAAGAAGAAGCTTGGATCACAACACACAATGTTGAATGTATTACCACTAGAATATACAAAGATAAGTAGCCCCTTAGGGCAATAGACATATATATAAGCCAGGGGAAAAAAACCTCCTAAAGAGGGAAAAAAGTACCCTGGTGGTCTTAGAGTATTCACACACATCACTACCTAAATATATCAACAGGTAGCTCATGCTTATCTTTGGTTGAGCAAGAAGCAGCCTACTGTGGACACTTCTAGTTTTGAGGTTGAGTATAGGGAAGCTTTCATAGTGACTATTGAGGGTGTGTGGCTCAGATGCCTTATGGCTGATTTGGGTGTTGGTCACTCTTCTGCCACCACCATCTTCACTGAAAATTAGAGTGCATTGGAAATTGTGAGGAACCTTCTGTTCGATGCTTGCACTAAGCATATTGAGGTGCACTATTATTATTTCAGGGGGAGGGTCTCTCTTGGAGAGATAAGTTTGGCATATGTGTCCAAACAAGAGAAAATTGCAGACCTTTTAACAAAGGCTCTGCCTAGGGAGAAGTTTGAAGCGTTCTACAAAGATTTGGGCTTACTTTATTTTGTGGATTAATTCCACATAGCTTGGCACTTCCTTATACATGAGTGGCAGCTTCTTTCTCACCACATCACTCCCAGGGGGATTTGTTGATTGATGGAGAGTGTTAATAAGAACAAGTTATCCTTGAAGTTAGAGAACCTCTATATCAAGAATAACTTAAAACCTTCACCAATTTGGAGGATCACTACTTAATTTCCAAAATCTTGAACCAACTCTGAAGAAGATGACTATACAAAAAGTCTGCTACACATAACGCACTCATTGACTTATCAAATGTGTAAAGCTTTTTATAAAACTTTGCACAAGATGTTTTCTATAGCTTTTGCACCTCCTCTAAGTTAAATCATTCCAAAAGATTCAATAGATCTTGAGAAATGATCTTAACAAGTCACCTATGTCTAAAACTGTAGTTCTTTACAATTGACTTTGACACCTGCAACTTCTAAAGCTTGGTTCTCTCAAACTAGAACCCGTTTATGCAAATGATTTTAGTAATAGATGGCTTACCTTCCAACTTAGATTTTGACTCCTCATTTGTGCAAAACGTTACACTGTGCACTGAGAAATGATCAATTCTTTGACCATCGAGATTGCGCCTGTTTCAGAAAACACTCACCACTTCTTCACATATGAATGTTCCTACTCATAATTCTCACAGCCTATTTACAATTAGGCTCTCAAACTTTAACCATAGACTTGTTAACTATGAAATTAGATCTACAAAAGGATTCTTGAAATGATCAAACACAGAAGAACTCTCAGAAATATCGGGTGCAACTTTTCTTCATTTCTAGAAAACTTTAACATCTGGATGAGAGAGTTATTATACACACTTCACAAGTGTCTAATGACTTCTAATTCTCTTCAATTCTTGTTCTCACACACTCTCTCATATTTGCCCTGACATTTTTACTTGTATATATAGGCAAATATTTACAAGCTCATGACCATACAAAAGTATAAGTGAACTAACTCTAAATTAATGTACATATGTGTACACCTGTTCATTCTCTGAACATGTACTTTCTTCATGCTTCATATCTGGATCTTTTCTTCAGTCCTTGAGTTTAATCCTTCATCAAAACTTCAATTGTTGATTGCGTTGCAGCAACAGCTCCCCCTCAATCATCAATTGAGGTTTTCTCTATCTTCTTTATACCTGCCATGTCTTTGAATCTCTGTAGCTTTGATCCATCCAAACTCTTTGTTAGCATATCAGCTATCTGATCTTTTGTTCAATACTTCAATCTCCTTATCCATCACCTTCTCTCTTAGAAAGTGATACTGAATCTCAATATGTTTAGTCCTCGAATGAAAAACAGGATTAGCAGCTAAATACAATGAACTCATGTTATCTCCATGAATAGTGGGTGTACTCTGAGTGATGTCAAAACTCTTCATAAGAGTCTTAAGCCATATCACTTCCTTTGCAACTTCAATGATACCTTTGTACTCAGCCTCTGTAGATGATAAAGCAACTGTGTGTTGCTTCTTTGAACACCATGAAATTAACTTATCTCCCACATAACACAAGTATCCAAAAGTTGATCTCCTATCATCAGGATTACCTGCCCAATCTGTATCACTATAAATCTTGATGTTTCTATCTCATGTAAAACCATAATACAAACCCTCTTTGAGTGTACCCTTAATGTACCTCAACACTCTTTGACCTGCAATCCAATGTTCTTTCCTAGGACAATGCATGAATTGAGATAATACTCCAACTGCATATGACAATTCAAGCCTAGTCAATGTAGCATAGATCAGACTACCAACCAAACTTTGATATAGCTTCATGTCCTTGAACTCTTCTCCTCCATATCTGATCAATTTGTGATTCACCTTCATTGGAGTAGGTGCTACCCTGCAATCATCCATTTTAAACTTGATCAACAAGTTTTTCAAATACCTTTCTTGAGTTACATACACTCCATGTTGAGTGTATGAGATCTCCATGCCCAAGAAACATGACAAGTTTCCCAAGTCACTAATCTTGAACTCTTTCTCCATTTGCTTCTTTAGGCTTTGAATGCCTTTCTCATCTGTACCAGTAAGAATTATATCATCAACATATATGCACATGTAAATGAACCCATCATCACTTGCTTTAACAAGCAAGCTACTATCTGCTTTAGATACTTGAAAACCAAGTTCCTTCAAGAAATTCACAAGTCTATAATTCCATGTCCTTGGGGCCTGCTTCAAACCATACAAAGCTCTCTTGAGCTTGCACACATGATTTGGATACCTTTCATCTCTGAATCCTTGTGGTTGATCCATGAAAACATCATATGAAATATAACCATTTAGAAAAGCATTCTTCACATCTAGTTGACATAATTTCCAAGCTTTACATGTAGCAATAGCTATGAGTGTCCTGATGGTTGTCATCTTTGCCACAGGACTGTAGGTCTCATCATAATCTATACCATATGTCTGAGCAAACCCTTTCACAACAACTCTAGCTTTATACGTAGAGGCACTTCCATCTGCAAACCTCTTCGTCTTGTAGACCCATTTGCATCCAATGATCTTCTGACTATTTGGTTTATGAACCAAATCCCATGTCTGATTCTCCATCAATGCATCATACTCTTCCTGCATAGCTTTCTCCCAATTTTCCTTACCTTTTGCCTCTTCATATGTAGAAGGGTCTTCATCTGCCTTTATCATATAAGCATAATCTTTGGTAGCCAAAAAAGAAGTGTCATAACTATACCTTTGTTGGTGCAGACCAATCACCAATTGAAGATTTGAAGGACAAAGGATGGAGATGAGATCAAGTTTTGAAGCAAAGAAGATGGATACATTCACAGGATGAATGATCTGTACACATATGTACATTAGTGAAGACATAGATCACTTAGAGTTTTGAATAGTCATAAACTTGTACATATTTTCCTATAAATATTTTGGAAAAATGTCGGGACATAGGAGGAGACAATAGGAGATCATGAGAATAGTGTATTGAGAAGTTGAGAATGTCATTAGACACATGAGAAGTGAGTTGAATTCTCCATCCTCACTCAGTTGTAAATTTCTGAGAAATAGAAGGAAAAATTGCGCCCGATGTTTCTGTGTTTTCTCCCTGTGTGATAGATCTTTTGTGAATTCCTTTTGGAGATATCTAAGTCCATAGTTAATCAATCTATGGCTAGAGTTTGAGAGTCTAATTGTGATCAGGTTAAGAGAATTGTGTGTAGGAACATTTACATGTGAGAAAGTACTCACTGGTTCTTGAAACAGGCGCAAATTTTGATCTTAATGATTTGATCATTTCTCACTCCACAGTTTAAAGTTTTGTGCAAGTAAGCACTTAATCTTTAAGTTGGAAGGTAAGCTACTCATGGCTAAAAGGATTTGCTTAAACGGGTTCTATACTGAGAGAATTAAAGTTAAGAAGTTAGGGGTGTCCAAATCGACTTCTGAGAAGTGCAGATTTAGACATAGGTAACTTGGTAAGTAGATTTCTCAAGATCTACTGAATCTTTTGGAGTGATTTGACTTGGAGAAGGTGCGCAATCTTTAGGCGACACCTTGTGCAAAGTTTCATAAAAAACTTTACACATTTACTTAGTCAATGAGCAAGATTTATGCAGTAGACTTTCTGAGGAATTTCCTTCTTCACAATTTAGTCAAGAAATTGATATTTGGTCATTGATCTTTTAAATTGGTGAAGGTTTTGACTTACTCTTGATATAGAGGTGTTCTAAATTCAAGAGTAGGTTGTTCTTTTGGAGATTAACACTCTCCATCAGTGGTATCAGAGCAGGAAACATCAAAATCAAGGAAAGGAGGATCCCGATAGCTGCAGATTCAAGAAATTCAACAACTGAAGAACTAAAAGCTGAAAGCTTGAAGGCAAAGCTTGAGGAGGAGACCATACGACATCAAGAAAGACAAAAGGACTCTAATTTGAAGCAAAGGTACATATATTATTCATAAAGCTTGAAGATTTCAATACACAGGTGGACACAAGATGGGAGATTCTCTACAGATAGAGAAATTGGATAGGGAAAACTATCCTGCATGGTCAATGAGGATGGAAGCTCATCTTATGAGCAAAGATTTAATAGCTTACATCACAGGAGAAGAAGAGAAGCCATAGTTCAGAGATCCTAGTGTTCCAACTAGGGAAGAGTTAGCAGATTTGAAAAATTGGATGAAGAAAGATGCTCAAGCTAGGAGCATTATCTATATGGCAGTCAATGATTACTTGTTACCTCATATTCGAGGTCTTGAAAGTGCAACTGATATTTGGAATGCTTTGGAGGAGCATTTCCAAAATACTACTAAGTCAAGGAAGGCATCTTTATGGGCAGAATTTACAACTTTCAAGAAGAAAGCCTCTCAATCCATTTCAGACTATGTAACAAGGATGAAAGACACTGCAGATGCATTAGGAGCTGTTGATGAAGATATTGAGGAGGATAAATTGGTAAGGCAAATCCTTACAGGTTTGAGAGGTGATGACAAATGGAAGCCATTCATTTTGTCTACAGAATTATCACTTGATCATTTCACTCCTGATTTAAATCAGTTGCTAGGTCATATGCTAACATTTGAGCAGGATGTTAAAGGAGATGGTGACAAAAGTACAGGTCATGCAATGTACTCAAAGGACAAGAAGAAAGCTAACAAAGGAAAGCAACAATCAGGTGAAGATGAAGGTACAACTAGTCAAGACAACTTCCTAAGAGGTAGAGGAGGTGGCAAAGGTAGAGGAAGAGGCAGAAACAACAAAGATGGAGGTAAAGCTTGTTGGATTTGTGGTAAGACAAATCACTTAGCTAATGATTGTTGGCACAATACTCAGAGTAATAATGGATATAGTCAAAACTATAATGCAAGAGGAAGAGGTGGCAGAAATCAAAGAGGTAATTTCAGAGGCAGAGGTAGTAGGGGTTACTTTGGAAGAAATGCAGGTAGAGGTTTCCAAAGTCAACAATATAACAATACCTACTACAATTATGCTTCAAATCAAAAGGAAGATTCAACATTGATAATGAATGCAACTTGTGAAAGGCAGAGTGAAGATCAAAGAGTCTTTTACATTGACTCAGGGTGTAGCAATCACCTGAGTGGTAATATAGCCTTGATGACTGATTTGGAGAATAAGGTATCTAATCATGTTGTTCAAACAGGTGACAACACAAAGCACAATGTGAAGTCAATTGGATCAGTGAAGGCCAAGGATGGTAGCAGCTTATTGAGTAAGGTCTTGTATGTTCCTACAATTCCTAAGAATTTGATAAGTGTAGGACAAATTGTGGAAAAAGGTTATGAAGTAAGGTTCACTAATGAAGGAGTGTTTGTGGAAGACCCTAGCAATGGGTATAAACAAATTGTTTCAAGGAAGAAAGAAGGAAGATTGTTCACATTGAAAATTCAAGGTAATATTGGTCATGCCATGTTCACATATGGAGGACATAAGATCTCTGAGTTAGATCTTTGGCACAAGAGGCTTGGACATTTCAATGAAAGAGGTATTAAAGACATGATTAACAATGGTTCAGTGCTTGGTTTGCCTAATGTTGCAGGTCAACATATGACATACAGATGTGAGGCATGTCAATTAGGTAAGGCTCATAAGCATTCCTATTCCAAGCATGGTTTTATGTACTCAGAGAAGCTTGAATTGGTACATACAGATGTGTGGGGACCATCAAAGGATTTCAGTATAAATGGGTCAAGGTATTATGTGATGTATGTTGATGATGCTACTAGATGGATCACTATTTATGTGATCAAAGATAAGTCAGAAGTGTTTAATACATTTAAACGCTATCATGCATATGCAGAAAGAATTACAGGTCATAAGATGAAGAGATTAAGGTCAGATGGAGGGGGAGAGTATTTCTCTAATGAATTCAGTGATTACTTGTGGGATGCAGGTATAAAAAGAGAAGTTACTTGCAGGTACTCTCCTCAACAAAATGGTGTAGCAGAAAGGAGGATCAGGACTCTTGTTGAGTTTGCAAGGTCCATGATGAAGGAGAAAAATTACCCTAATTATTTGTGGGCTGAGGATGTAAATACAGCTACTTATTTGGTCAATAGGTTACCATGTAAAGCTTTGCAGGGAATGACACCTTATGAGGCATGGTGGGGTAAGAGACCTACACTAGACCATTGCAAAGTATTTGGATGTTTGGCCTATGCATATGTGCCATCACAATTAAGGCACAAATTGGAACCTAAAGCTGAAAAATATGTGTTTATTGGTTATGATGATAAGCAGATGGGATACAGGTTGTGGAATCCATCCACAAAACATTTTCTTGTATCAAAAGATGTTACATTTGATGAGCAAGGTACTTGGTATGCAGGTACTATCAATATTAATACAGATGATGAAGAAATTGTGAGCCAAAGGAAAGGTAAATCAAAGGTTCAGATATTTGATGAAGAAGAGAATAATGAAGTGCAGAGTGAAGTTGAAGAAACACCAAGATTTGATCCTGAATATGAAGAACCAGAAACCTCAAGAAGTGGAGAACTTAGGAGGTCTACAAGGAACAAATGGCAACCTACAAGGTATAGCTATGATACTTCATTTTTGGCTACCAAAGATTATGCTTACATGATTAAAGCAGATGAAGACCCTTCTACATATGAAGAGGCAAAAGGTAAAGAAAATTGGGAGAAAGCTATGCAGGAAGAATATGATGCATTGTTGGAGAATCAAACATGGGATTTGGTTCCAAAACCAAATAGCCAGAAGATCATTGGATGTAAGTGGGTTTATAAGACAAAAAGATTTGCAGATGGAAGTGTGTCTAGGTACAAAGCTAGACTTGTTGTCAAAGGGTTTGCTCAGACATATGGTGTTGATTATGATGAGACTTATAGTCCTGTGGCAAAGATGACAACTATCAGGACACTTATAGCTATTGCTGCATGTAAAGGTTGGAAGTTATGTCAACTTGATGTAAAAAATGCTTTTTTGAATGGTTATATTTCAGATGATGTGTTCATGGAGCAACCTCAAGGGTTCAGAGATAAAAGATATCCAGATCATGTGTGCAAGCTCAAGAGAGCTTTGTATGGCTTGAAGCAGGCCCCAAGGGCATGGAATTATAGACTTGTAAAGTTCTTGAAAGAACTTGGATTTCAGGTGTCTAAAGCAGATAGTAGCTTGCTTATCAAAGCAAGTGATAATGGTTTCATATACATGTGTATATATGTTGATGATATAATCCTTACAGGTACAGATGAGGAAGGAATACAAAGAGTAAAGAAGCAAATGGAAAAGGAGTTCAAAATAAGTGACTTGGGAGACTTGTCATACTTCTTGGGCATGGAGATTACATATACTCAACATGGAGTATTTGTGACCCAAGAAAGGTATTTGAAGAACTTTTTAATCAAGTTTAAAATGAATGATTGTAGGGTAGCACCTACACCAATGGAGGTGAATCACAAATTGAGTAAATTTGGAGGTGAAGAATTCAAGGACATGAGACAATATCAGAGTTTGGTTGGTAGTCTTATCTATGCTACTTTAACTAGACCTGATTTATCATATGCAGTAGGGGTTTTGTCTCAATTCATGCATTGTCCTAAGAAAGAGCATTGGATTGCAGGTCAAAGAGTGTTGAGGTACATTAAGGGTACACTCAAAGAAGGTTTGTATTATGGGTTTACATCAGATACAAATATCAAGATCTATAGTGATGCAGATTGGGCAGGTAATCCAGATGATAGAAGGTCAACCTATGGATACATGTGTTATGTGGGAGATAAGTTAATCTCATGGTGCTCAAAGAAGCAACATACAGTTGCTTTGTCATCTACAGAAGCTGAGTATAAAGGCATGGTTGAAGCTGCAAAAGAAGTGATTTGGCTTAAAACTCTCATGAAGAGTTTTGATACTATACAGTGCATACCTATCATTTATGGTGATAATATGAGTTCATTATATCTAGCTGCTAATCCTGTTTTTCATGCAAGGACTAAACACATTGAGATACAGTATCACTTTCTAAGAGAGAAGGTGATGTATAAGGAGATTGAAGTCATACATACTTCAACAAAAGATCAGGTAGCTGATATGCTTACAAAGAGCTTGGATGGACCAAAGCTACAGAAGTTTAAAGACATGGCAGGCATAAAGAAGCTTAGAGAAACCTCAATTGATGATTGAGGGGGAGCTATTGGTGCAGACCAATCACCAATTGAAGATTTGAAGGACAAAGGATGGAGATGAGATCAAGTTTTGAAGCAAAGAAGATGGATACATTCATAGGATGAATGATCTGTACACATATGTACATTAGTGAAGACATAGATCACTTAGAGTTTTGAATAGTCATAAACTTGTACATATTTGCCTATAAATATTTTGGAAAAATGTCGGGACATAGGAGGAGACAATAGGAGATCATGAGAATAGTGTATTGAGAAGTTGAGAATGTCATTAGACACATGAGAAGTGAGTTGAATTCTCCATCCTCACTCAGTTGTAAATTTCTGAGAAATAGAAGGAAAAATTGCGCCCGATGTTTCTGTGTTTTCTCCCTGTGTGATAGATCTTTTATGAATTCCTTTTGGAGATATCTAAGTCCATAGTTAATCAATCTATGGCTAGAGTTTGAGAGTCTAATTGTGATCAGGTTAAGAGAATTGTGTGTAGGAACATTTACATGTGAGAAAGTACTCACTGGTTCCTGAAACAGGCGCAAATTTTGATCTTAATGATTTGATCATTTCTCACTCCACAGTTTAAAGTTTTGTGCAAGTAAGCACTTAATCTTTAAGTTGGAAGGTAAGCTACTCATGGCTAAGCATTTGCTTAAACGGGTTCTATACTGAGAGAATTAAAGTTAAGAAGAGTTAGGGGTGTCCAAATCGACTTCTCAGAAGTGCAGATTTAGACATAGGTAACTTGGTAAGTAGATTTCTCAAGATCTACTGAATCTTTTGGAGTGATTTGACTTGGAGAAGGTGCGCAATCTTTAGGCGACACTTTGTGCAAAGTTTCATAAAAAACTTTACACATTTACTCAGTCAATGAGCAAGATTTATGCAGCAGACTTTCTGAGGAATTTCCTTCTTCACAATTTAGTCAAGAAATTGATATTTGGTCATTGATCTTTTAAATTGGTGAAGGTTTTGACTTACTCTTGATATAGAGGTGTTCTAAATTCAAGAGTAGGTTGTTCTTTTGGAGATTAACACTCTCCATCCTTATAGGTTGCCATTTATGTCTTGTTGAACTTCTTAGTTCTCCACTCCTTGAGGTTTCTGGTTCATCACATTCTGGATCAAAACTTGGCACTTCTTCAACTTCAACCTGTACTTCATTGTTCTCCTCTTCATCGAATATCTGAACCTTTGATTTACCTTTCTTTTGATTCGCAATTTCTTCATCATCTGCGTGAACATTAAGTGTACCTGCATACCAAGTACCTTGCTCATCAAATGTAACATTCTTAGACACAATGAATTGTTTTGTGGATGGACTCCGCAACCTATATCCCATCTTCTTATCATCATATCCAATGAACACATATTTTTCAGCTTTAGGTTCCAATTTATGCCTCAATTGAGATGGCACATATGCATATGCCAAACATCCAAATACTTTGCAATGATCTAGAGTAGGTCTCGTACCCCACCATGCCTCATATGGTGTCATACCCTGCAAAGCTTTACATGGTAATCTATTGACCAAATATGTAGCTGTATTTATAGCCTCAACCCACAAGCAATTTGGGCAATTTTTCTCCTTCATCATGGATCTTGCAAACTCAACAATAGTTATATTCCTCCTTTCTGCTACACCATTTTGTTGATGAGAGTACCTGCAAGTAATTTCCCTTTTTATACCTACATTCCACAAGTACTCACTAAACTCATTAGAGAAATACTCTCCCCCTCCATCTGACCTTAGTCCTTTCAACTTTTGATCTGTAATTCTCTCTGCATACACATGATAATGTTTGAATGTATTGAATACCTCTGACTTATCTTTAATCACATAGATAGTGATCCATCTGGTGGCATCATCAACATGAATCACATAATACCTTGAACCATTGATACTGAAATCCTTTGATGGTCCCCACACATCTGTGTGTACCAACTCAAGCTTCTCTGAATACATAAAACCATGCTTGGAATAAGATTTCTTATGAGCCTTACCTAGTTGACATGCCTCACATCTGTATGTCATATGTTGACTTGCAACATTAGGCAATCCAAGCACTGATCCATTATTAACCATATCTTTAATACCTCTTCCATTAAAATGTCCAAGCCTTTTGTGCCAAAGATCTAACTCTGAGATCTTATGTCCTCCATAGGTGTACAAGGCATGACCAATGTTACCTTGAATCTTTAATGTGAAGAGTCTTCCTTCTTTCTTCCCTGAAACAATTTGTTTATACCCATTGCTAGGGTCTTGCACAAAGACTCCTTCATTAGTGAACCTAACTTCATAACGTTTTTCAACAATTTGTCATACACTTATCAGATTCTTTGGAATTCTAGGAATATACAAAACCTTACTCAAGAGAGTACTTCCATCCTTGGCCTTCACTGATCCAATTGACTTCACATTATGCTTTATATTGTCACCTGTTTGAACTACATGTTTAGTTACCTTATTTTCCAAATCAGTCATCAAAGCTATGTTGCCACTCAGGTGATTGCTACACCCTAAGTCAATGTGGAAGACTCTTTGATCTTCACTTTGTCTTTCACAAGTTGCATTCATTATCAATGTTGAAGCCTCCTTCTGATCTGAAGCATAATTGTAGTAGGTATTGTTGTATTGCTGACTTTGGAATCCTCTACCTGCATTTCTTCCAAAGTATCCTCTAGTACCTCTACCTATGAATTTACCTCTTTGATTTCTGCCACCTCTTCCTCTTGAATTAAAGTTCTGATTATATCCACCATTATTCTGCGTATTATGCCAACAATCATTAGCTAAATGATTTTTCTTACCACAAATCTAGCAAGCTTTGACTCCATCTTTATTACTTCTGCCTCTTTCCTGCTCAAAGGTTAACATGTGTCCTAGCAACTGATTTAAATCAAGAGTAAAATGATCTAGTGATAATTCAGTAGACAAAATGAATGGCTTCCATTTGTCATTACCTCTCAAACCTATAAGGATTTGCCTTACCAATTTATCCTCCTCAATATCTTCATCAACTGCTCCTAATGCATCTGCAATGGCCTTCATTCTTATTACATAATCTGAGATGGATTGAGAGGTCTTCTTCTTGAATGTGGTAAATTCTGCCCACAAGGATGCCTTCCTTGACTTTGTGGTGTTTTGGAAATGATCCTCCAAAGCATTCCACATATCACTTGCACTTTGAAGACCTCTAATGTGAGGTAGCAAGTAGTCATTAACATCCATATAGATAATGCTCCTGGCTTGAGCATCTCTCTTCATCCAAGTCTTCAAATCTGATAATTCCTCCCTAGTTGGAACACTAGGATCTCTGAACTGAGCCTTTTCTTCTTCACCTATAATATAACCTATCAAATCTTTGCTCATAAGATGAGCTTCCATCCTCATTGACCATGCTGGATAGTTCTCTCTATCCAGTTTCTCTATCTGAAGAGAATCTCCCATCCTTTCTTCACCTGTGTATTAATCCTTCAAGCTTTATGAGGAATAAGGTTACCTTTACTTCGAATGAAGTTCCTTTTGTCTTCCTTGATGTCGTATGGTCTCCTTCTCAAGCTTTGCTCTCAAGCTTTGCTCTCAAGCTTTCACCTTTTGAATCTTCAAATGTTGAATTCTTTATGACTGCAGCAGTCGGGGGTCCTCCTTTCTTCAATTTTCATACTTCTTGCTCTGATACCACTGATGGAGAGCGTTAATCTCCAAAAGAACAAGTTATCCTTGAAGCTAGAGCACCTCTATATCAAGAATAACTTAAAACCTTCACCAATTTGGAGGATCAATACTTAATTTCCAAAATCTTGAACAAACTGTGAAGAAGGTGACTATACAGAAAGTCTGCTACACATAACTCACTCATTGACTTATCAAATGTGTAAAGTTTTTGGTAAAACTTTGCACAAGATGTCGTCTATAGTTTTCACACCTCCTCCAAGTTAAAGCATTTCAAAGATTCATTAGATCTTGAGAAATGATCTTAACAAGTCACCTATGTCTAAAACTATAGTTCTTTACAGTCGACTTTGACACCTGCAACTTCTAAAGCTTGGTTCTCTCAAACTAGAACCCGTTTATGCAAATGCTTTTAGCCATAGATGGCTTACCTTCCAACTTAGATTTTGACTCCTCATTTGTGCAAAAATTTACACTGTGCACTAAGAAATGATCAATTCTTTGACCATCGAGATTGTGCCTGTTTTAGAAAACACTCACCACTTCTTCACATATGAATGTTCCTACTCATAATTCTCACAGCTTGTTTACAATTAGGCTCTCAAATTTTAACCATAGACTTATTAAATATGAAATTAGACATCTACAAAAGGATTCTTGAAATGATCAAACACAAAAGGAGAACTCTTAGAAATATCGGGTGCAACGTTTCTTCATTTCTGGAAAACTTTACATCTGGATGAGAGAGTTATTCTACACACTTCACAAGTGTCTAATGACTTCTAATTCTCTTGAATTCTTGTTCTCACACACTCTCTCATATTTGCCCTAACATTTTTCCTTGTATATATAGGCAAATATTTACAAGCTCATGACCATACAAAAGTATAAGTGAACTAACTCTAAATTAATGTACATATGTATACACATCTTCATTCTCTGAACATGTACTTTCTTCATGCTTCATATCTGGATCTTTTCTTCAGTCCTTGAGTTTAATCCTTCATCAAAACTTCAATTGTTGATTGCCTTGCACCAACATTGATATATTTAGGTAGTGATGTGTATGAACACACTAGGACCACTAGGACACTTTTTTGCCTCTTTAGGAGGTTTTTTCCCCCGACTTGTATATGTGCCTATAAACCTAAGGGGTCATATATCTTTGTGAATTCTCTTGGTAGTATATTCAGTATTGTATGTTGTGCTCCAAGCTTCTTCTTCTTCCTTGTGTTTTTCGTGTGCTTCCACACACCTCAAACTCCAACAACAATTATGATATCTGAGCTCAAAAAGAAAATGATACTAAGAAAATTTTAAATGATATATTGTTAAAGCCAGGTAACAATATCCCTTGAACAAGTGTTTTCCATAGCAAAAACCAAGTTCAAGGACTATTTCATAAGGCTAGTAAGGCGAGGACTGTTGGTGTAAATCACAAGCCTACACATTTGGCTTGATGGATGCATTGAAGTCCATACACCTATGGAGAAGCATAGGAAATATTGCTAGTGATTTATTACCACTTTATCTCTTTGTAAAAAGTCAAATTGACTTGGAATCTTTTGTAAACACCTACCAAAAGGATTCGAGGAAAACGTTATCTCTTTGATTCAAGGAATATCTCCTAGGATATAGGAGCTTGATCATAGGGAGCCAAAATTTTGAATTTGAATTCAAATTTTTACTCACTCTCTATAAAAGTAGTCATGAAAAAGTCACGGTTAGAACTCATCACTCCTGAGCTTCTCATTACTGATTTTGAGTGTGTGTGAGACCTACACTCTAGCCCACACCTATCTACACCATTAGGCAATGACATTCATGCCAATGGGTTTGCATACAAGTGTTCATTAATACATACATTCACATTGTTCATTTCTGAGTTCTCTGTTAAACTCCTTGAAAGTCTATCAACTTGTGAAGTGCATATCTCAGTCAAATCTTCACCAAATTCAATGATCTAAAGCTTCTTGCATTCAGCTTGAAGTTATCTACATGCTATCAAAATTTGAGGAGATTCTATTCAGGCATTGCAAAGAAAGTGGAGTCGAGGTGATCACTGGTCAATGTCTGCTACAATCCTAAAAACTCGGGGGTATAGCTTTACTTGCTAAATTGATTTCTCTTAGCATAGTTTATCTTTTTACATCATTCCACTTGGAATAGTTAGCTTGCTAAGCTAGTTAAATATGCCTAAAAGGAATTTTTCCAATTCCTACTGTGCTCATCATACTCAGTAAAAGATCTAGCAGGTGTCAAGACATAAATAGAAGGTTTTCTTCAGATTTTGAGTTTCAAAGTTATCTGTTTTGTCTCAGTCATTACACACATCACTTACAAAGTACATAGGCCATTTTATGGTGTCTTTGGAAAGCTAAGGAGGTCTACTTATCAAGTCTGAAGCATTACGGGGCTGGTACAAAGCAGGTTTAGCAGTACCTACTCAATCTCTTGGAGCATCCATCCATATTTCCCAACAGTGGTATCAGAGCAAACTAAGGTAAAATGGGAGATGGTTTTCCTTCATTTATTGATAAATTGGATAGGAACAACTATCAAGAATGGTCTCTGAGGATGAAGACCTACTTATAAGGAAGGAGTCTCTATGGATACATCTCAGGAGATGAGGAATTGCCCTCATTCAAAACAAGAGGATTACCAACAAAGGAAGAACATGAAAAGCTCAACACATGGTGTGCTAAGGATGCATTGGCAAGGTCTTATTTACTCAACTCCATCTCTAATTTTCTTTTGCCACATATTATAAATTTTAAGACATCCCAAGAGACTTGGGAAACCTTGTCATCTTATTTTTCTTCCAACACAAGGGCTAGAAAAAATCAGTTGTGGATTGAATTTACCACATTAAGGAAGCAACCTAAGCAAGTTGTTTCAGAGTTTGTGACCAAGATTAAAGATGTAGTAGATCAGTTAGCAAGCATAGGAGAAGAGATTGAAGAAGAGCAGATTGTAAGACAAGTGATCAATGGGATCAAGGCTGATGACAAATGGGAAAGCTTCACCACTGCCATGGACCTTTACGTGGACATGCAAATTCCAGATCTTACAACTCTCATGGGACAATTGTTCACTCATGAAGCAAAGCTCAACAAGAATGGAGATACATCCAAAGGTAATAACTCTTCTGCCCTATATACAGATAAAAAGTCTAAAGACAAAGGCAAGACCAAGAAGGGGGAAGATGAAGGCTCTACCTCCCAAGCCAACTATGCAGGGAGAGGTAGGTCATCAAGAGGAAGGGGCAGAGGAGGTAAGCAAGGTAGGGGGATATCTTATAACTCCTCACCATGCAACATTTGTGGCTTATCAAATCATACTACAGATGAGTGTTTCAGGAATTACAAAAATCAGAGAGGAAGAGGATACCAAAGAGGTGGATACTCACAGTCAAGAGGTAGATTCAACCATCACCAAGGTTACAACAACAATTACAACAACAATTACAACAACAACTACAATGGAAACTACCAAGGAGGTTTCAAAGTCTCTTCTAATCATGAACATGACTTCAAAACCAGGTACAAATGATGACCACTTATTCTACATTGACTCAGGATGCTCAAATCATGTGGCTGGCAATGTAGCACTACTCTCTAATCTTGAGGAGCCAAAAGGTAAGCACCAAGTACAAACAGGTGATGACACCAAGCACTCGGTAGTTAAAGTTGGAAATGTTAAGACTTGTGATGGAAATCAGAATTTGTTGAGCAAGGTACTCTATGTACCAACCATTACCAAAAATCTGATGAGTGTTGGACAGATTGTGGAGAAAGCTTTACAGGTTAGATTCAACCAATATGGAGCATTTGTGGAGGATCCAAGGCATGGGTTCAAGAGGATTGCTAAGGGAGAAAAATCATGTAGAATTTTCACTTTTGAGCTAGAAGACACAAAGAGTATTGCACTATACAGTTATAAAGATCAAACACTTTCAGAGCTTGAGATTTGGCACAAAAGATTAGGGCATATAAGAGAAAAAACCTTGAAGCAAATATGCAGGGACCAATTTGTGCTTGGAATACCTAATGTATCCAAGTAACATATGCGGCTAAGGTCAGATGGAGGAGGTGAGTACTTCTCCAATGAGTTTGAAAACTTCTTGCAGGACAGAGGCATCAAAAGAGAAATCACCACAAGGTATTCTCCTGAACAGAATGGGGTAGCTGAGAGAAGAAGTAGGTTGATTGTTGAGAATGCTAGGTCTATGTTGAATGAGAAAAAGTTACCTAATTATCTATGGGCAGAAAGTGTTTCAACTGCCACTTATCTCATAAATAGGTTACCATCTAAATCCCTTGATGGGATGACACCCTATGAAGCATGGCATGGTAAGAGACCCTCACTTGACCATTGCAAGATATTTGGATGTGTAGCATATGTACACATTCCTTCTCAAATAAGAGGTAAGCTAGATCCTAAAGCTGAGAAGTGCATCTTTATTGGATATGATTTAAATAAAAAAGGATACAGGTTTTATAACCCTTCCAATAAGGGCTTCATGGTGAGTAGAGAAGTTGTCTTTGATGAAAATGATTCTTGGTATGAGAACAGGAAGGTTAAATTACCCTATGATTTGGAAGAGGAGTTTCCAAGTCTCTCAAAGGAGGAACCTACTCAAAATGAAGACTCAAGTTCAGATGATGAAGATACTATCAACCTTGAAAAGTTCAAGGCATGGAAGTCCAAGGGCAAAATGAAGATGAAGAAGCTTGAAGACATACCTGAATCTTCAAATCAACCAATTAGAAGATCACAAAGAGAAAGCAAAAAACCTATCAGATATGGGTATGATACATCTCTTGTTACTAAACACTCAGTTTATCTTGCCAAAGATTTGTCAATTGAAGAACCAGGATCATATGAAGAAGCCATAACCAAGATAAAATGGAAAGAAGCTATGGATGAGGAGATTGAAGCACTCAAGGAGAGTGATACATGCGAGTTAGTACCAAAGAAGGACTCCATGAAGGTAATAGGATCTAGATGGATCTATAAACTTAAAAGAAATTTTGATGGCACAATTAATAGGTACAAAGCCAGATTGGTAGCCAAGGGTTTTGCACAAACCCAAGGCATTGACTATGAGGAGACATTCTCATCTGTGGCCAAGATGCCAACAATCAGAGTGTTAGTAAGTGTGGCTGCATAAAAAAATTGGAATATTTACCAATTGGATGTCAAGAATGCTTTCTTGAATGGATGGATTTCAGAGGAGGTATATATGTCACAACCTCCTGGCTATGAGGACCCTAAGAAGGAAACATATGTTTGCAAATTGAAAAGGGCTTTATATGGATTAAAGCAGGCACCTAGGGCATGGAATTACAGGTTAACTACATACCTTCAAGACCAAGGTTTTGTCATGAGCAAGGCAGATACTTCTCTATTCATCAAGAGAAGTAATTCAGAGGTAATATACCTTTGTGTTTATGTTGATGACCTCATCATTATAGGTAATGATGTCAATGGAATCAGATATATCAAGAGCCAGATGATGCAGGAGTTCAAGGTCAATGATCTTGGTCTATTGAAGTATTTTTTTGGGCTTGAGTTAGTCTATACTAACTCACGAATATACATTACTCAGAAAAAATATATACAGGATATGTTGAAGAAATTTCACTTGTAGGATGCCAAAGTAGCAAGCATTCCAATGGAGGTAAACTTAAAATTAAGTGCCCATGAAGGTGATGAAGTAAATGACATTACAGGTTATCAAAGTATGGTGGGTAGCTTGAACTATGCTACCTTAACAAGGATAGATATTGCATATGGAGTTAGTGTGCTAAGTCAGTTTATGCATAAGCCAAGAATACCTCACTTAGAGGCTGCCAAGAGAATCTTGAAGTATCTCAAGGGTACACAACATCATGGTTTGTATTTTCCTTACACTTCAGACATTGATATCAAGATCTATTCAGATGCAGATTGGGCAGGATGCAAGGATGATAGGAGGAGCACTTCGGGATACATTTCTTTTGTAGGTGACAAACCAATTTCATGGTCTTCAAAGAGGCAACCAACTGTTGCTTTGTCTTCTACACAGGCAGAGTATAGAGGACTGGCTAATGCCACACAAGAAGCCATTTGGATTAAGCTTTTGTATACAGAATTGGGTTTATATACTAGGTCACCAATAATCTTGGGAGACAATACAAGCTCACTTCACCTTGCAGCTAATCCTATCTATCATGCTAGGACCAAACATATAGAGGTCCATTACCATTATGTGAGAGAGAAGTTGTTAAGCAAGGACATTCAACTAACCTATGTATCAACCAACATGCAATGTGCAGATTTGTTGACTAAAGCTTTGGATGGAACCAAACTTTGCAGATTCAAAGCAATGATCGGATTGCAGGATATACATGAAGATTGAAGATGAAGACCAAGCCAAAATGTTTGGCTTGATGGGGAGCTATTGGTGTAAATCACATGCCTACACATTTGGCTTGATGGATGCATTGAAGTCCATACACCTATGGAGAAGCATAGGAACTATTGCTAGTGATTTATTACCACTTTATCTCTTTGTAAAAGTCAAATTGACTTGGAATCTTTTGTAAACACCTACCAAAAGGATTCGAGGAAAAATTTAGCTCTTTGATTGAAGGAATATCTCCTAGGATATAGGAGCTTGATCATAGGGAGCCAAAAGTTTGAATTTGAATTCAAATTTTTACTCACTCTCTATAAAAGAGGTCATGAAAAAGTCACGGTTAGAACTCATCACTCCTGAGCTTCTCATTACTGATTCTGAGTGTGTGTGAAGCCTACACTCTAGCCCACACCTATCTACACCATTAGGCAATGACATTCATGCCAATGGGTTTGTATACAAGTGTTCATTAATACATACATTCACACTGTTCATTTCTGAGTTCTCTGTTATACTCCTTGAAAGTCTGTCAACTTGTGAAGTGCATATCTCAGTCAAATCTTCACCAAATTCAATGATCTAAAGCTTGTTGGATTCAGCTTGAAGTTATCTACATGCTATCAAAATATGAGGAGATTCGATTCAGGCATTTCAGAGACATTCGAATCGAGGTGATCACTGGTCAATTGCTACAGTCCTAAAAAATTGGGGGTATAGCTTTACTTGCTAAATTGATTTCTCTTAGCATATTTTATCTTTTTACATCATTCCACTTGGAATAGTTAGCGTGCTAAGATAATTAAATACCCCTAAAATGAATTTTTCCAATTCCTATTGTGTTGGTCATACTCAGTAAAAGATCCAACAGGTATCAAGACATAAATAGAAGGTTTTCTTCAGAATTTGAGTTTCAAAGTTATCTGTTTTGTCTCAATCATTACACACATCACTTCCAAAGTACATAGGCCATTTTATGGTATCTCTGGAAAGCTAAGGAGGTCTACTTATCAAGTCTGAAGCATTAGGGGGCTGGTACAAAGCAGGTTTAGCAGTACCTACTCAATCTCTTGGAGCATCCATCCATCTTTCCCAACAAGGACTATTTCCACTTCCTCAAGACGAAGACATGCAAGATGATGCTGAGGAGACTATTGCAATGAACGATGCAGTCACATTAAGGGAAAGTGATAGTGATGATGAGGAAGAGATTGATATAGGAAAAGTAAATAGAAATTTTCTTAGTCTAATTTCTTCTAGATGATGAGATAAATAAAGGAGAGAGCCAATTTGATACAACTTTCTAGGCACAAGGAACCCCATAAGTCAAAATCCGGATTGGCGATGAGAAAGAATCATGTCTAGATTTAGCCTTGATTGATTCAAGCTTAGAGATAAACGTGATATCTAAAAATTCTTTTGATAAATTTAGATGGCCCATTGAAAAAGACCATGGTTGGAGAACGAGAATGGCAAACAATGGGTCAGGGATCTTGCTGGGTGCAAGTGCTTATGTACCTATTATGATAGGAGGAGTTTATGAGGAGTTTCATTTCTTTGTGCAAGATAACTAATCATATAAAGTGATACTCGAGCCACCTTTTATGGCAAAAATGAGAATGGTGACCAAGGACATGAATGATGATTCAACAGATGCTAGAATTCGTTCAAAATTTGGTTTGGATTCCTTGCAAGTAATGAATATCTCTCCAAATTATTCAAGGAATAGGAGAAATTTACGAAGAAATCCCATTGACTCTTACGATCATGTGTGAAAATCGGACACCTATAAGAGAATTTGGGACTTATTATGATCAGAATTTTTTTTCGATTCCACTATTGGGCGAGAGAATAATGGACAATGGTTTGATGTCTCGCATGAAGATGTCTTTGGTTTTGAACCCTTGCATCTAGTTTTTGTTTTATTAAAAAAGAAAAGCTTCCAAACAAATTTAGAAAAAGAAATGAAAAGCATTTCAAAGAATTAGGTTTGATCTCACATGAGGAAAACATTGAAAGTATGATTAAACTTATAAAAATTCTAACTTGATGGAAGAACTTGAGAATGCTCGTCAAGGAAAAATAGAATCAAGGATGATCATTCTAGAATCTATTGAAGAATATCGACTGATTGCAAATTTCTTCATAAAGCACAAAGTTAAGATTGATACAAAATATAAAACAATTGAAAAGAAGGTAAAACCCATAGCTCATCCACTACCTAAAAAAGTTATGATATGATTAGAAAAGCTTCTGAGGATCCTTTTCTTAGAGATTGATATTAGATAGGGCATAAGTTTATGGAAGAATCCAAAAAATGTATAAATTTTGGAGAAGAATTTATTTCTAAAATTGAAAAAGAGCGATTTCGAGAGATGATCATTTGACATGAAAAAGCATTTTTCCTATTTCCATATGAGAAAGGATGTGCTGATCTAAAACTAGTTTCCCCTATGATCATATTCACTATACGATATATTCAATGGAATCTTCAACCAATACCACTTCTAAAGGCTCACTTACCTGAGCTAATGAGATTGTTAAAAGAGAAGATTGCTATGAGGATTCTTGAACCATCATCTGCACCATATCTAAATTGATGGTTCAAAGTACCCAAAAAGAATGGGAAACTATGCTTCATACAATATGTGCAAGCTGTCAATAAGGGCACTATTAGAAATGCAAGAACAAGACCCATTTTAGATTAGTTTTCAAAGGCTTTTGTTGGGCACTCCATCTATTCGATGGGTGATTTGTATTCAAAATATGAATAGTTTTACTTAGCTATCAAAAGTAGAGATATTACCATGATGAAAACTCCTTTAGGTCTTGTACATATGTGTACTTTGCCATAGAGAGGGAAAAATTATGTGGCTTGTATGATGAATGCTATGAATCTGGTATTACATGACTTTATTCCTAAAATGACTATGCCTTTTATCGATAACATTCCAATAAAAGGGTGTGTGGAAAAGGAAAAAGATGGAACTATAGATTCATCTGGTTGTCGAAAGTTTGTCTCTAATCATATTTTTGATTGTGAAAGAATCTTTCAATGATTTGAAGAGATTGGACTAACTTTCTCTTTAGAAAAATCCATTTTTGGTGTCAATAAAGTTTTGATTATTGGACATCTATGTGGACCTTATGATCGTAAGTCATATCCACAAAAAGTAGATGCCATTAGTAGGATTTTAGAGGTGTGTCGTAATTTCAATGAAGTGCGAAGATTCTTAGGAGCTTGTGTCTTCTACGTAATCTGGATCCCTCACTTTGCTCATGTTGAACCCATTATGTGATTTATTAAGAAAGAAAAAGAAATTCTTCTGGACAGAGAAACATAGTAAAACAATGAGATAACTAAAGCAATTGTCTATCAATGCTCTAATTTTGAAACATATTGATTATTCAAGAAATAAACCTATAATCCTAATTATTGATACTAATCCTATTGGTATAGGTTAGATCATTGGTCAAGAAGAAGATGAGGGGCAGAGGTATGCAGTTCACTTTGGTGCATAAATTTTACATGATACTCAAAGGAATTATCCTCAAATCAAGTGAGAGTTATAGGGAATATTGAAAACAAATAAAGATTTTTTTTTTTAGTTCAAATGTGATTGTAGAGATTGATTGGCTTTCGTTAATAGGTATGATTGCAAATTGCTCATCTCCTAATATTGTGACGTTGAGATGGATTGCATATATCAAGTTTCTTAATCTAGATTTTTTTATATTGTTGGAAAGCTCAATACTGTTGCCAACCTGCTCTCACGAGCAAAGTTTGAGGATGATGATTCTGATAAAGCAATAGATAAAGGGATAAACTTGATATGTTATGATCCATGTACGTTTACTTATGAGCAATTCAGAGAAGAGGATTATGAAGGAGAACAGAGAGATATTGGATATTATCTGAGTACTTTACAACCTTTCCCAAGCTAGTCAACAAATCAATTCTAGAACATTAGAAAGAGTTCTTTCAACTTCTTTATGAAAGATGGATTTCTTTGGCGGTATGCTGAAGGAAAGTTGGAAAATCCATAGAGGGTTTTAAGATTGAGAAATCTTCAAGTGCAAGTCATGAGAACCATGCATGAGAGCTTATTGGTAGTCCATAAGGGCTTTGTTGCGATATATAAAAAAATTCAAAAAAGCTATTGGTAGCCAAGGATGTACATAAATGTTAAGGACTTTGTGAGCACATGTGCCACATTTCAAATTCATTCCTCACTCAAACATAGAGATCCCTTACGCTCAACTTACCCACCTTGTATTCATTATAATTGGGTGGTTGATGTTGTGACTATGCGAGGTGTATGGTCAAGAGTCAAGCTTTACCACATAGTTTTTGGCTTGAGGTTGTTATGTGTGCAGCATATGTACTTAACAGGTGTCCTACTAAAGCATCGTATCACTCCATATGAGGCTTGGCATGGTCGCAAGCCATCTGTTGCTCAATTGTGTGTCTTTGGTTGTTTGGCATATGCATTAGTGCTTGAACAATAATAAACAAAATTGGATGATAAAGTATTGAAATGTTATTTTTTTGGGTATAGTTTTGAAAGCAAAGGCTATCATCTGTATAATTCATAGACTAAACACATTTTGGTTAGCTGTGTTGTTGTTTTTGTGGAAGATGCTATATAGCCATTGCTTTCATGTACTAGGGAGACATGATTTAGCTCCAAAGATATGTATGATACTTTGCTACATCTTTTTATAGGTGGATAGTCTAGTGCTGCTACATCTTTTTATAGATGGATATTCTAGTGTTGGATAGTCTTTTTATAGGTGGATAGTCTAGTGTTGGATAGTCTAGTGCTGGTCCAAACAAGTTTCACATGATGATGTAGATCATTCAATTTCTGATGGAGATTTCCATGATGCACTGATTGATGAGAGAAGTGATATAGAGGAGGCAAAAACTATGCCTAAATGGCTAGTGCAAACTTTGCGGAATAGCAAATTAGATGCACCTCTATCATATCATACTCATTCAAGCTTTCATAGTGCTTCTTTTGCATCAAATCGCTATGCTAACTTCCTCTAGTCTTTGTGATGAGAATGAGCCTGTTTTATTTAATGAAGCACAAAATTTTGAAAATTGGACTACTACTATGCAATCATAATATGATGCTATTATGAAAAATGGTACCTGGTCTTTATGTGACTTGCCTCTTGGCAAGAAGGCCATTGGCACTAAGTGGGTATACAAGCTGAAGCGTAAGCCTAATGAAATAGTTGAAAGGTATAAAGCTAGGCTTGTTGCAAAGGGTTATGCTCAAGAAAGAGGCATTGATTTTGATGAGACCTTTGGTCCTACATGTTGAATTACTATTGTTCATAGCATTTGTAGACTTGCAACTAATCATGGTTGGAACATACATTATTTGGACATTAAAACTACATTTTTGAATGGTGACTACCATGAAGAACTATATGTTTTTCAACCTCGTGGTTGTGTTCAGAAAGGACATGAAAACAAAGTGTGTAGGTTGAAAAAGGCATTATATGGCTTAAAGCAAGCACCACATGCTTGGTATGAAAAGACACATGCCTACCTGATTGCACATGTTTTTTAGAACAATCCAACTCAGAGCACCTTATATGTTAAGCATGCAAATGATGTGCTTCTGATCATTGTTGTCTATGTTGATGATATGCTGCTTACCAATCCTCATGAGAAGCACATTGCTAATTTCGAGGCTAATTTGCATGCCTCATTTGAGATGTCAAATTTGGGTCATTTGCATCATTATTTGGGCATGCAATTTATGCAAGTTGATGGAATAATAACTTTGTGTGTGAAACAAAATATATTGACACATTATTGCAACATTTTGGCCTTGAAGATTGCAAAACTATTGACACTCCTATGGAAATAGGTTTATAGTTGAGTCTTCATGATGTTGGAGATGCATTTGATGGTGTTCTCTATCAGCACGTTGTTGGATGCTTGCTTTACTTATGCATTACTCAGGTAGATATTGAGTATTTTTGTCTCATAGATGAGCAGATTTGAGGTTTTTTCCCCTCCGCTTGTATATATGCCTATAACCATAATGGGTCCATTATCTTTGTACATTCTCTTGGTAATACATTCAGTATTATGTGTTGTGCTCCAAGCTTCTTCTTCTTTGTTGTGTTATTCACGTGCGTCTGCAGACCTCAAACTCCAACAACAAGTTCCAACTTGTTGTGATCCATTTTTGTCTTCTTGAGTGGTTATTCACTCTCCAAGATAATCTCTTTTCTTTCGTTTCCCACTCCATTAGAAATGCCTTCTTTCTAGGACTCTTTACTCCAAACATAGCCTCTCTAGATACATGTGTTGTCAGAGCAAGCAAAAGTTTGTCTTCAATGCCCAATACACTACATATGATTTTAGTGAGCAATTGGGATCCATTCATGAACTTCATGGAATCCCAATGCTTCCTATTGTACACAATTGCTGATTTCTCTAAGTTATGAAATTCTTGATTCCCTTTCTTCTCCATGAATATGTGCTTGCCAACTATCTTGATGTATTCTTCTAACTCTCTCTATATATTTTCCTTTTCTAGGAGTTCCTCTTCATCTAACTCTTGCTTCACAATCTCTTGAGTTGCTTCACTATCGAGAAACCAATGTCCTCTATACAAGGAGACTGATTCCACTTCCAAGTTTACTATAGGAAGTCCTTTAATCATCTTCCTAAAAAATAAACAAAAAAATACTCTACAACAATTAGTAAAAAACTCCATATAGAAAAAATGTTTATATCATCACAAGAAAAAATAAAAAGTTCACAACACTCATCACACACTTTTATCACACTAACTCTTTTTGTGCCTATCACAATCAAGCAAGGTTCTTCTCTTTTACTATAATAGTTGATAACTATACAAAATAAAAAATTAAAAGAAATAAAAGGAAATAAAAACCACACTAGCCTCCCTAGATACATGTGTTGTCGGAGCAAGCAAAAGTTTGTCTTCAATGCCCAATACACTACATATGATTTTACAATTGGGATCCATTCATGAACTTCATGGAATCCCAATGCTACCTCTTGTATACAATTGCTGTTCTCTGTAAGTTATGAAATTCTTGATAAAGCATGGTGTATTTAAACTTCCCTTTCTTCTCCATGAATATGTGCTTGCCAACTATCTTGATGTATTCTTCTAACTCTCTCTATATATGAGTCCTTTTCTAGGAGTTCCTCTTCATCTAACTCCTGCTTCACAATCTCTTGAGTTGCTTCACTATCTAGAAACCAATGTCCTCTATACAAGGAGACTGATTCCACTTCCAGGTTCACTATAGGAAGTCCTTTAATCATCTTCCTAAAAAATAAACAAAAAAATACTCTACAACAATTAATTAAAAAACTCCATATAGAGAAAATGTTTATATCATCACAAGAAAAAATAAAAAGTTCACAACACTCATCACACACTTTCATCACACTAACTCTTTTTATGCCCATCACAATCAAGCAAGGTTCTTCTCTTTACTTTGTAAGTGCAATTGGAGAGATTTTTGGAAAATAATAATAGTTGATAACTATACAAAATAAAAAATTAAAAGAAATAAAAGGAAATAAAAACCACACTACTCACCCACATGTCCTATTCCTTGCTTTGTGCTTAAAAAGAAAATATTGATACACATATACACATATATTTTTTCTTTTTCTTTTTCACTTTTATATTTTTTAATGATTTTCTATATATTTTTTTCATCTTTCGTTTGATCCACTATTAGAGCGTTTTCTCCCCCTCCTAGCTCTTTTACTTATGTAAAAAGAGATTCTTTCAGTGCTTGGGTTTTGAAAGATCTCATGCCTAGCGAATGCATGGATTTTTAGTGTAGCCCTACATATGCATACTGAATATGAACTAATCTTTATGGTGCAAAATGAGTTCTAATGATGAGGATTTTTTTTTGGGTAATTGAACTTCATTTTGAATCTGTTCTTTTGATTTCTTCCTCCAACACCATCTTCCTTTACTGCATTTATTTTCTAAAGTATTTTGTTTTTCTATTTTCTCCTTTTTTGTGAGAATATTTGAGTCTATTGTGTTGTCTTTTGCTTTGGCCTTCATACTTGTTTCATCTTGACATATTGTTGACTTTTATCCTGATAGTCTATTCTTATTTTAGGTCTCAAGATTTGTTTGGTGTTTTGGTTGATTTTTCCATGTTTTTTTCATCTTATTTTGTTCGCTATTTGCTTTGTAGTTCTTGCTTTCCTCTTGATGATTTGTTGCTTGCTCCTCCTCTTTATTGATGGAGAGTATTAATCTCCAAAAGAACAACCTACTCTTGTAATTAGAGCACCTATATATCAAGAGTAAGTCAAAACCTTTACCAATTTGGAGGATCAACATTCAATTATAAGGATTTTGGAAAAACTGTGAAAAGGATGATTCTACAAAAAGTCTGCTGCACATATCTTTCTCATTGACTTATCAAATGTGTAAAGTTTTTTATAAAACTTTGCACAAGGTGTTGCCTAAAGATTGCACACCTCCTCCAAGTCGAATCACTCCAAAAGATTTAGTAGATTTTGAGAAATCAACTTGACAAGTCACCTATGTCTAAAACTGTACTTCTGAGAAGTCGATTTAGACACCTATAACTTCTAAGACATGGTTCTCGACGAATAGAACCCGTTTAAGCAAATGCTTTTAGCCACAAGTAGCTTACCTTCCAACTTAAAGATTAAGTGCTTACTTGCTCAGAACTTTTAACTGTGGAAGGAGAACTGATCAAAACATTGACTTCGAATTTTGCGCCTGTTTCAGGAACTAGTAAACACTTCTTCACATACAAATGTTCCTAGACATAATTCTCTCAGCCTAATCACAATTGGAAGCTAAAAATTTGTAGAGAGGTCAATCACCTATAGACTTAGACTTGTACAAAAGCATTTCACAAAAGATCTAACACAGAAGGAGAAAACTCAGAAACATCGGGCGCAACATTTTCTTCATTTCTGAGAATTTTACATCTAGTGATGAGAGAGACTTAACTCACTTCTAGGATGGCTAAAAAACTCATACAACTTCTGATTACTCTATTCTCATGCTCTCTCATACTTTTCTCGACATTTTGCATAGTATTTATAGGCAAATATTTACAAACTTATGACTAATCAAAAGTATAAGTGACCTATATCTGAACTAATGTACATATGTGTACATTTCTTTCAACTCCTAAATGTAAACTTCTTCTATGCTTCAAAACTTGATCTTTTCTTCATTCTTTAACTTCCAAAACTTCAATTGTTGATTGCTCTGCACCAACAGCTCCCCCTCAATCATCAATTGAGGTTTTCTCTATTTTCTTTATACCTGCCATGTCTTTGAATCTCTGTAGCTTTTGTCCATCCAAGCTTTTGGTAAGCATATCAGCTATCTGATCTTTAGTTGAAGTATGTATGACTTCAATCTCTTTTTCCATCACCTTCTCTCTTAGAAAGTGATACTGAATCTCAATGTGTTTGGTCCTGGCATGAAAAATAGGGTTAGCAGCTAGATACAATGAACTCATGTTATCTCCATCAATAGTAGGACTACTCTGAATGATATCAAAACTCTTCATCAGAGTCTTAAGCCATATCACTTCCTTTGCAGCTTCAACCATGCCTTTGTACCCAGCTTCTGTAGATGATAAATCAACTATGTGTTGCTTCTTTGAACACCAAGAGATTAACTTATCTCCCACATAACACATGTATCCATAGGTTGACCTTCTATCATCAGGATTACCTGCCCAATCTGCATCACTATATATTTTGATATTTGTATCTAATGTAAAACCATAATACAAACCCTCTTTGAGTGTACCCTTAATGTACCTCAACACTCTTTGACCTGCAATCCAATGTTCTTTTCTAGGACAATGCATGAATTGAGACAAAACCCCAACTGCATATGATAAATCAGGCCTAGTTAATGTAGCATAGATAAGACTACCAACCAAACTCTGATATAACTTCATATCCTTGAATTCTTCTCCACCATATCTGCTCAATTTGTGATTCACCTCCATTGGAGTAGGTGTTGGATTTTATTGATCTCCAAAGTACAGCTAGAAGTAGGTGAAACCCAACAAGACCTAGTTGACTTTTTCACAAACTTGTATGCATAGACCAATTTTCTTGCAGAGCAAATTGCTCTTTACTCACTTAGAATTTTCCAAACCTGTTTCACACACATAAACTATACTCTAAGAGCTTTCCAACAAGATATAGAACACCTCAAATGGATAAATACACAATGAGCTATGACCTCTGCAATATGCAGCTTTAATGGAGACCTTGAAACAGAGATGAACCTGAGGACACACATCACTTGCAGAGACTACTGCTCTTAATTCACAACTCCAATGACTTTGAAACTTTCCAGAATACAAGTAGACTTAAAGAGCTTTCTAACAAGCCAAAGAACACATGCTTTGAATACATACACAAGGAGATATGACCTCTGCAAGGTTGAGGTTTAAGGGAGACCTTCAGCAGGGATAAAAAACAGAGAACACACACTACTTGTAGAGAGTATTTCTCTCAGCTCACAAATCCAATGATTATGAAAATTAACAGGAAGAAAGGAGACAGTAAGATCTTTCCAATGAGCTATCAAACATGTAATTTGGATATATAATGAGGGAGATACAAGCTCTGCAATCTCTGCATACAAAACTATAATAGTGTAGAGATACACATATGACTCTATTGGACATCCCACAAGATCACGACTTTTCTCCTCTTTTTATAGCATGGGAAACTAATCTAAAACCTTCCTAATACATCTAAATTTGTGGTAGACACTTGGATGGAGGTATTACATTACTCAAGTGCTCAAATAAGCAAAGTATTGATGGACTTTGAGAACTAGCCACATCGACCTTCCACTAGGACACCACTGAAGCTCCTTTGTGACTCACTAATTTGACTCACCATGTTCTAGAACTCACGTGGTATTTTTGCTACATTTTATGAATAATATGAGCCTTCTTGAAGTATTTGAAGACTTCCCAAAGGTATTTACATAATTTGAAACTTGTACCCTACATAAAACAAATGTTCGCAACATTCTCCCCCTCAAGTTTCAAAGGGTATTTCCTTCATGCCAAGAATATAGTTGAATCTTTGAAGCTTTGGTCCATCCAAGGATTTGGTGAAGATATCTGCAACTTGATCCTTTGTTCCAACAAAAGAAACCTACACTTCATTGTTCATGGCCTTCTCTCGAACATAATGATAGTGAACCTGTATATGCTTTGTTCTAGCATGAAAAATAGGATTTGAGGTCATATGAATTCTGCTCAAGTTATCCCCATATATCAGTGGTACATCAACCTGCACATTCAAGTCATGAAACAACTTTTTAAACCACATAACCTCAGTAGTAGCCAATGCTAAACCTCTATACTCAGCCTCTGTAGAAGATAAAGCAACTGTAGGCTGTTTCTTTGAACTCCATGTTAATGTCTTGTTTCCTGCTATTACCACATATCCACTTGTGGATCTTCTGTCATCTTTGCTTCCAGCCCAATCTGCATCACTAAAGACTTTAAGAGTTAGATCAGCATCATGACTATAAAATAATCCTTCGTTCATGGTACCTTTCAAATACCTAAGCACTCTTTTCGCTGCATGCATATGAGGTACTCTAGGTTCATGCATAAACTGTGACAATACTCCCACTGCATAACATATATCAGGTCTAGTTTTTGTTGCATAAATCAAAGATCCTACCATGGATCTATATACATTCATATCATGCAACTCATCACCTTCCTTTGCACTCAACTTTACATTACATTCCATTGGAGTAGAAACAAATTTACATTCCTGCATACCAAACCTTTTCAGCATATCACATATATACTTTCTTTGTATCAACCACATACCTTCATCGCTATACACAATTTCAATCCCAAGAAAGTATCTGAGCAAACCAAGATCTGAAATTTTAAATTCCTTTCCCAAATTACCTTTTATCTCATCAATTGCTTTTACATCATTCCCTGTAATCAACAAGTCATCCACATAAATGCATACATAGACACACATGCCATCTACATGTTTTACATAAAGTGAAGGATCAGCATGACTCGCTGTGTATCCTTGCAGCATAAGATACTTTACCAACCTTGCATTCCATGCCCTTGGTGCCTGCTTAAGACCATACAATGCCTTCTTTAACCTGCATACATGATTAGGACATTTTGCATCCACATAACCATTTGGTTGTGACATATACACTTCTTCATTTAACTCACCATTAAGAAAGGCATTCTTTATATCGAGTTGATATATATTCCACCTTTTACTTGCAGCTAAAGCCAACAAAGTTCTCACCGTTGCCATATTTGCTACTGGACTAAATGTTTCCTCATAGTCCACACCTTGAGTTTGATTATATCCTTTTGCTACAAGTCTAGCCTTATATCTAGACACACTACCATCACTATTTCTTTTAATCTTAAAAACCCACTTGCAACCAATTACCTTTTGCTTTGGTGTACTTGGAACTAAATTCCAAGTCTTGTTATCCTGTAGTGCTTCCGTTTCTTCTCTCATTGCTTTCTCCCACTTTTCATCTCCTTTGGCCTCATCATAACATGTGGGTTCATTTTCCTGCTCAACTTTTGTCATAAAAGCATAATGAGTATTCATGAAAGATTCATAAGTATACCTTTGAGGTTGCTTACTTACTCTTGAAGTTCTGCTTATCTTCAATGTAGATGCTCTTCCTTTCTTATTAGGAACCTTTGATGATTCTCCATACTCACATACATCACTAATTTCCTCTCCTTCATCATTAACTTCAACAAGTTTGAGTTTACCTTTACTTTTAACACTTGGAGGTGACTCTTGCCTTAATCTTCCATTGAAAGGTGATCCTCTTTCTTCATCTAAACCACTCCTTTCATCATTTAAACTTCCTGATGGCTGAACTATGCATTCATCTCCTTCAACCACACCTTCTTCATTTTCATCCATGACCTGCAAACAATTCTTATCTGCATACCATGAAAGTGATTAATCAAAGTTTACATCTCTTGACACAACAACCTTATAAGTATGAAGGTAATAGCATCTATATCCTCTTTGAGTATCTGTATAACCAAAAAATATACATTTTTTTGATTTCGCATCAAGTTTAGATCTCACCTCACTAGGTACATGTACATAACATACACAACCAAATACTTTCAAATGACTTACACTTGGTTTCCTTCCATGCCATACCTCATATGGTGTCAAATGATGAACTCCAGCAGTCGGAACTCTATTCATAATGTAAACACTTGTGCTAACAGCTTCAGCCCAAAAATAATTAGGCAAACACATATCATTAAGCATGCTTCTAGATGCTTCTGCTATGATTCTGTTTCTTCTTTCTGTGACTCCATTTTGTTGTGGAGTATACCTGCATGTAACTTCTCTTTTGATACCTTCATCATGCAAAAAATCAGTAAAAGCTTGAGAGAAATACTCTCCCCCTCCATCCGATCTTAGCTTCTTAATATACCTTCCTGTTTGCTTTTCGACATATGATTTGAACTTCTTGAAACAATCAAAGACCTCACTCTTATGTTTAATAAAATACACAAATGTCATTCTACTATGATCGTCAATGAATGATACATAGTACTTATTACCAACCAAGGATGCCTCTTTAGTAGGTCCCCACACATCTGTGTGTATGAGATCTAGCAAACCATCACTTACATAGCTTGAATGCTTGAAAGGTTGTCTACTCTGCTTACCCATTTGACATGCTTCACAAAGATGCACCATATGTTGCTTAGTAAGATCAGGTAATCCTTCAACAATCCTCTTCTTTGATAGCTCCTTTAACCTGTGTACATTCATGTGCCCAATCCTTTTGTGCCATAGATCAAGCTCTGCTATTCGATGCATACCTTAAGAGAAATAGTTTGTATGATTTGGGTTTACCTTGAATGTAAACAATCTACCTTGTTTTTTACCTCTAGCAATTAACCTCCTTTGCTTTGGATCCTCAATGAAGCAACCTGCATGATTAAATCTCACTTGTAGACCTTTTTCTACCATTTGACCAACCGACATCAAATTCTTAGTGATCGTTGGCACATAAAGTACATCCGTCAAGCAATTTGTCTTGGTCTTATCCTGCATAACAACATCTCCAACCTGCATAATCTTATGTGTTGTATCATCTCCTGTTTCAACATGACCTTTACATGACGGATTATGCATATTAGAAAACCATGAAGCATCATGAGACATGTGATTAGAACAACCACTATCTACATACCATACATCGCTATTGCAATTCATCTTAGTTTCTCCATTCATCATAAGAAGAGAATCATAATCATCACTTTTACCTTCAACTGCATAATTTCCTTGTTGTTTACCTCTTCTTGAATAGCCTCCTCTTCGATTACCACCTTGATTATTTTCATTTTGATAACAATCTTTGGCATAGTGTCCATACCTTCCACATATATAGCAATTGTTCTTATTATCTTCACTCCTTTGTCTTTGGTTGTAGTTGTAGTAGCCTCTCGTACCTCTAGCGCTTGATCTTCCTCTTCCTCTTGTGTTGAAGAAGCCACTTGAAGTCCTTTGATCAACGCTCCTTCTTCCTCGACCTCTATTTGAACCTCTTCCACCTCTGTTTCCACCTCTTGATGATCCTACATAAAGAGCTTGTCCTTGAGATCCTTTTTGATTTGAAGTAGAACCATTTAGATTCATCTCCTCCGTGACCATGAGGGCAATAAGTTGATCAAAATCTGGTAATTCTCCTCTGACATAAACTGAAGTAATGAAGGGTTTCCATCTCTCATCATCTTTGAGTCCGTTGAGAGTATGTGCAACCAAGTCGTCATCCTCCACATGAGCTTGAATTGATCCTAGTTGATCTGCAATCTCTTTAACTTTCAATATGTAATCATTGACCGATGTCCTTGTATCTTTCTTTATGTTATTCAACTCAATTTTGAGTTGAATCTTCCTTGCTCTTGTACCTGTAGCATACAACCTTTCCAATGCAAGCCAAACATCTCTACTTGTGTCTAGATCTTGTATGCGTCCTACCATTGAATCTTGAATATTTTGTGATAAAATGAATATAACGCTTTTGTCTCTCTCATTCCAAAGTCTAAACTCCCTCAATTGTTGCTGATTTGGGTCCTCTGGTAATGTGGGTTTGATATCTGTGCCGTCAATCAAACCATACAAGCCTCTACCTTGCAAGTATGTTGTGATTCTAAACTTCCATGCCTGATAATTGGTCTTATCAAGCTTCTCTATTTGTGCATGTTGGTCTCCCATAATACAAATGCTAAGCTTCATCCTTTAAGCCTCCTTTCCAATGTGTGTGATGAGAAGAAATATAATATTTACCTTGTAAATGAGGTATGTGCACCTTTCTTTGCTTGGATGTTGCTTCAGATGCCTCCTTGCAATCTTCTTCTACCTTTGCGTACTGTTGATGATGAACTGCTTCTTTGATAGCTTCAAATTCTTCGTCAAGGTATGATAACCTTCTCCAAGCCTCCAAGTACTTGCTCTGATACCAATGTTGGATTTTATTGATCTCCAAAGTACAGCTAGAAGTAGGTGAAACCCAACAGGACCTAGTTGACTTTTTCACAAACTTGTATGCATAGACCAATTTTCTTGCAGAGAAAATTTCTCTTTATTCACTTAGAATTTTCCAAAACTATTTCTCACACATAAACTAGACTCTAAGAGCTTTCCAACAAGATATAGAACACCTCAAATGGATAAATACACAATGAGCTATGACCTCTGCAATATGCAGCTTTAATGGAGACCTTGAAACAGAGATGAACCTGAGGACACACATCACTTGCAGAGACTACTGCTCTTAACTCACAACTCCAATGACTTTGAAACTTTCCCGAATACAAGTAGACTTAAAAATCTTTCTAACAAGCCAAAGAACACATGATTTGGATACATACACAAGGAGATATGACCTCTGCAAGTTTGAGGTTTAATGGAGACCTTCAGCAGGGATAAAAAACAGAGAACACACACTACTTGCAGAGAGTATTGCTCTCAGCTCACAAATCCAATTATTATGAAAATTTACAGGAAGAACGTAGACAGTACGAGATTTCCAATGAGCTATCAAATATGTAATTTGGATATATAATGAGGGCGATACAAGCTCTGCAATCTCTTCATACAAAACTACAATAGTGTAGAGATACACATATGACTCTATTGGACATCCCACAAGATCACGACTTTTCTCCTCTTTTTATAGCATGGGAAACTAATCTAAAACCTTCCTAATACATCTAAATTCGTGGTAGACACTTGGATGGAGGTATTACATGACTCAAGTGCTCAAATAAGCAAAGTATTGATGGACTTTGAGAACTAGCCACATCGACCTTCCACTAGCACACCACTGAAGCTCCTTTGTGACTCACTAATTTGACTCACCATGTTCTAGAACTCACGTGGTGTTTTTGCTACATTTTATGAATAATATGAGCCTTCTTGATGTTGGAGCAAACCAATCACAAATTGGTGATTATACAGATCTTGGAGAATGCTTATGGTCAGAATGAAGCAAAGGAAGACATTTGCAAAATGAAGAAGAAGTCAGGATGTTGTCTTGTACACATATGTACATATAAGTGAAGAATCTTGTAAGCTACCATAGTTAAATCCTTAGGATGATAAGGAATAGAGTCATAGACGCGAGATGAGTCCAAAGTCGTGTATATATAAGATAATTATGACAAGAAATGTAAGAGAGAAAGTAATAGAGTCATTTTGTAGATGACAATTTTGAGGAAGATGTGTAGAGAGTTTTTTCTCAGAAAATAGCGACGGGTTTTTCTCTGAGTGCTCTCTGTCTGATCATGTGGATCAGAAATCCTTTTGTACACATCTAATTGAGAAGCTAATGAAGCTATGTCTAAAGTTTCAGAATCTAATTCCTCTCCTACTGTGAGAATGATCATTAGGAACATTCATATGTAGAATGTGAGAACTGAAGCCAAAAGTAGCGCACTTTTCCGTCTCAGTATTTTGATCAGATCTGAGTGTATACTGTAAAGTTTTTGATGAGTGAGCACTTAAAATTTAAGTTAGAAGATAAGGAAGCTATGGCTAAAAGCATTTAGCAAAACGGGTTCCAGATTGGGAGAAATCAAGTTAAGAAGTTGACTATGTCGAAGGCGCAACTTCTGAGAGTCATTTTCTGACATGTATTTGATCTTAATGATCAAATTAAACTTTTGGTGATTAGTTTTGAGAACTAATGGCTAGTATGATTGCGCAAAGGTATTGCTAATACTTGTGCATCATTTACTTGAAGAAATTTGAAGATTTGTGCAGGTAAGAAGTTGATATCTGAAGCAGACTTTCTGAAGTTGACACTTCTTCACTCAGAGAAGTGTTGCTTGAAGTTTTGGTAAAAAGGAACATTGTTTGTGTAAAGTTTGGTTTATAGCTGACATAGAAGTGTTCTTAAGTCAGTGTAGATCAAACCTTTGGAGATTAAAAGGTCTCCAACAGTGGTATCAGAGCTAAAGGTGAAGTACAAGAGAAGAAAAGATAATCGAAGTTCCGACTGGTGCAGATATTGAAGATCTTCCAAATCAAAGGAGGATAAAGACAAATTATTGAAGATAACTTGCAGAAGTTCATAGTACAAGTTCGAAAGAATCAAGAAGGACAAAGAATATATCAAAGGTACACTTTCTCTTCATAAACCATAGTAATTGCAGATACAGAAAGTCAAAGATGGGAGAAAGCTTGCAAATTGATAAGCTAGATAGGGAGAACTATCCAGCATGGTCCATGAGGATGGAAGCACACCTCATGAGCAAAGACCTTATAGCATTTATTACAGGAGATGAAGAAAAACCAGAGTTTGCAGATCCAAGTATTCCTACTAGGGAAGAACTTGCAATGTTGAAGACTTGGATGAGAAAGGATGCTCAAGCAAGGAGTATCATCTACATGGCTGTAAATGATTATCTTCTACCTCACATCAGAGGTTTGGAAAGTGCTACAGATGTTTGGAATGCCTTGGAAGAGCATTTCCAAAATACAACTAAGTCAAGGAAGTCCTCACTATGGGCTGAGTTCACAACTTTCAAGAAGAAGAGCTCACAATCAATTTCAGATTATGTGGCAAGAATGAAAGATATTGCAGATAGCTTGGGAGCAGTGGATGAAGACATTGAAGAGGAAAAGTTGGTAAGACAAATACTTACAGGTCTAAGAGGTGATGAGAAGTGGAAGCCTTTTATCTTGTCCATAGAGTTGTCACTTGATCACTTTACTCCTGACCTTAATCAATTGCTAGGACACATGCTAACCTTTGAGCAGGATCTTAAAGGAGACAATGATAGAAGTACAAGTCAAGCTATGTACTCCAAAGACAAGAAAAAGAATGGCAAGGGAAAGCAATCAAATGATGATGAAGGGAATTCAAATCAAGCCAATTTCACAAAAGGGAAGACAAATTTCAGAGGAAAAGGAAGAGGAGGTAAGAACAAAGATAATGCTAAAGCTTGTTGGATTTGTGGCAGAACAAATCATTTGGCAAATGATTGTTGGTACAATAATCAAAGTGGAGGAGACAACAATCAGAATTATAGTCAAAGAGGTAGAGGAGGCAGAAACCAAAGAGGCAATTTCAGAGGAAGAGGTGGTAGGACATCATATGGTAGAGGAGGTGGAAGAAACTACCAATCTCAGTCCTACAACAATAATTATTACAATTATGCATCAGATCAGAAGGATGACATGACTCTTATCTTGAATGCAACTCATGAATCAATGGGAGAAGATCAGAGAGTGTTTTATATTGACTCAGGGTGCAGTAACCATCTGAGTGGGAATCTATCCTTGATGACTGATATGGAAGCAAGGGTGAATGGACATACAGTTCAGACAGGTGATAATACCAAACATAAAGTGGAGAGCATTGGATCAGTGAAGACAAAGAGTGGAAGTACACTTCTGAGTAAGGTACTTTATGTTCCTACTATTCCTAAAAATTTGATAAGTGTAGGGCAAATTGTGGAGAAAGGATATGAAGTAAGATTCACAAATGATGGTGTCTATGTACAAGATCCAAATCAGGGATATAGAACCATAATTGCAGGTAAAAAGGAAGGAAGATTGTTCACTCTCAAAGTCCAAGGTAATGTGGGACATGCATTGTTTACCTATGGAGGTCAAAAGGTGTCTGAATTAGACCTATGGCATAAGAGGCTAGGTCATTTCAATGAGAGAGCTATAAAGGAGATGTCAAAGAATCAGGTAGTGCTTGGATTGCCAAACATTGAAGGGCAACATATGGTGTACAAGTGTGAAGCTTGTCAATTAGGTAAAGCACATAAAAGTTCTTATAACAAATCAGGGTACAAGTATTCAAACATGCTTGAATTGGTTCATACAGATGTATGGGGTCCCTCAAGGGACTATAGCATAAATGGATCCAGATATTATGTGTTGTTTGTTGATGATGCAACCAGGTGGATTACTTTGTATGTAATCAAGGACAAATCAGAAGTCTTTAAGACATTCAAACATTTCCATGCTTATGCAGAAAGGATCACAGGACAAAAGCTAAAGAGGTTAAGATCAGATGGAGGGGGAGAGTATTTCTCAAAAGAGTTTGATGATTATTTGTGGAATGCAGGTATCAAAAGAGAAGTAACTTGCAGGTACTCTCCTCAACAAAATGGAGTAGCAGAAAGGAGGAATAGGACTCTTGTAGAGTTTGCAAGAGCCATGATGAAGGAAAAGAATTGTCCAAATTACTTATGGGCAGAGGCTATTAACACTGCAACATATCTTGTGAATAGGTTGCCTTGCAAAGCTTTGGATGGAGGAACCCCTTATGAAGCATGGTGGGGTAAGAAGCCTAGTCTTGATCATTGTAAAGTATTTGGATGTATTGCATATGCTTATGTTCCTTCACAATTAAGACATAAGCTAGAACCAAAAGCAGAGAAGTATGTGTTTATTGGATATGATGATAGACAAATGGGTTACAGGTTGTGGAGTCCATCCACAAAGCAATTTCTTGTTACTAAAGATGTAACATTTGATGAGCAAAACATGTGGTATACAGGATTACCAAATGAGTATGCAGGTGTTGAAGAAATTCAAAGGAAAGGAAAGGCAAAGGTAAAAGTATGTGAAGAAATTGTTGATGAAGTTGACTCTAGATGTAGAGTGCAGGATCATGTAGAAGAAGGGCCAAGATTTGATCCAGAATCAAATGAGGCTGAGACTTCAAGAAGTGCAGAAATCAGGAGATCTACAAGAGAAAGGAAAGAGCCTATAAGGTATAGCTATGATACATCTTTCCTAACAACAAAAGATTATGCTTACATTGTGAAAACAGAAGAAGATCCAACTACTTATGAAGAAGCCAAAGGTAAACAGAATTGGGAGAAGGCAATGCAAGAAGAGTATGATGCTCTACTTGAAAATGAAACTTGGGAGTTAGTACCAAGACCAAAGAATCAGAAGGTCATTGGATGCAAGTGGGTATATAAAACAAAGAGGTTTGCAGATGGTAAGGTGTCTAGATATAAGGCTAGACTTGTGGTCAAAGGTTATGCCCAAACTTATGGGGTAGATTATGATGAAACCTTTAGTCCTGTTGCTAAGATGTCTACAATTAGGACATTGATTGCTATTGCTGCTTGCAAGGGATGGAAATTATCACAATTGGATGTGAAAAATGCATTTCTAAATGGTTACATTGCAGATGAAGTATATATGGAGCAACCAGAAGGCTTCATGGAATCAATTGGATCAGATTATGTGTGTAAGCTCAAGAGAGCTTTATATGGGTTGAAGCAAGCCCCAAGAGCTTGGAATTACAGATTGGTCAAGTTCTTGAATGAATGTGGATTTCAAGCATCAAAGGCAGATAGTAGCTTGCTAGTGAAGGCAAGTGAAAATGGATACATTTACATGTGCATTTATGTTGATGATATTATTGTTACAGGAACAGATGCTCAAGGAATCAATGAGCTCAAAAGACAAATAGAGAAGGAGTTTAAGATAAGTGACTTGGGAAACTTATCTTATTTTCTAGGAATGCAGATTGTGTATACTCAACATGGAGTATATGTTTCACAAGAGAGATACTTGAAAAATCTTCTAGTCAAGTTTAACATGAAAGATTGCAGGACCTCAACCACACCATTGGAGGTAAATCATAAATTAAGCAGGTATGGAGGTGAAGAGTTCAATGACATGAAAAAATATCAGAGTTTGGTAGGTAGTTTGATCTATGCTACTTTGACAAGGCCAGACCTATCATATGCAGTAGGTGTGTTGTCACAATTTATGCATTGTCCAAAGAAGACTCATTGGATTGCAGCCCAAAGGGTACTCAGATATATCAAAGGAACCAAAGTTTGGTTTATAGCTGACATAGAAGTGTTCTTAAGTCAGTGTAGATCAAACCTTTGGAGATTAAAAGGTCTCCAACACTTGAAGTATTTGAAGACTTCCCAAAGGTATTTACATAATTTGAAACTTGTACCCTACATAAAACAAATGTTCGCAACAGTAGGTGCTACCCTGCAATCATTCATTTTAAACTTGATTAACAAGTTCTTCAAATACCTTTCTTGAGTCACATACACTCCATGTTGAGTGTATGAAATCTCCATGCCCAAGAAATATGACAAATCTCCCAAATCACTGATTTTAAATTCTTTCTCCATTTGCTTCTTTAGACTTTGAATGCCTTTCTCATCTGTACCTGTAAGAATTATATCATCAACATATATGCACATGTAAATGAACCCATCATCACTTGCTTTAACAAGCAAGCTACTATCTGCCTTAGATACTTGAAATCCAAGTTCTTTCAAGAACTTCACAAGTCTATAATTCCATGCCCTTGGGGCTTGCTTCAACCCATACAAAGCTCTCTTGAGCTTACACACATGATTTGGATACCTCCCATCTCTGAATCCTTGAGGTTGCTCCATGAAAACATCATCTGAAATGTAACCATTTAAAAAATCATTTTTCACATCTAATTGACATAATTTCCAACCTTTACATGCAGCAATGGCTATGAGTGTCTTGATGGTTGTCATCTTTGCCACAGGACTATAGGTCTCATCATAATCAATACCATATGTTTGAGCAAACCCTTTGACAACAAGTCTAGCTTTGTACCTAGACACACTTCCATCTGCAAATCTCTTTGTTTTGTAAACCCACTTGCATCCAATAATCTTCTAGCTATTTGGTTTAGGAACCAAATCCCATGTCTGATTCTCCAATCATGCATCATATTCTTCCTGCATAACTTTCTCCCAATTTTCCTTACCTTTCTTCATCTACCTTTATCATGTAAGCATAATCTTTGGTAGCCAAAAAAAAAGTATCATAGCTATACCTTGTAGGTTGCCACTTGTGTCTTGATGACCTTCTGAGTTCTCCACTCCTTGAGGTTTCTGGTTCTTCACACTCCGGATCAAATCTTGGCATTTCTTCAACTTCAACCTGCACTTCATTATTCTCTTGTTCATCAAATATCTGAACCTTTGATTTACCTTTCTTTTGACTCACAATTTCTTCATCATCTGTATTAATATTGATAGTACCTGCATACCAAGTATCTTGCTCATCAAATGTAACATCCTTAGATACAATGAATTGCTTTGTGGATGGACTCCACAATCTATAACCCATCTGCTTGTCATCATAACCAATGAACACATACTTTTCAGCTTTATGTTCTAATTTGTGTCTTAATTGTGATGGCACATATGCATATGCCAAACATCCAAATACTTTGCAATGGTCTAATGTAGGTCTCTTACCCCACCATGCCTCATATGGTGTCATACCCTGCAAGGCTTTACATGGCAACCTATTGACCAAATAAGTAGCTGTATTTACAGGCTCAGCCCACAAATAATTTGGGCAATTTTTCTCCTTCATCATGGATCTTGCAAACTCAACAAGAGTTCTATTCCTCCTCTCTGCTACACCATTTTGTTGAGGGGAGTACCTGCAAGTGATTTCCCTTTTTATACCTGCATTCCACAAGTAATCATTGAACTCATTAGAGAAATACTCTCCCCCTCCACCTGACCTTAATCTCTTCAACTTATGACCTGTAATTCTCTCTGCATATGCATGATAGTGTTTAAATGTATTAAACACTTCTGATTTATCTTTGATCACATAGATAGTGATCCATCTGGTAGCATCATCAACATAAATCACATAGTATCTTGAACCATTGATATTGAAATCCTTTGATGGTCCCCACACATCTGTGTGTACCAACTCAAGCTTCTCTGAATACATAAAACCATGCTTAGAGTAAGATTGCTTATGAGCCTTACCTAATTGACATGCCTCACATCTGTATGTCATATGTTGACCTGCAACATTAGGCAATCCAAGCACTGAACCATTGTTAATCATATCTTTGATACCTCTTTCATTGAAATGTCCAAGCCTCTTGTGCCAAAGATCTAACTCAGAGATCTTATGTCCTCCATAAGTGAACAAGGCGTGACCAACATTACCTTGAATCTTCAATGTGAATAATCTTCCTTCTTTCTTCCCTGAAGCAATTTGTTTATACACATTGCTAGGGTCTTTCACAAATACTCCTTCATTAGTGAATCTCACTTCATAACCTTTTTCAAAAATTTGTCCTACACTTATCAGATTCTTAGGAATTGTAGGAACATACAAGACCTTACTCAATAAGGTGCTACCATCCTTAGCCTTCACTGATCCAATTGACTTCACATTGTGCTTTGTATTGTCACCTGCTTGAACAACATGATTAGATACCTTATTTTCTAAATCAGTCATCAATGCTATGTTACCACTCAGGTGATTGCTACACCCTAAGTCAATGTAGAAGACTCTTTGGTCTTCACTTTGCCTTTCACAAGTTGCATTCATTATCAATGTTGAATCCTCCTTCTGATCTGAAGCATAATTGTATTAGGTATTGTTGTATTGTTGACTTTGGAATCCTCTACCTGCATTTCTTCCAAAATAACCCCTACTACCTCTACCTCTGAAATTACCTCTTTGGTTTCTGCCACCTCTTCCTCTTGAATTAAAATTCTGATTATATCCACCATTACTCTGATTATTATGCCAACAATCATTAGCTAAATGATTTGTCTTACCACAAATCCAGCAAGCTTTGACTCCATCTTTGTTATTCCTGCCTCTTCCTCTACCTTTGCCACCTCCTCTTCCTCTTAGGAAGTTGGCTTGACTATTTGTGCCTTCATCTTCATTTGCTTGTTGCTTTCCTTTGCTAATTTTCTTCTTATGCTTTGAGTACATTGCATGACTTGTACTCTTATCACCTTCACCTTTGACATCCTGCTCAAAGGTTAACATATGTCCTAGCAACTGATTTAAGTCAGGAGTAAAATGATCAAGTGATAATTCAGTAGACAAAATGAATGGCTTCCATTTGTCATCACCTCTCAAACCTGTAAGGATTTGCCTTACCAATTTATCCTCCTCAATGTCTTCATCAACAGCTCCTAATGCATCTGCAATGTCCTTCATTCTGGTTACATAATCTGAGATGGATTGAGAGGCCTTCTTCTTGAATGTAGTAAATTCTGCCCACAAAGATGCCTTCCTTGACTTTGTGGTATTTTGGAAATGCTCCTCCAAAGCATTCCATATATCACTTGCACTTTCAAGACCTCTAATGTGAGGTAGCAAGTAGTCATTGAAGTCCATATAGATAATGCTCCTAGCTTGAGCATCTCTCTTCATCCAATTCTTCAAATCTGACAATTCCTCCCTAGTTGGAACACTAGGATCTCTGAATTGAGGCTTTTCTTCTTCACCTGTAATATAACCTATCAAATCTTTGCTCATTAGATGAGCTTCCATCCTCATTGACCATGCTGGATAGTTCTCTCTATCCAATTTCTCTATCTGAAGAGAATCTCCCATCCTTTCTTGTCCTATGTATTGAATTCTTTAATCTTTATGAGTAACAGATGTACCTTTACTTCGAATAATACTTCTTCTGGCTTCCTTGGTGTCGTATGACCTCCTTCTCAAGCTTTGCTCTCAAGCTTTCGCCTTTTGAACCTTCAGATGTTGAATTCTTTGCACCTGCAGCAGTCGGGATCCTTCTTCCTTCAATTCTGATGCTTCCTGCTTTGATACCACTGATGGAGAGTGTTAATCTCAAAAAGAACAACCTACTCTTGTAATTAGAGCACCTCTATATCATGAGTAAGTCAAAACCTTTACCAATTTGGAGGATCAACATTCAATTATAAGGATTCTGGAAAAACTCTGAAAAGGATGATTCTACAGAAAGTCTGCTACACATATCTTTCTCATTGACTTATCAAATGTGTAAAGTTTTTTATAAAAATTTGCACAAGGTGTCGCCTAAAGATTGCGCACCTCCTCCAAGTCGAATCACTCCAAAAGATTCAGTAGATTTTGAGAAATCAACTTGACAAGTCACCTATGTCTAAAACTGTACTTCTGAGAAGTGGATTTAGACACCTAAAACTTCTAAGACATGGTTCTCCACGAATAGAACCCGTTTAAGCAAATGCTTTTAGCCACAAGTAGCTTACCTTCCAACTTAAAGATTAAGTGCTTACTTTCTCAAAACTTTTAACTGTGGAAGGAGAACTGATCAAAACATTGACTTCGAATTTTGCGCCTATTTCAGGAACAAGTAAACACTTCTTCACATACAAATGTTCCTACACATAATTCTCTCAGCCTGATCACAATTGGAAGCTAAAAATTTGTACAGAGGTCAATCACCTATAGACTTAGACTTGTACAAAAGCATTTCACAAAAGATATAACACAGAAGGAGAAAACTCAGAAACATCGGGCGCAACATTTTCTTCATTTCTGAATATTTTACATCTAGTGATGAGAGAGACTTAACTCACTTCTAGGATGGCTAAAAAACTCATACAACTTCTGATTACTCTATTCTCATGCTCTCTCATACTTGTCCCGACATTTTCCATAGTATTTATAGGCAAATATTTACAAACTTATGACTAATCAAAAGTATAAGTGACCTATATCTAAACTAATGTACATATGTGTACATTTCTTTCAACTCCTGAATGTAAACTTCTTCTATGCTTCAAAACTTGATCTTGTCTTCATTCTTTAACTTCCAAAACTTCAATTGTTGATTGCTCTGCACCAATGTTTATATCCTTCCTAACATTGTGAAGTTTCTTTTATTGAGAATTTGAATGTCTCCATGTCCACTTTGTATATTTATTTATCTAGTTCGTGCACAACATCATTTACAAACGAAATTCTCATAGTTTATTTCTTACTTTTACTTTTGTTAGTTGCTTATGAAATTCTATAGACACTTTGTATTGTTCCATCCAATCTTGACCTAACATTAAATATTCAAGCATTAATCTCTTGGGCCATTCTTCACACTCAATTGAAGTCTCTTCATGTCCTATTTTCAAATCAACTTTTACTTTTGATAATGAAGAAAGTGTTTGTCCATTGATTGTTTTAATTATAGTGTGGTTCTCTTGTTTCCTTTCTTGAAGTTGACTGAGAAGTTTAGAACTTATTAGGTTTACCTAAGGCCCGATGTCCAAAAAAACCCTAATTTTAGTTCCTTGATAATACAACTCAACTACTGGTAGGTGATTTTTGATTTCCCTTGGTTCAATTTCACAAAGCATAAAATATTTTATCTTTTTATTTTTTAAGATTCTTTCCTTAGCTTCTTCCTAAGCTTCCTCTCTTATTTTTCTCTCTTCCTCTTTTCTTCTTTGTGATTCTTGTAATCTTCTCTAGACTTCTGATGTTAAGGGTTCCTTGTACCTTTTTATTCCACATCCACTCACATAATTTGGCAACACTTGCCATCTGTATTTGCCAATTGAACAACTCCGGTGGGACTACTCTTATGAAGGATATAGGGACCATGTCCTCTTTTCTCTAGTTTTTTACTATGTTCCTTCAATATGTATGCTAGGACTAAATCTCCTTCTTGTAAGTCCTTCTCCTTTATATGCAGATAATGGTAGGCTTTTTGCCTTCTCTTATCTGCATAGATACTCATGATAGCTTGTAATCTGAATGCTCCCAATTATTCTAACTCCACAATTCTATCATATAATTCATGTCCTATCTAATGTAATTGATTCCCTATATTTGGAGTTTGGTATAAGGAATCCCATTGGTAGAATTGCATTTAGTCCATATACTAAATTGAATGGAGTAGTTACAATTGAAGTTTTGTATGCCACTATATATGCCCAAAGGAGATGACATAGTTGCATATCCCGATCTGTTCTTTTAGTGCTCACTAATTTGGAAATTACAATGCATAACACTTTATTTGTACTTTCAACTAAGCCATTGGCTTGTGGATGATAGGATGAAAATTTCCTATGTATTATCATGTATAGCTTTTTCAATGTTTCAATTAATTGATTCAAGAAATGAATCCCTCTATCACTAACCAATTCTATTGATAGTCTCTACATTTTTACATTGACCAATTCTTACAATTTTCGCATTGAGATACATATGTCTCCACATCTCTCTTATTTGTTGGCCAATAAACTCCCATTCTTGCCAAATTATTTAGAGTAACAATCTTTGAAGCATGAGAACAAGGATCCCCAAGATGTTCCTTCTCTAGATAATTATGTTTTTCTTCTTCTTCAGGTACACAATATTCTAGAAATCCTATGTTATTGAAATGATACAAGTGTCATGATAGTAGAATGAAATCTCTACTTTGCAAAATCAAATGTGTTGGAGTCAAATTTGTATTCCTTGGTTGAATTGATAATAGTGGTACCAAAGATTTTTCCCAACCTAGTATGCTCTCTATCTTGAATAGATAAGAATCATGTAGACCAGCATCTATATCCAAAAGTGGTTAAGTTGTGGTTTTGGCTGAAAATCTATCACCATGCAAAATGGACACCCTCCATTTTGATCAAGGGGGGGGAATACATGTCTTCTGATTTTAATGCATTTTTGGTTGAGCATGGGATAAAAAATCAATGTACAATGCCATACACACCTCAAAAAAATGTAGTTTCCAAAAGAAAGATACAAGTGTCATGATAGTAGAATGAAATCTCTACTTTGCAAAATCAAATGTGTTGGAGTCAAATTTGTATTCCTTGGTTGAATTGATAATATTGGTACCAAAGATTTTTCCCAACCTAGTATGCTCTCTATCTTGAGTAGATAAGAATCATGTAGACCAACATCTATATCCAAAAGTGGTTAAGTTTTGGTTTTGGCTGAAAATCTATCACCATGCAAAATGGACACCCTCCATTTTGATCAAGGGGGTGAATACATGTCTTCTGATTTTAATGCATTTTTGGTTGAGCATGGGATAAAAAATCAATGTACAATGCCATACACACCTCAAAAAAATGTAGTTTCCAAAAGAAAGAGCATATCACTCATGGAAATGGTGAGTTGTATGGTCAAAAGTTAGGCTTTACCACATAGCATTTGGCTTGAGGATATTATGTGTGCAGCATATGTACTTAACTCGTGTCCCACCAAAGCACTGTAGTCTATCACTCCATATGAGGCTTGGTGTTAGTCGGCCGTCGGATTGGCAATTGTAAAGAATGAATCTTTTCAGATTCCGCACGAACGAAAGGTTGTTACAAAGACGTTTGTAATCTTTATATAAATCAATGAAAAAGACACGCTTCAGTGACGATCAGTTGGATCACCAGACTGTCTGTCTGGGTGATTGATCTGTAACATTGCTGTGGTGTGTGTTGAGTAATTCTGAGTATTCTCTTCTGGTCGCGGTCTCGCTTGTTATCGATACATGTTCGGTTTGTGATTTACATCGACGACCAGAAGCTCGCCAGACTGTCTGTCTGAGCGGATCGTTCTGTGTAGTTTCCGTTGTGATTGTGTTGTTAATGCTGCGTACTGTTGTGTATCTCTGTTTTGTTGATGTTCTGTAAGTTGTTTGATGAAGCCCATACTCTAGTAATGACAGTTCAGTACTGTGTGTTTGAGGATTCTGAATCGTTCTATGTTTTTTGTTTTGTTTGATTAGCGGCACCTACTCGGTAAAGATCTAGTTACTGTTATTGTCTCTATTGTTACCGTAGTTTGTGTTCGGGACAGTTCTTGAGTTAATCAAGTACTTCTGTATTACATTACTAAATAGTCTGGCGTTGTATGTTGAGAGCGCCTTAACTGGAGTGTGTTCGGCAAGTCTTGGATGAGTCCGATTACAGATAGTAAGATTGTGAAGCGTAACCAGATTCTTGATAGAGTTCCTGAACATTAGTATATTGTGGTGTGAAGTGATTATTTGGGAAAATCAAGCATAGGGCCTCTGTTTAACAGTCCCCTTCCACTCCCAAGAACCCGATTAGGTGTTTAAATGCACTTCTGACGGCAAGTGACGTTTAACACTAGCGCCGTCTGTGGGAAAGTGGCACTAGATTGTAACCATTTGTCTGTGCGAATGTGGCATGAAGAGTGTTGCCAGCTAATTGTGGGAAAGTGGCAACCAGAGTGTTCGTTGATTGATTGTGAAAGTGATCATAGGTTGTGAATCGACCGTAAAGAAGAATAGTACGCAAACTATTGCAAACGTAGTATATGCCGGCTACTCGTTCCGGTGAATCATACCCGAAGTATAGAAGAAACCAATAGTCCTGGGCGATACCTAATTTGCTAAGGACGCCTCCAGGAGGAAGAAGCGCAGATAAGTTTAACCCAATTATCAAGAAAGTGAAGAACGCTAGTAGCGATTCTGGTAAAATCCCAGTGGAACGTACTGAAATTTCGGCAGATTCCGGTGCGATTTTGGCACAGTCTATCGAAGATATAGTCACTCCAGAATCTACCAAGACACAGTATGCAGTTAACTTAACACCACCTGGTCAAGATTCGAATTTGTCTAAGGATAGAAGCGTGTTGGCCAACGAAATCAATGAAGGTGAAACATTACCTTGTTCTAGTGAACTTACGACAAATTTCGGTGATACTTCGGTACCCGTTGCCGAGAGTTCACAATTTTCCGGTGACGGTTTACCATTTCCTGGTGAATCTTCATTCCAGTCACCCCTATTCGGAATAAGTTTCCCTACATTTGATATCAAGAAGGAAGGTAGCTTATTCGAAATTGAAATCAGAAAGATACTGAACGATATTATCAAGCCGGAAAGTGCACAGGCTGACGATACAGATTTTGATGGTTCAGATATTCAGCCTCGAGACTCAGAAGATAGTAACAATACAACCGCCAGCACGATGAGTGGGCAACAACAACAACAACAACAACAACAACAACAGCTATTTCCACCCTGACCGGCTCCAACAGGAGTAACATACACCAAATTCGATGGGTTTCCAAGTGATGATCCTGATGCCCACGTACATACTTTTGAAATTAGTTATGCAGTATTAAATCATCCCCCTGATCCGGCATACAAAGCTATTGTATTCCAGTCCACATTGGTTAATGAAGCAGCCAGATGGCTTACAGAATATGACTTTAATCATTTTGTGACTTATGAGGCAGTAAGGGATGCATTTTTGCAGAGATTCTGATTAAAGAAAAATCCGATAGAATTTTTTGATTATTTACAGAACAACAAACAGAAACTGCACCAGACCGTGCAGGAATATGCCACCCTATTCTGAATGCATTCGAGGCAACTACCGCCGGCCCATGCAAACCTGCCGGATGATGTCATCACTCAATGGTTTATCAATGGGTTCACTCCGCAGCTCAGACAGATTATGATCATCCGCTGTGTGGGAGTTATGACATTAGATGCGATTATTGCAATGGTTTTGCAGCTCGAAAATAAGGTAGGAGGATTTACAGAAGACCTAGAATGGTTAAAAGCAAGTAAGAATGTTGCCCTAGATCCGACCAGACAGATGTTCTGCACCACGTGCAAGAATTCAAGGCATACCAGTGCCACTTGTGCCCTCAATCAGTTGTTTTGCGCTATCTGCAATACGATTGGACATTCCATCGAAAAATGTGCATACAACGCCAAAGTGCAGGGAACAACAACAGTAAATGCAATTATACAAGAACCAGGCCAGCCTGCCAATCACTATGTACCTCCTCAAATGAGAAACAACCAGCAGCAAGGCTACCGAAATTATCGAGGACAGATGAATAATAACTACAATGCAAACCACTAGCAGACAGGTCCGCCATAAGAAGGTAATGCTTTGCCACCTCCTCGTTGTCATTTCTGTGGTGAATTAGGACACATTTGGAGATTTTGTAAAGATGCAGCTGAATATGATCAGAGGAAGAAAGAGTGTCAAAACCCAATGACTAATATGGTCCAGATCACACTAGTAGAAACACAAGCTACAATAATTCAGACCAGATCTGGTAAGCAACTGCAACCAGCAGTAGAAGTATTCGAACCAGGCATCCGTGAACAACAGAGGATGTATGATAAGGCTAGTCAATGGACCACCACAGAGCCTCCAGTGTTTCCAGATCCTATTCCGGTGACACAGGTTCCACTACCTAAGGAACAAACGCAGAAACAAGATTCTAATCCAGTGGCAGGCACATCATCCTCAGCAGCGGCATCATCTTCAGGAGATGTGAAAAATACAATTCAAATAGATCAGGCATGGGAAATTTTAGCTAAAGCTTCCATCACTCTTCCTCTTGGCCAGTTACTGGCATTAGTAACAGGAGTTCGGCAATAGTTTCAGCAACAGTTCAGTCCTGAGTCCGCTTGCATTTGAGCAACGGCCACAGTACAACCGGAAGCTGACTCTACGGTGGATCATTCGGTCCCATTAATTACGGTATGGTACAAAAATCATAAGATTAATCAAGTATTGATTGATGGAGGGTCTGGTGTAAATATAGCCACTACAGCGCTCTGTAAGAAGTTAGGTTGGAATCACATTGAGCCTGTTCAATTTTTTGTTAGAATAGCCGATCAATCCAGAGTCCATCCAGTAGGACTCGTACGGAATGTGCCAATCACTTTGCAGGGAACCACTTTTAAGATGATTTTTGTTGTTCTAGAATTACCGGAGTCTAGTCTTGATTATAACCTTCTTTTCGGCCGTCCTTGGCTGAAACAAGCTAAGGTTATACAGGATTGGTCCACACAGGAACTCACTTTCAAAGACAATAACCGAAAGTATGTTGTAAAATTAGATGCTATCCAGCCTTGTGAATTACATGCTAGACCTTATTTTGCAGAACCAGTTCATATGTTAGATGGTTTGTCAGATAATGAAGAAGAAGATTTTTTGAAGAATAATATTTATTGATTTGATCTCCCTAGGAAATGTTGATCTACAATCTGTCGTAGATAATTGGAATCCGGCAGTTTGTACGGTGATGCCTGTGACTGAAGAAGACAAGACAAAAGATACTGCCGCTATAGATGACGCTGATCTACAACAACTTTTAAAACCAGTTGATGATACAAAAAAGTCCCGACAATTCTATGTTCTAGAAGATCAGTTGATCACCTATAATTTAGGAGATGAAGAAAATCCGCGTCCTGTCAAGATAAAGGAAAGCTTACCTGAAGTGTTTCAAGCAGATTTAATCCAGTTACTTCGACGGTTCTATGATGTTTTTGCATGGGATTACAAAGATATGAAAGGTTTGGATCCTCACATTTATCAACATAGGGTCATGCTGAAGCCGGAAGCAAAACCACTCAAACAACCCAGCTACCGGATGAATCCAAATTATGCAGCAAAGGTAAAGGCAGAGCTTGATAGGTTACTAATAGTCGAGTTCATTGTACCAATAGAGCACGCTGAATGGATCTCACCAATTGTTATTGTTCCTAAAAAGAATAAGCAACTGCGAATATGTGTGGATTACCAGAAACTGAATGCAGCTACGGTGCCTGATCTGTTTCCTCTTCCATTTCTTGACACCATGCTTGACAGAGTAGCATGACATGAAATGTACTCATTCTTAGATGGATACAGTGGTTACAATCAGGTCAGAATGGCTGAGGAAGATATACCAAAAACAGTGTTCATTACCAATTGGGGTGTTTTTGCGTGTACTGTTATGTGGTTTCGATTAAGAAATGCCCCTAGTACTTTCCAGAGGTGTATGCAGGAAATATTCTCCCCTTATCTTACCTCTTTTATGCAAGTATATCTTGATGATTTCTCTTTATTCGGTAAGATGGAAGCACACTTGTTCCATCTATGGTGTTGCTTTGAGAAATGCAGAGAATACAGACTCTGCCTGAACCCAAACAAATCTGTGTTTGCGGTTTCATGTGGTAAGTTACTTGGCCATATTGTATCTGCACAGGGCATACAAGTCAACCCAGATAAGGTTGCAGCTGTGCTAGAAGCACCTGTACCTACTACACCAAAGGAAGTAATGCATTTCATGGGTCAAGTGAGATGGCATGGTCGTCATTTACGGTGGCTCGCTCATTCAGCCATTCCACTCAATCGTTTAATCACGAGTACTCCTAAACAGTTTGATTGGACTCAGGAATGTCAAACAGCATTTGATCGTCTAAAATGTTTATTAAAGCAGGTCCCAATTTAACAACCACCTGATTGGGAACGTCCATTTCATGTTTTTGTTGACGCATTAGATATTGCCATTGGGAGTGTCTTAATGCAACAAACTGATAAGTGGTTTCGGCCTGTTTATTATGCAAGTAGAAGACTTGCACCTACTGAAAAGAATTACTCTGTAACTGAAAGAGAATGTCTGGGTTTAGTATATTCTGTAAAGAAATTCAGGCACTATTTACTTGGCCGCAAATTTACTTTTCATGTAGATCATGCTGCACTTGTCTATCTGGTACGGCAACAGCATTTAGGTGGTCGATTAGCGCGTTGGGTTCTACTTTTACAAGAGTTTGATTAGGAAGTAATCCATCGGCCCGGTAGTTCACATGCATCAGCAGATTTCGGTGAAGCTCCGGTCGGTGTAGATGACACCATACCCGCGATTTATGTTACTAAACCAACTGATGATGAATCTGCAGAACCCCCTATGCCATCTACATATTATGATCAGATATTAACTTTTCTTACTGATGGATGTCTTCCTGCTCAGATTTCTCCTGCAATGCGTAGGAAAATTGCAGTGTACAGTCAGAAATTTTGGTTGATTGCTGGAGAATTGTATTATATGGATCGCAATGGAGTTTTACTTCGTTGTATTCCTCCACATGGAGTTAACTCAGTCATTACTCTGGCTCACTCAATGCCTTCCGGTGGACACTTTGCAGCAGATTTAACGCACCGAAAAATTCTGCAAAGTGGACTTTGGTGGCCTACTATGTACAGGGATGTATCTCAGTTTGTAAAACAATGTGATACTTGTCAGAGGTCTGGACAGCCTCTACAACGCCATTTTTTCCCTCTCCAACCTGTCTTGCCGTTGGAGCCTTTTTAGAAGTGGGGTCTAGATTTTATTGGACCTATTACACCCCCAGCAATCCTCAATAATAATCGTTATATTCTGACATGTACAGATTATTGTGAAGAGATGGATAGGTATGTGCTTGAAGATGAAGAGGTGTTGCAAAATCCTTGATCTACACCAGCCAAATGAACTCCAGGAGTATATGGTGGGCCCTTTTAGCTTGCCAATGGATGTATTAGACACCCTATGTACCTTGGAAGATCACTCTCTAAAAGATAGATCAAAACAGATAAGTTGGAGTTAGCTCAGAGGTGAAAACTTGCTATTCTTGATTCATACACCTGTCCAGTGTTTTACATAATTCTCTGAGCACAGCAGCAATTAGCTCAATTCCTCTTGGGGAAGTCTAGGCAACTTAAAGAGCTAACTTTCAAGAGTAATCTCATCAAAAATAATCAACCACACACTGAGAATGAGTTTTAACAAGTGATGACATCATCCCGATTTTCACGGGCTGCTACAGAAATAGAAGAGTGAGCAGAAAAATCAACCTAACTCAAAATTTAGAAATCCAATGATTATGAAAATTTGTATGGTTGTACTAAACAGTAAGCTGAATCGAACAAGCTTTAAATCACTGAACTTGGATAAGTAACCACTGAAAAATGGCTCTGACAATATGAGTGAAAAAATCGGGTACCTGACAGAGAAGTGAAGATGAACAGACCCTGTTGACTTCAAATGAACATAACTGAAGATTGCAACATCCAAATGACATGAAACTTTGTGAGCATATAGTAGACTTATAGAGCTAACTTTAACAAGTTAAATCACTGAAAATGATGCACCAAGCTCAGAGAAAACATCTCTGCAAGCTGACTGAGAAAACTAAGAGTAATGGCAGTGAGTAGTACACTTCACAAGAACATGGAAAGATGAACTCAAATAATCATGAAAATGAAAGTATATTGCTTGTACAATACAATGACTTACTAATACATATGTGTGCCTTGTAATCACACCTTGATATGGCATAAAGCTCAGCTCTTGGAGGTCTTCACATAGGTCTCTCTAACCACGACTAAAACTGCCATCTATTTATAGTTGAGTTTGGGAGGCTAACTTCCCTCAATCACTCTCCAATCAATCAATGATTGATTTGATTCTCTACCTACCACAAATCACAAATTCGTGGCTCCTCTTTCCATTCTTGATCAAGTGGACTCAACCACTTAAGATTCTCTTACTTTTACATTAAGTAAACTCTTCAAAAGTTACAAGAGGTAGTTCACAAGTGAACTTTACATAGTCTTCTTTTTAAAGCTTCTTCTAAGACTTTGTGAGACTCAAGCCAATACTTAGGCTTGTCATAGACTTGCTCCAACAGCTCCCCCTCAAGCCAAGTATGCTTGAGGTCTTCAATCGTCCAAGATTACCTGCAAACCAATCATAGCCTTGAATTTGCAAAGCTTTGTACCATCCAATGCTTTGGTTAGAATATCTGCACATTGTTGATGAGTGGACACATATGATATTTGAATCTCTTTGCTTAGAACCTTCTCTCATACATAGTGATAATGAACTTCAATATGTTTAGTCCTTGCATGAAAAATAGGATTAGCAGCCAAATGAATAGAACTCATATTGTCACCAAAAATAGTTGGAGTTCCAAACTCCAATCCAAGATCTTTGAATAATGTCTTCATCCACATAGCTTCTTGTGTAGCTATGGCAAGACCTCTGTATTCAGCTTCAGTAGAAGAGAGAGCAATTGTGGGTTGCTTCTTGGATGACCATGAAATAAGCTTTGAACCTGCAAAGGTAAGATAACCTGAAGTGCTCCTTCTATCTTCCTTGGAGCCAGCCCAATCTGCATCAGAAAATAGCTTCAAACCTAAATCAGATACATAAGGATAATAAAGTCCTTCATTTATGGTTCCTTTGAGATACTTGAGAATCCTTTTGGCAGCATCCATATGTGGTTTCCTTGGTGTGTGCATAAATTGACTTAGCACACTCACACTGTAACATATATCTACTCTTGTCAATGTGGTATAGTTGAGACTACCCACTAGACTTTGATATGATGTGATGTCCTCTATGCGTTCACCTTCATGTGAGCTCAATTTGTTATTGACCTCCATTGGAGTGCCTGCAATCTTACAATCTTGCATCTTGAATTTTGCCAACATGTCCTTAATGTACTTTCTTTGAGTGAGAAACAAACCATGATCTTTGTAGACAACTTCCAAACCTAGGAAGTAGGTAAGTGAACCCAAATCACTTATCTTGAACTCTTCTCTCATCTGATCTTTGATCTTCTTCATACCATCTGCATCATTTCCTGTCAATATAATATCATCTACATATACACATAGGTAGATGACCTCGGAATTACTCTTTTTAATAAAGAGTGAAAGATCTGCCTTGCTTGGTTGAAAGCCTTTGTCCTGCAAGAATGAAACAAGCCTGAAATTCCAAGCTCTTGGAGCTTGCTTGAGACCATACAATGCTTTGTTAAGTTTACACACATAATCAGGATAAACTTGATTCTCAAAACCAGGTGGTTGTGCCATATATACCTCTTCTGTTATCCAACCATTCAAGAATGCATTCTTTACATCTAGTTGAAGTATCTTCCAATTCTTGGAAGAGGCAATACTAAGCAAAACCCTAATAGTAGGCATCTTTGCCACAGGAGAGAAGGTCTCCTCATAATCAATTCCCTGAGTTTGTGCAAAGCCTTTTGCTACAAGCCTTGCCTTATACCTATTAATGGAACCATCAGAATTCTTCTTGAGTTTATAGACCCATCTTGAGCCTATTACCTTCATGCATGAAGTCTTGGGCACCAAATCCCAAGTGTTGTTTTCCTCAAGTGCTTCAATCTCTTCCTTCATTGCATGCTTCCATTCTGTTTTTGCTTTGGCCTCTTCAAATGATGATGGCTCCTCTTGGTTTATGTCCTGTGCTATGTAGATAGAATGTTTAGTTACTAATGAGGTGTCAAACCCATACCTTTCTGGTTTTTTCTTTTCCCTCATAGATCTTCTTAGGCCATGATGTGATGATTCTGCCTCATGTCCAAGTTCCTACAATTTTGCTTTACCTTTAGACTTCCATGCTTTGATCTTTTCCATGTGAGATTCTTCATCATCCTCGGAGGTGTCTTGTTCTTCAATCTTTGATTGTTCTCTACCAAGCTTTGGAAAATCTTCTTCAAGATCATATGGTAAATTGATCTTCCTGCATGAATCTTCATACCATGAATTGTTCTCATCAAAAACTACATCTCTGCTTACCAAGAATCCTTTGTTGGTAGGGTTGTATAACCTGTAGCCCTTTTGATTGTTGTCATATCCAATAAATACACACCTTTCTGCCTTTGGATCCATCTTGCCTCTAACCTGTGAAGGAACATGAGCAAAAGCAATACATCCAAAAATTTTACAATGATCTAAGCTTGGTCTTCTTCCATTCCAAGCCTCATATGGAGTCATCCCATCAAGGGAATTTGAAGGCAACCTGTTAATCAAGTAAGTGGCTGTATATACAGCCTCAGCCCATAAGTAATTAGGTAAATGCTTTTCATTTAACATAGACCTTGAAGCTTCAACAATTGTCCTATTCCTCCTTTCTGCCACTCCATTTTGCTCAGGAGTGTACCTTGTAGTTACCTCTCTTTTGATTCCTCTTTCTTGAAGAAAAGAATCAAACTCATGGGAGAAGTATTCTCCCCCTCCATCTGACCTTAGCCTTTTTAGTGATCTACCTGTTTGATTCTCCACAAGAGCCAAATATCTTTTGAAACATGAAAAAAATTCATCTTTGTGTTTCATAAAGAATAGGATAGTCCATCTGCTGCAATCATCAATAAAGGAAACATAATACCTTGATCCAGATATTGAAGCTTCCTTGCTAGGTCCCCATACATCTGTATGAACCAACTCCAAGAGATCTCCATGCATATAACCTTTCTTCATGAATGGTAACCTGTGAGACTTTCCAAATTGACATGCACTACACTTATAAATCATATGTTGTTTTGACAAATTAGGAAGTCCAAGTACACTTTGGTCCCTGCAGATTTGCTTTAATGACCTTTCACCAATATGTGCTAACCTTTTGTGCCATACTTCCAATTCTGTGAGTGTCTGACTACCATAATTAAAGAGAGCAATGTTTCTAGTGTCCTGTAATTCAAATGTGAACAATCTACCTGTCTTTTCACCTTTTGCAATTCTTCTGAATCCTTGACTTGGATCTTCAACAAATGCTCCTGCTTTTGTGAACCTGACTTGCAACCCTTTCTCTACTATCTACCCAACACTTATCAAATTCTTTGTAATGGTAGGGACATAGAGTACCTTACTGAGTAGGTTGATGTTTCCATCAGGTGCTTTGACATTGCCTATTTTCTCCACAGGATGTTTTGTATCATCTCCTGTTTGTACCTCATGCTTATTCCTTGGATCTTCTAAATCTGATAGGAGTGCCACATTTCCTGCCACATGATTTGAACAACCTGAATCTATGTAGAAAACATGCTCATCAGATTTACCTTGTGGCATAGCCATGTTCATGATCAATAATGAATCCTCTTTGTTTGAGTCTTCTGTGTAGTTATTGTAGTCTCTCCTTCCTTTGTAGCCTCCTTGATAGTTTGAATGATTGTAGTTGTTGTAGTTGCCATGGTAGTTGTTGAACCTTCCTCTTGAGTAGCCATAACTTCCTCTATTGTATCCTCTGCCTCTTTGATTCCTGGAATTCCTAAAGCAATTTTCAGTTGTATGATTAGTTAATCCACAAATAGAACATGAGTTGGAGTCTTGGGATCTCCCCCTGCCTTGTCTACCTCCTCTTCCTCTACCTCTGCCATGTCTTCCTCTACCTGCATAGTTAGCTTGATATGTACCTGCTTCATCATCCACTTTCTTTGCCTTTCCTTTGTTATCTTTAGACTTGCTTTTATCCGTGTATAAAGCTGAAGATTGATTACCTTTAGAGCTTTCTCCATTTTTGATAAGCTTTGCCTCTTTAGTAAGTAGTTGTCCAATGAGTGTGTTGAAATCAGGTACATGCATGTCCATGTACAAATCCATAGCTGTGGTGAATGCTTCCCACTTGTCATCTGCCTTCAAGCCATTGATGACCTGCCTTACAATTTGCTCTTCATCTATTACCTCTCCAATGCTTCCCAACTGATCCGCTATGTCCTTGAGCTTTGTGACAAAATCAGTCACATTTTGTTTGGGAGCCTTCTTGAGAGTTGTGAAATCCAGCCATAGTTGATGCTTCCTAGCTTTGGTACTTGAAGAAAAGAAAGCTTCAAGTGCATCCCACACTTCCTGAGATGTCTTACAACTCCTAATGTGAGGCAACAAAAAATCTGAGATAGAGTTGAGGAGATAAGACCTTGCAAGTGCATCCTTGGAACACCATGTGCTCAATCTTTCTTGCTCTTCTTGTGTTGGTTGACTTTTGTTCCTAAAACTTGGCATAACTTCATCTCCAGCCACATAACCATATAAACTTCTACCTTGGAGATAAGCTTCCATTCTTAATGACCAAGCTGAGTAATTACCTCTATCCAATTTGTCAATTGATGAAGGAAATCCATCTGCCATGTTGTCCAACCTTGCTCTGATACCACTGTGAAGAGATGGATAGGTATGTGCTTGAAGATGAAGAGGTGTTGCAAAATCCTTGATCTACACCAGCCAAATGAACTCCAGGAGTATATGGTGGGCCCTTTTAGCTTGCCAATGGATGTATTAGACACCCTATGTACCTTGGAAGATCACTCTCAAAAAGATAGATCAAAACAGATAAGTTGGAGTTAGCTCAGAGGTGAAAACTTGCTATTCTTGGTTCATACACCTGTCTAGTGTTTTACATAATTCTCTGAGCACAGCAGCAATTAGCTCAATTCCTCTTGGGGAAGTCTAGGCAACTTAAAGAGCTAACTTTCAAGAGTAATCTCATAAAAAATAATGAACTACACACTGAGAATGAGTTTTAACAAGTGATGACATCATCCCGATTTTCACGGGCTGCTACAGAAATAGACCAGTGAGCAGAAAAATCAACCTAACTCAAAATTTAGAAATTCAATGATTATGAAACTTTTTATGGTTATACTAGACAGTAAGCTGAATCTAACAAGCTTTAAATCACTGAATTTGGATAAGTAACCACTGAGAAATGGCTCTGACAAGATGAGTGAAAAAATCGGGTACCTGACAGAGAAGTGAAGATGAACAGACCCTGTTGACTTCAAATGAACATAACTGAAGATTGCAACATCCAAATAACATGAAAATTTGTGAGCATATAGTAGACTTATAGAGCTAACTTTACCAAGTTAAATCACTGAAAATGATGCACCAAGCTCAGAGAAAACATCTCTGCAAGCTGACTGAGAAAACTGAGAGTAATGGCAGTGAGTAGTACACTTCACAAGAACATGGAAAGATGAACTCAAATAATCATGAAAATGAAAGTATATTGCTTGTACAATACAATGACTTACTGATACATATGTGTGCCTTGTAATCACACCTTGATATGGCATAAATCTCAGCTCTTGGAGGTCTTCACATAGGTCTCTCTAACCACGACTAAAACTGCCATCTATTTATAGTTGAGTTTGGGAGGCTAACTTCCCTCAATCACTCTCCAATCAATCAATGATTGATTTGATTCTCTACCTACCACAAATCACGAATTCGTGGCTCCTCTTTCCATTCTTGATCAAGTGGACTCAACCACTTAAGATTCTCTTACTTTTACATTAAGTAAACTCTTCAAAAGTTACAAGAGGTAGTTCACAAGTGAACTTTACATAGTCTTCTTTTTAAAGCTTCTTCTAAGACTTTGTGAGACTCAAGCCAATACTTAGGCTTGTCATAGACTTGCTCCAACAATTATGCTACCAGATGGGCAGAAGCTTAGGCTTTAAGGTCCGCCACAGTTGTTTCGGTGGCAAAGTGTCTAATGAAAGATGTTTTTCCACGTTTTGGTTTACCTCTAGAGCTTGTTACAGATCAAGGCACATATTTTGTTAACAACTTAATGAAAGTACTCACCCATTCTTTTCAGATAATGCATAAATTCAGTTCTCCTTATTACCCTCGTGCTAATGGTTTGGCTGAAAGTACAAACAAGACTTTGTTGAATATGCCTCGAAAACTAATTCTAGAATCACCGGAAAGATGGAATCAACTGTTACCTGCAGTATTATGGGCATACCGGACTACATACAAGGTAGCTAGAGGACTAACCCCTTTCAAGCTGGCTTATGGGCTGGAAGCCATAGCACCAATGGAAATTATTGTGCCAAGTTTACGTGTGGCCATCACTCAGAAGTTGTTACCGGAAGAGTCCTTGCCATTTCGGTTGGATACTCTCAGAGAACTAGATGAGCATCACTGGGAAAGTTTTCTGACTATTCAAGAAGTGCAGTTGAGGCAAGATCGAACACATGATCGATATCTGAAAACTCCAGTTTTTACGGTGGGACAACTTGTGCTCTTTTACAATGCAAAAGCAAATCGCTCGGCTGGAAAATTCAAGTTATGATGGTTTGGTCCCTACCGGATTACTGAACAAGTGGGCCCAGCTATGTTTCGGTTGGCTACTTTGATCGGCATTCCTCTTTCGAAGGTGATAAATGGTTCAAAGTTGCGGCCATATCATCAAGCATCTAATCCGCACTAAAACGGTCCGTGGTTGACCGCGTATTTTTCGTTTTCTCTTTTTTCTTTTCTTTTCTTTTTGTTTTTGCGTGCTTAATAAAATAAGTCTGTAAATATCCCCGTTTTGATACCTAATTATACTCAACAGCCGCCCAACATTATCGTTCTATTCATGCATGCACACCGCAGTTATGAAGGCTATCATCTCAACATCGCGCAATGATTAACAAATTCAATTGCCTCTCGTTGTGCCGTATCTACATAACCTTTTTCATTCCATTGTTAATCGCTATTGTGATGCGTGCTCTGTGTGTCTGTGCTAGCTGTATAACCTGTGCGCTTGTGTTATCGTGCTTGCTACTGTCTGTGCATCATGGAAGCTCTGGCAAACTTTGCCGCCTTCCGTGAAGGACTCCCTACTGATGTAGGTGACTTCCTGCGCATCCGCGGGTTGGCCGATTTCACTGAATTGCCCTGGCATTCAGTGGATTGCCACCCTTTCTATGCCCAGATCATCGCCGCCATCGCTGCCACACCTGCTACAGAGCAGAGTTGGCCTATCACTTCCCTACCATCCCGTACCGTAATCACTCTCCAGACTTTCGCTGATGCATTTCGGCTCTCTCCGCAAGGTCAGGAGAATGGCCCTAATCTGCCGTTAGCCACAATGAAGCAATTATTCCCTAGGCACTCTTCTAATGAATATGCAATCCTCTGTCGCCCTGAGCCTGAGAGATCAGCCCTGCAATTCCTAGTAGCTATCGTAAACCTGCAGAAACACACATATGGCATTTCACGTCCTTTCTACTCAACAATAGATCTAGCGGCCAGAGAACCTATAAATTTTGCCTCATACTTTTTCCACCACATTCACAAGGAATGTGTTTCAATCATCAAATAGACCAACAAGGGAGATATGCCACGATCGAGGTTACCGCACATTCTCAGTTTCCTGTTTCTGGTACTCCAAGCAGCACAACCACCACCTCAAGGACCCGTTCTGCACCATGAAGAGTCTACACAAATCTTGGACGATGATGAAGAAGATGACAAAGATATTTTCCACCTCCTTTGCCGGAAAAGAATTAGAATAAGTTCATCTGATAGTGAAGTACAGGGTTCTACTACAAATGATAAAGTAGATGACAAAGAAGAACGAGGACAGGAAGAAGAAACCTTCCATGACACTGCAACATCAATGCATCATGACTCATCAGCGTAGTCTTCTTCAAAAAAGCAACAAGAACAGGATGCTACTACCGATTCTGAAACGACCTCGTCAAAAGAAGAATCTAAACAGCAATCTCAACAGGAAAAGCAAGTTGATGGAGAACCTATCATTAAAGAAGTTTTCGAAGAACTGATTAGAGCAGTGGAGTCTACAGTTGTCGACCAGGAGGGTACTACACAACAAACCACCGAAAAGGTAGTTGAACCTAAATCTGTTCTTCTAACTTCTCCACCTGTCCCACCCATTGTCACTGAGGAACCTACCGCTTCTTCATCCTCATCACCAAATTACTCACCACCCAATTCCAATCAGCCCCTCACCGCCTCTTCATCTCAGCCTTCTTCTCATCCTTCGCTTCCGTCAATTCCTGTATTTTCTGAGCTAGCATCCATGGGTCAAATGCTGATCCAGTTATCCCAACAACTACCTGCACAAATGAAGCAAGTGACTGATAACATCCGCGATGACTTTCAACACAAAGTTGATGTGCTGGAGGCAGACATTACTCCTCTCTAGGAAGAATTACAGGTAGTCAAAGCAGAAAATCACGCTTTAAACGAACAAATTAAGGAGTTGCAGGCAAGACTTGTAGAACATGATACAATTACCAGTCAACGCGATGCGGCACTGGCAGCAGTCAGAGAAAAAGAAGAATTATTAATTGTTGCAGATGCAGAAATCATGCAGTTGAAGCACTTATTACAGGATAAAGAGGATGCACGAATAGCTCTGGGCAATTTGTTGGAAGAAACCAGAGTACAGTTAGAAGAAGTGGTCAACAAAGGGCAAGAAATGTACGATTTAGTTCAGAAGACTAATGAAGAACTTCAGAGAACCAAGATTGATTTATCTGACGTCAATAATATTCTTAAACGCAAATTGAATATGGAAGCTTAGCTACAGAAGGTGATAACAGATGTTCGAAGAGAAAGGGATGCCTATTCCAGGATAATCCAGTTTCAGAATCAGGAAGTAGAAAGAAGAGAAAATCAGTTGGACGCTCAAAAAGAAAGAATAGCTAGAATGGATAAGCAAATTGCAGAAGTGAAGGTGTCCAGGGATGCGGCATTATCAAATGAGTTCTATTTACAAGAAGCTTTTTTGCAGACCCAGGCAGAAAGTTTAATGAGCCAGGTTATTTTGCTAAGTTCAGTACAGACAGATGCCCAACTGGTAGAACCAGAAATTTTGAAGCAAATGTTAGAATCATGTTGAGCCCATAAATGTCATGTTGGTCAAAGTCAACTGCAGTCAAAGTCAACAGGTCAAAGTCAACAAGGTCAAGGTCAAAGTCAACAGGTGCAAAGTCAAAGTGCGTAAGTGCAGGTGTCAAAGTGCACAGGTAGTGCACAATGAATGGTCCACAAAGGGTAAATTGGAGAAAACAAGTTGCAGGTTGCAGAGGTACTTTCTCTAATTTCCCTAAGGTTCAAAGTGTGTTTTAAAGTGTTTTGGAAGGTTCAGGTGAACCCCCCTTATGTGCAAAAGTGAAGAATTAAAAGGAAATGTGAAGGCATGTGAAGCGGCAAAGTGTACGCACAGGTGAAAGTATGGCCCCCCATTAAAATTTTTGGTTTTAGACTAAAGTCACTACAGGACAAAACAGTGAGTAGTTGGCTGCCACTTGTGAGAGCCATCTTGGGACATCAAAGTGAGCACCAAGATTCACTTGCAGTTAGGAGCGTACGTGATCGACACACTCAAATCAAAGCAAGAGCCATTCTTGGACCAGGGTTGGAGTAAGCAAGAGAGCATAGGCTAAGTGGAGCAAGAGAGGGAAGTGCAAGAGACACCAGAGTACGTCGCACAGAAGTGGAAGTGCAAGGTGCATAGAGAGTGACCAAGGATTGTGGTGCAGAGAAGTGCTAAGCTATAGTTCCCCCAAATATCTCAAGGTCCTTTGGCAGTGTACGCTTGCCGACAGCAGGTATTCCCTCCTCCCCCTTTGTGGAAGCTTGGTGCAAGGTGTGCACAAGGAGAAGCTTGAAGCAGGTGGAGGTTTGTTGCAGAGGAGGTCGGCAGCAATAGGACATTGGGATATTGGATATTTTGTAATTGGGCACTCTGCGGATTGTGCACAGAGGTATTGGTGTATCTTGTATTTCAAACATTGTAATTTTCTTACTGTAATCAATCGAAGGCAGAGACTTCCAAGGTGTATTTTCTCTTTTGGTCCTTCCATTTTCTCCTACAAACCCTCAAACTCCTTCTTGTCAAAGAATCCCCCAACAAATTTGGCACGCCCGGTGGGACTTCCAAGGAGTTTTGAGCATAGGAGGCTATATATTGCCATTGGAGGACAATATTCCAGGGTCGACAACATTACTCCAGTAGGCCAAAAGGTGCATACTTTTATCAAGTGTCTTATTTTAAGTGGACTATGCATAGCTCATGACCGCGACCCGGTCACAAACCTTGAGAATCAAGTGCAAGCAGACAAGAAGAAAGACGAACAGAAGATCATCGAGTCCACTTTCATCGACTTCATCGGTAGGAAGCATGGCCGGACAGGTGGACCTAGAAATCTTGCTCTCCAGATTAAACATAAAATTTCCCTCCTTCAGGGGTTTAGCCCAGGAGGACCCAGATGAGCACATTCGACGATTTCTTGCATTATGTAAGACTAGGGGGCTAATGGGTAGGGAAGATGCTTTCTTGATACTCTTCCCAGCCACATTGGAAGGACTCGCAGACAAGTGGTTCAGCCAGTTTGCTGAAAACCACTTTACCACTTGGGATTTGATGAAGGATGCTTTTAGAAATCAATTCCAGCAGGGGAACACAGCAGAGATTATCATAGAAGAGCTAGAGAACTTGAGATTGGGTCCAGGAGAAAAGTTCCCAGAATTTGTGACCAGAGCCAAAGCACTAATGGCCAAATTACCAGATCCACCCCATGATTTTTTTGTCAAGAAATGGTTAGCCAAGCCCCTACCAGTAGCCACTCAATGCAAAATAAAGGAATTAGTATTACCTACAGCCTCCATAGAGGAGTTCATCACCACGGCTACAAGACTGGAGCAAATAAGGCACCAATATGGGACAACTTCTTCACCACCAACATATGGTACAGACATGGAGGATCCAGTGACCCAGCTGAGGAGGGAGTTGGAGGGCTTAAAGAGAAATAAGCCCTACAAAGAGGAGGAGACTGCTGTGGCTCAATTGAGAAGGGAGATTGAAGCACTCAAGCTCCAAAAGGAAGAGGAAGCCCAGGCAGAGGAATTAGCTCAGCTGCGACAGGAGTTGCAGGAGCTCAAAGGAGGAGGCATCAAGAGTGGTCTTTGGTGTTCCATGTGCAGCAAACAAGGGCATATAGTAAGTGAGTGCCCTCTGTTAAGTGTAACTTGCCAATTATGCAGGAAGGTTGGCCATGAGGCCCATGAATGCCAATCAAGAGGAATGCCTGCAACGACATACTGGACCCAAGGAGGACCTCCAACAACCACAAATGTGATGGCTGCACAAAATCAAGGTAACAACTATAACCCTAGACAGAGAAATAATTTTGGAAATGGGCCTAGGAGGCCAATAATCTGTTTTAGGTGCGGAGAATGTGGGCACTACCAAAGTAGGTGCACCCTACCAGAGAATGCACCTCCTTGCAGGAACTGCCCTGAGGCCAGAGACCATTATACATATGGTTGTCCTAAGAATCAAACCTCTTCATCAGGGCCCCATATCCAAATGATTTCTGTGAAGGAAGAAGAAATTGCAAATCAAGTTAAGGTGCCATCACCATCTACCAGGGTGGTGCAGTTAGAGGAAATTGACTCTTTTACTGTGCAGACAAGAAGCAAGGGGATGGCTCCAGTGGACATGGGTCAAGAATCATTGATTAATGGATTAAACAGAGACAAAGGTGTGTCCGAAGACCTAGCCACCACAAGTGCAGACACAAGGCAAAAGGAAAATTGCACAGGTACCAGTGATGCCATTGGACATGCATTCAGCAGGGCTCATGAGGAGTTGGATAAGTCAAATGGAGCCCAAGCTCTTAAGGAATCAGAAGCCTCCAGACTGCTCAAGTCCATGAAAAAGGAGGTTAGTATTTTTGATTTAATAAAGATGGATGGGAAGTTCAGGTCAGAACTCTTGCAGATAATTGATGAAGCTTCCACTACAAGTTTGGTGGCAAAGACTGCTGTTGTACATGAAGGAAAAATTGTAAGGGAAGCACCCCTTACAGATTATAAAAGTCCTCGGCTGACAGTATCTATCAAGGGTCATGAATTTAAAGGAGTTATTGTGGATGGTGGTTCTGGCATTAACTTGATGCCTGAACATACAATGAAAAGAATTGGACTCCACCCTTCAAGGCCTGCAAATTTCACTGTCACTTTGGCAGATCAGAGCAAAGTAAGGCCCTTGGGAGTAATCCCAAAAGTTCCACTTGAAGTACAAGGTAATTTATTCATCCTGGATTTTGTGGTTTTAAGATTACCCCAGGTTGAAGGAGGATTTCCTCTCTTAATTGGACGACCATGGCTGAGGCACGCAAGTGTCATTCATGATTGGGGCAAGGATACTATGTGGGTACAAAAGAAAGGGCAGGAGCTGACACAGATTCATTTAGAAGAGGGCCCAGATAATCAAGGAAACACTAGCATGATGCAAGCAGTTGGCATTTGCATGGAAACAGAATCGGAGGATCAACCCCAAATAGATTTTGAGGAAGAAGAGGATATTCTAAATTGGCTCCAAGCAGGCAACTCTTCCTCTTGTTTTGGAATTTTTCTTAATAATTGTTGTACAATTGAAGGTTATGATGAAGATAAGGAAAAAGTCCAGGTTGATGGATTGGGAGAGCCCATTACAAACCACAGAAGGGGCAGGAAGACAACCCTCAAATGCATTTTTGAGGAGGATATGACTACTACAGAAAATGAAGTTAATAAAGCTAAAGGCAAGGTAAAAGATTCTAGTGAAGAGTGTTCTTTTCCAATTCAAGAAATACCTGTAGGATGGATGCAGGATAAGGAAGAACAGATTGAAATCCAAAACACCCCTGCTTATGAAGCAATGCAAGAAAAGCTAGAAGACAAAGACAAGGAAGGAGAGGAGAAGGAGGATACTCTGGTAGAGAGAAATCCTGTCCAAGAAATACAATTAGGCAATCAAGACAATGATCGGCCAGTTTTGGTGGCCACTTGGTTGTGGAGCCACCCAGGGCTCCTTGAAAAGGTAAAATCATTCTTGACCAAATATATAGATGTTTTTGCTTGGCATTATAAAGACTTAGAAGGAGTGCCGGCAACTTATGGAGAGCATAGAATCCCTCTGGTTGATGGAGCAAAACCTATAAGAGGGAAGAGTTATAGACTTAACCCAAAATATGCTGAAGCTGTCTATGTGGAAATCCAGAAGATGGAGGATGCAGGAATCATCATTCCTGTAGAACACTCAGAGTGGCTCTCCCCTATGGTTATAGTACCAAAGAAGAATACTAATAAAATCAGAATTTGTGTTGATTTTAGAGCACTCAATAAGGTGACCATTCCAGATGGTTTCCCAATGCCTTTTGCAGAACAGGTCATTGAAGAAGTAGCTGGGCATGCCTTATATAGCTTTATGGATGGATTCAGTGGCTATAATCAAATATCAATACACCCAGAGGATCGAGAAAAGACTGCTTTTATCACACCTTGGGGAACATATGTGTATGTAAAAATGCCATTTGGGCTCAGAAATGCCCCAGCCACCTTTAACAGAACGGTCAATCTCATCTTTGGCCCCCTATTGCTGGAATCACTTAGAATCTTCATGGATGACTTCTCTTCGTTTTCAGGATCTCACAAAGAAACTCCTCTAGATTGTTTGGACCACCATCTGAGGCAGCTGCATAATGTTTTCAAAAGATGCAGAGAAACTAAGTTAAAGCTCAATCCAAACAAATGTCATTTTCTTGTGACAGAAGGAACTCTCTTAGGACATGTGGTGTCAGCTAAAGGTATGGCCCCGGATCCTGACAAAATCATTTCTATCTTAAAGTTGCCTAAACCTAAAACCCCTAAAGAGATCCAGAGTTTTTTGGGGCATACTGGATACCATAGAAGGTTTATTAAAATGTATGCAGAGATAGCTAGACCTCTTGCTAGACTTACAGGTAAGGAAGTACCTTTTAAATGGGAAGAAGAGGAAGAAAAAGCATATCAAACATTGCGGTCCAGGTTAGTGTCTGCTCCTATTTTGATCACACCTGAATGGTCAAGAATCTTTCATATACATGTAGATGCCAGTGCCTATGCAGTGGGGGCAGTTTTGACACAACCTAGTGAAGAATTTAAGATGGACAGACCAATTCAGTATGCTAGTAGAATTTTGACTAAGGCTGAAAGGAATTACAGCACCACTGAAAGGGAAGCCTTAGCAATGGTTTTTGCGGTCCAAAAATTTCGTCATTACTTGTTGGGAGTAAAATTCGTTATTATAACTGACCACCAACCTCTCAAGTACTTGCTCAACAAACCACAAGCCACTGGTAGAATATGGAGGTGGTTATTGTTATTCCAAGAGTTCGATTTTTCTGTGGTCCACAGACCAGGTAAAGAGAATGTTATGGCGGATCACCTTTCCAGAATCAACATGATGGAGCAAGTTAGTGGAATCAATGATGATTTTCCAGATGCTCATCTGTTTGCTGTCCAGGCCCAAGGTTGGTATTATGATATCAAGAATTTCATTAAAACAGGGATGTATCCAGAAAAGGCTAGTGCTGTGCAAAGGAAGAGATTGCTACTCAAGAGCAGACCATACACCTTCCTGGAAGATCAATTATATAGACAGGGAAAGGATGACAGACTTAGGAAGTGCTTGGAGGAAGAAGAAGTGAGGAAAGTCCTTCACTCTGCACATGAAGGACCAGGTGGTGGGCACCTTCCAGGGCATATTATGAGTCAGAGGATATTAGATGCTGGTCTATGGTGGCCTACACTATTTAAGGATGCAGATGAATGGGGAAAGGCATGTGATGTTTGCCAGAGGTGTGGACCTAAGCCCACAACGCAGAGACATAACCCCTTGATTGTTTCCACTTCCTGGCAACCATTTGAAAAGTGGGGGCTGGATTTTGTAGGGCCCATCTATCCTCCGACAATTCCAAAAAGAGAGAAATATCTCTTGATAGCTACCGATTATGCGACCAAGTGGGCTGAAGCTATTGCTTCCCCCGACTGCACTGCCCAAACTGTTGCCGATTTCATTTATAGTAACATCATTTGCAGGTTTGGATGCCCATTTGAAATTTGTACAGATCAAGGTACACATTTTGTCAATAAGGTCCTGCAGGAGATTTTTAACAGGTATAGAATTCTACATAGGACTTCTTGTGCTTACTATCCAAGAGCCAATGGACAGGCTGAATCGACAAATAAAGTTTTAATCTCAATGTTAAGGAAGGAATGTATGTTACAACCCACTTCCTGGGGCATTGCTTATCAAGGTACCCTATGGGCATACAGGTTAGCTTACAAAGAGGCCACAGGATATTCTCCATTTCAACTGGTTTATGGAATATTGCCCATTGAGCCCTTTGAATTTTTACATGGCTCACCTAAGATAGCATACATGCAGGGCAAAAAAGACTGTGATGTCTCTCAGAGAATAGGGGCACTACATAAAGTGGAGGAGATTCGTCTCCTAGCAACAAAACAATTGATCCAGACTCAGATGAAGAGGAAAGAGGCACATGATCGACACCTGTGGAACAACAACATTGAAGCAGGCATGTTGGTTCTTCTCCATAGACCTAACCTTCATACACAACTGAGAGGAAAATGGCTTCCAAATTGGGAAGGACCTTATAGAGTCAAAACAATGCTAAACTTGGGTGCTGTGGAGTTAGAGACGCTGAAAGGAGAGGCCTTGCCACTGGTCAACATTTCAAGGTTGAAGGCCTATCATCAACACACTTAATGACGTATGGATCACCTGGAACTGTCAAATATGTCCAGGTTGTACATAACTTTATCATCATATTTTGCTCAGTTTTAGTAGTTTTCCTTATCAATTTCATCTTTGTTATTGGTGTTTTTAGAAAACCTAGAAGATATTTCAAAACCACGGCCAAGCAAGCTCTTTTTTGGAAATTTTCTAGCAATTTTAGCATTTTTCTAGCAATTTTTATCCCTTTCCGATGTCTTTTTATTGCCCAATTTGAGGAATAAATGGAGGGTCTCTGTGGTTTGATGAAGGATTTTAGGCTCAACATGTAGAAAATTTCATCAAAATTTTTTCAGAATTTTTTTAGAATTTTTTTGGCCAATTTTTGGCATTTTTTTCAGATTTTTCCTTGATTTTTCTCTAAATTGGGCTATTTAAAAATTATAAAAAAAAAAAAAAAAAAAAAAAAAACCCCCCTAGGGAATTTGTGGGTTCCAAAAAAAAAAAAAAAAAAAAAAAAAAAAAAAAAACCCCCCCCCCCCTCCCCCCCTCCCTCCCCCCCCCCCCCCCCTCCCCCCCCCCTCCCCCCCCCCCCCCCTCCCCCCTCCCCCCCCCCTCCCCCCCCCCCCCCCTCCCCCCTCCCCCCCCCCCTCCCCCCCTCCCCCCCCCCCCACCCCTCCCCCCCCACCTCCCCCCCCCCTCTCCCCCCCCCTTCCCCCCCCCCCCCCCCCCTGCCCCCCCCCCCTCCCCCCCCCCCCCCCTCCCCCCTCCCCCCCCCCCTCCCCCCCCCCTTCCCCCCCCCCCCCCCCCCGCCCGCCCGCCCGCCCCCCCCCCCCCCCCTCCCTTCCCCCCCCCTCCCCCCCCCCCCCTCCCTCCCCCCCCCCCCCCCCTCCCCCCCCCCCCCCGCCCCCCCCCCCCCCTATATAAAGGCCCCCCCCTTTTCTTTTTCCGTCTCAGCCGGCAGCGTGCGCACCTCCAGGTACCATTTTATTTTTTGTTTTTTTTCTTTTTTACTCTTTCTTTTTATTTTTATTGTTTATTTTATTTTATTTTTATTTCCTTATTTATTCCTTTCTTTTCTTTCTTTCTTTTTCTGTATTTGCTTTTTTGTATCGCTTTTTCTTTCTTTGTTTCTTTTATTTTTCTTATTCCACCTCTCTGTTTTTCATGTTCTTATAGTCGTTTTTAGGATAATTGATCGTGCCGAATCCATTTTTTGGGTTCTCGGTCTCAGTTTAGGTCTTTTTCCTCCGTTCTCATGTACCATATCGCTTAGCCTTCTTACAACCTTGTCTCCTGTGATTGCATGGCTTCAGCACTTGTGACAGAGTTTTCGTCTGCACATATGGCATCTTCCGCTCCTCAGCAGGATTCATCCATGGCTACTGAGGCATACTCAGAGTTTGCCCCTTCGGCTTTGGCTCTCGGTACTCTCCATCCTGAGGTAGGCCCCCTTCTCCCTAGGACCTCGTCCCTCTCTGCCCCCCTCGCCCCCAACCCGCCCGTCCCTGTCACGATCCTTTCTCATGCCCCTAGGGCAACCCTCCCCCCCATTGTCCACCCAGTCCCTCGCGCACCAGTCCCACGCCCTGTCACACCTTCCACCCCTATCCCTCTACCTGGTAGCCAGCCCTTCGCGGGTTCACTTCCGTGTGTATCCCTCTCAGGTTCCTCGTTATATAGCCCCGGCTCTCTTCCCCCTGGTCACCACCTTCCCGTTACAGCACCCCACATAGCAGTGCCGACACAATCCGATGGGTCTAGTGGACACCCCGCTCGCAGCTCAGGTAGTCATTCCACCTCCCCCGTTCCCCGTCCCCCGTCGTCGTCCATAGTTGACCATAGAGACCCATCTTCGACCACATCCCTCCGCCTGCATTTAGCTTTGCCTCCAATTCCGCTCATAGATCTCCTTCCAGAGGGTTGCCTCCGTCAGGCTGGTCTGTGGCGCCTGGCCTCCCTACTCTTATCCGAGGCAGAGGGGTCCGACATTCGCACGGCGCTGCTTGATTTCCCTCATTTTCCTTCTGGCTCACTCACCCCTGCGGTCGTAGCTGCGGGTATAGGTTCGAGCCTCACTTCGTTTCATGCTCCCCAGACCCTCTACTCGGGGTTATCTCGAGCAGATACCATCGCTTTCTGTTTGTCTTTATATGGCGTGGATGCCATCCCCACACTACCAGCTCGCCGTTCTCCACTCGTTCATTTTCTTCTTTTTATTTCGTAGTCCATCCTCGGAACTTCCCTTGCATGATATCCATATAGCCGACCCGCTTTTCTGTTTTTTACATGGTCGCCCATTTCCCTATGGGACACTCATGTTCCAGTCATTTCTCCTTCGTTCTCGACGTTTCCATGAGGCCCTCCATCGCGGAACTCGTTCCTTTTCTGTTTATTCCGCCCCCGTCTTAGCTTGGCTCTTCCATTTGCCTGGTACACGCACCATAGCATCTAGCCATTGTATTGACCTCCCTCATCTTACACATTCCATTGCCCATTCTCCCCACGCCCATCCTCAGCCATCCGTCGCCCTACATTCGGATCATTGCTCTCTTCCGCCGCCACCTCCTTCCAGGACAGCCTCCCCTCCTCCTCCCGCTCAGAGAGTCTGTACCCGGCTGATGGATTCCTTTCCCACCCCCGTCCCTGCCTCACCCATCCCGTCACCCCCCCCGGCAGTTGCCTCCCAGCCCCCTCCATCTACTGCCATCTCTGTTGAGTCTGCCTCCACCTCCCATCCGCATCACTCGCCTCCAGCATCTCCCATTTTTCCACAGCCTATTCCGGCACCACCACCCCCACCTCCCCCATCGCAGCCTTCCATCCCTGCCAGCCTCGACGATGATCCACCTTTCTTGGGGTTACTTCGAGATGCGAGCGTCGTAGCGAGCGATGGGGCCGATGCTGCCCGTCTCTCTCTTGATTCTGTATCCGCGACGGCTGCGCTTCACCAGCAGTATGCTCAGACGATTGATCGTATTCGTGCGGCTGCAGCGGCTCAGTGGCAGACGTCGCGCGAGGCATTGCGGGCCATGCAGCAGGACCGCGACCGCTACAGAGATGAGGCTGATGCGGCGACTCGAGCTCTTATGGAGATCAGCCAGCGTGCGGCCTTAGGCATTTGTGATAGCCCGGCGTGTCGCTTGGTCCGACGCGAGCGCGATCATCTCCGCCGCTACAGGAGCCGGATTGCTGCTTGGACTGAGGAGGCAGCCATCATCCCTCCCGCCTCACCCGACTTACCTCTTCCTCGGGATGACGTTCCCCCTGGGGAGAGGCCGCCTTCTCCGCCGGCGCCTTAGTTAGCTGTTCCGTCTCTCTCGCCTACTTCTAGGAGTTCTACACGCTTCGGTTTCCCTAGTTTCATTTGCTTTATTCTCGCCTCTTTTTGTTGTGAGGCTTAGTGTCGGATGCATATACTTATCTTTTGGATCTGTTGCCCATCATTGGTTCCGGGGCACTTCATGTACTTATCATGGACAGTTGTTTCCAGTTGTTTCCTTGTTCCTTTCTGCTTTTAGATGTGTGGTCAGTATTCATGGTGTGTTCCTTTTATATGCGCTTCTGGTTCAGTATTCATGGTGTGTTCCTTGTGCACTCTCGGGTCTATTATTGTTCGTTTTATTACTATGACTGTGTATTGGTTGGTCTCTTTCATTTCCCCAAACCTCCACTCCCCATCAATTCCCACAACCCCCCCCCCTTCCACACCTTTCCCCTCCCAAATTTGGTGGATTTGGTTGCTGCTCAGATGTCCTCTTCCACTTCTACAGTACTCTTTTCATGGCGTCTGTATGCTCTCCGGGACGGAGAGCACATTAGGTGGTGGGCAACTGTTGAGCCCATAAATGTCATGTTGGTCAAAGTCAACTGCAGTCAAAGTCAACAGGTCAAAGTCAACAAGGTCAAGGTCAAAGTCAACAGGTGCAAAGTCAAAGTGCGTAAGTGCAGGTGTCAAAGTGCACAGGTAGTGCACAATGAATGGTCCACAAAGGGTAAATTGGAGAAAACAAGTTGCAGGTTGCAAAGGTACTTTCTCTAATTTCCCTAAGGTTCAAAGTGTGTTTTAAAGTGTTTTGGAAGGTTCAGGTGAACCCCCCTTATGTGCAAAAGTGAAGAATTAAAAGGAAATGTGAAGGCATGTGAAGCGGCAAAGTGTACGCACAGGTGAAAGTATGGCCCCCCATTAAAATTTTTGGTTTTAGACTAAAGTCACTACAGGACAAAACAGTGAGTAGTTGGCTGCCACTTGTGAGAGCCATCTTGGGACATCAAAGTGAGCACCAAGATTCACTTGCAGTTAGGAGCGTACGTGATCGACACACTCAAATCAAAGCAAGAGCCATTCTTGGACCAGGGTTGGAGTAAGCAAGAGAGCATAGGCTAAGTGGAGCAAGAGAGGGAAGTGCAAGAGACACCAGAGTACGTCGCACAGAAGTGGAAGTGCAAGGTGCATAGAGAGTGACCAAGGATTGTGGTGCAGAGAAGTGCTAAGCTATAGTTCCCCCAAATATCTCAAGGTCCTTTGGCAGTGTACGCTTGCCGACAGCAGGTATTCCCTCCTCCCCCTTTGTGGAAGCTTGGTGCAAGGTGTGCACAAGGAGAAGCTTGAAGCAGGTGGAGGTTTGTTGCAGAGGAGGTCGGCAGCAATAGGACATTGGGATATTGGATATTTTGTAATTGGGCACTCTGCGGATTGTGCACAGAGGTATTGGTGTATCTTGTATTTCAAACATTGTAATTTTCTTACTGTAATCAATCGAAGGCAGAGACTTCCAAGGTGTATTTTCTCTTTTGGTCCTTCCATTTTCTCCTACAAACCCTCAAACTCCTTCTTGTCAAAGAATCCCCCAACAAATCAATTAAGAAGAAAATTGCCCGGACATTTAGATTAGCCAGATCTATGTATCTAGAAGGAATAGTTGATGAGCCCTAAGCTTTTTTGTATACCTGCGGGTTCGAGTCCACCGTGCGTGCCAGTGTTAGTCGGCCATCAGATTGGCAATTGTAAAGACTGAATCTTTTCAGATTCTGCACGAACGAAAGGTTGTTACAAAGACATTTGTAATCTTTATATAAATCAATGAAAAAGAGACGCTTCAGTGACGATCAGTTGGATCACCAGACTGTCTGTCTGGGTGATTGATCTGTAACGTTGCTGTGGTGTGTGTTGATTAATTCTGAGTATTCTCTTCTCGTCGCGGTCTCGATTGTTATCGATACATGTTCGGTTTGTGATTTACATCGATGACCAGAAGCTCGCCAGACTGTCTGTCTGAGCGGTTCGTTCTGTGTAGTTTCCGTTGTGATTGTGTTGTTAATGCTGCGTACTGTTATGTATCTCTGTTTTGTTGATGTTCTGTAAGTTGTTTGATGAAGCCCATACTCTAGTAATGATAGTTCAGTACTGTGTGTTTGAGGATTCTGAATCATTCTACGTTTTCTGTTCTGTTTGATTAGCGGCACCTGCTCGGTAAAGATCTAGTTACTGTTATTGTCTCTATTGTTACCATAGTCTGTGTTCGGGACAGTTCTTGAGTTAATCAAGTACTTCTGTATTACGTTACTGAATAGTCTGGCGCTGTATGTTGAGAGCGCCTTAACTGGAGTGTGTTCGGCAAGTCTTGGATGAGTCCGATTACAGATAGTAAGATTGTGAAGCGTAACCAAATTCTTGATAGAGTTCTTGAACATTAGTATATTGCGGTGTGAAGTGATTATTTGGGAAAATCAAGCATAGGGCCTCTGTTTAACAGACCCCTTCCACTCCCAAGAACCCGATTAGGTGTTTAAAACGTGCTTCTGACGGCAAGCGATGTTTAACACTTGGCATGGTTGCAAGCCATCTCTTTCTCATCTACATATCTTTGGTTATTTGGAATATGCATGTGCCTAAACAACAACATAGGAAATTGGATGATAAAGTAGTGAAATATATTTTTCTGGGTAAAATTCTGAAAGCAAAGGCTATTGTTTGTATCATCCATAGACTAAACAGTTTATTTTGATGTTGTTTTTGTGGAAGATGCAATTCAGCCATTGCTTTCATGTACGAAGGAGACATCAGATGCCTCCAAAGATGTTTATGACACTTTGTTGCCTCTTTTTATAGGTGGACAATCAAGTGCTGGTCCAAATGAGAAAATTTCTCAACCTTTATGGATTCCACATGATGATGCAGATCATTCCATTTACGATGTAGATTTACATGATGCAATTGTTGATGAGAGGGCTTATATAGAGGAGACAAAGACTATTTCTTTTAACAAATCACAAAATTTAGAAAATTTGATGGCTACAATGCAATCACAATATGCTACTATTATGAAGAATGGTACCTAGTCTTTACGTGATTTGCCTCTTGGCAAAAAGGCCATTGGCACTAACTGGGTGTACAAGCTAAAATGTAAACCAGATGGAACAATTGATAGGTACAAAGCTAGGCTCGTTGCAAAGATTATGCTCATGAAAGAGGCATTCATTTGATGAGACCTTTGCTCCCATATGTCAAATGACTATGATTCATAGCATTTGTGCACTTGTAGCTCATCATGGTTGGAATGTACATTAGTTGGACATTAAAACTATATTTCTGAATGGGGACTTACATGAAGAAGTGTATGTTTTTTAGCCTCATGGTTTTGTGTAGAAAGGGCATGAAAACAAAGTGTGGACATTGAAAAAGGCATTAAATGGTTTGAAGCAAGCACCACATGCTTGGTATGAAAAGATACATGCCTACTTAATTGCACATGGTTTTGAGAATAGTCCAACCCAGAGCACCTTATATGTTAAGCATGCAAATGATGTGCGTTTGATCATTTTTGTATATGTTGATGACATGCTTCTCTAATTTTAAGGTTGATTTGCATCCCTCATTTGAGATGTCAGACTTGGGGCATTTGCATCATTATTTGGGCATTTAGCTTATGCAAGTTGATGGTGGAATAGATGTGTGTCAAAAAAAAAATATTAATATATTATTGTAGTGTTTTGGCCTTGAAGATTGCAAAATTATTGCCACTCCTATGGAAAAAAGTTTACAATTGAGTCTTCATGATGTTGGAGATGCATTTGATCTTGTTCTCTATCAGCAAGCTATTGGATGCTTGATTTTCTTATGCATAACTTGTCTTGATATTTAGTTTGTTGTCTCATAGATGAGCAATGCATTGCCCAAGTGTCAAACATTGGTAGGAATTTAAGCACTTCTTTTCCTACTTAAGTGGTACCTAGCTACTTGGACTTGTTTATCGCAAGGGGAGATCACTACTGCCAGATCTATATGATTTTTTTGACTCTCACCAGGTTGGTTGCTAAGACACTTGTCTCCACTAGTGATTTTTGCTTCATGGTTGGTAGCTCATGCATATCTTGGTTGATTAAGAAGCAGACTACTATGAACACTTCTAGTTGTGAGGTTGAGTATAGGGTAGCTTTCACAACGACTATTGAGTGTGTGTGGCTCAGACACCTTTTGGCTGATTTGATGAAAGCACATTGAGGTGCATTATCATTACATCAAGGAGAGGTTCTCTACTAGAGAGATAAATTTGGCATATCTATCCACACATGATAATGTTGATATATTTAGGTTGTGATGTGTGTGAACACTCTAGGACGGGGCACTTTTTTTCCTATTTAGGAGGTTTCTTTTCCCCAGGATTGTATATATACCTATTACCCTAATGGGCTACTTATCTTTTTACATTCTAGTGGTAACACATTCAATATTGTGTGTTGTGCTCCAAGCTTCTTCTTCTTGCTTGTGTTGTTTGTGTACTTTTGCAGACCTCAAACTCCAACAATTGGTATAATAGCAGGTATTCATTTAATCTAGAGTGTCAATGAAACCCCTCCTATCAAAGTCTCAGAATCACATGAAATTTGGTGAGCATACTGAGCGTGATTAGGAGTTCAAAAAAACTTCACTTTGTGGTGGCAAAATTCTGATCTGAGCTCGTTTTGGCCTCTGAACACAATATCATAGTGCTTGTGCATGCAATTTTATCTTTTTTCACCAAAGATATATACAAGTTTTGGTTTGCCAATATAAGTAGCTCAAAGTCTGTTATAGGTTTAGCAAAACTTAAGAGGGTAGTTTTGTTCAACTTTTTGAGATATAATCACTTTTATGCATCAGGGTATTTTAGTCAGTGGCCATGGCTAAAAGCAGTGATGTATTCCATATGTTGGCTATTGAAGATAAGTTGGATGGTACCAATTACCCATTATGGGCTTATATGATGCATCATGTATTGGTTGCAAAAGGACCTTGGAATATTGTGCAAGGTGTTGAAAAACATCCTATTACACCTACAAACATAGTTGTTGAAGGTGATGCAGATGGGATTGAAGATTGTGATATTCTTCATGTTCCTATTCCTGTTGTGATTCCTGTTGCACCTACTGTAGAGAAAATTTGTTGGGATGGAAAAGATGCTCAAACACATGCATTGATAGCCTTGTTTGTCAAACGTGCAATTATTCCTCACATTCGCTCTTGCAGAATAGCTAAGTATGGTTGGGATACACTTACCACTTTATACCAGGCAAGGAATGAGGCTCTTGTTGCTTAACTACAAAAAAAGTTGGAGAGTGAGCACATGAATGAAGGAGATTCCATGGACAATTTTATGACAAAGATCAAAGATTTGAAGGAACAGTTGATTTTTGCTTATGAAGTCTTACTTGGCAGTTCACTTGTGCAGACTATTCTAAATGGTCTTCTCAATTCATATCAAAGTTTTGCTTCTACTCTTTGTTTGATGATGAAAGCAATCCAAATGCCTTAACATTTGAGGAGTTGTTCTTTGTTCTCTTTCAAGAAGATTATTCTAGGCAAGATAGGTCCATTTTGCATGTTGCATATCAAGATTTCCTGGCTAGTGAGAAGGATGAAGGTAAATAGAGCTCTTCCACTAGTAAGCAGAAATCTCCTAATTCTGCAGAATCAAAGAAGGATGACAAAGACAAGAAGAAAACAAAAAAGCAGAAATTGTTTTGCAAATACTATAAAGGAAATGATCATGTCATAAAGATTTGTCCAAAACTAGCTACTAAAGAGGCAAGGAAGAAAGAGGCTAGAATGGTTCTTGTAGAGGCCTCTACACGCAAAATAGAATATGTTAATTTTGTGCATAATGAAGAATGGGTGTTTACTACTGTTTTCAATTTCGACCCATCTTCACATGAATAGTGAAAGAACTTGGAGAAGCTTGTAGGAGGTAGAAAAGTATGTTTCAAAGCGATGAAGTTTGGTCTAGCCAACCGGCACAAGACTAACCCTTGAGCTTATGGAGACTCAAGTAGACCTTATAGGCATGTGATAAGTGCAAAGAAATGCACTATGAACTTTAAAGCATCAAGGAGAATGAGTTGATACAAGATAGATAGGTTCACGTGTCGACTAACTCAAAACACTTACTATCTATGGAAGAGACAATGAACTTCAAATGACCATAGCAACCAGCTTGATTACAATTAGAAAAACTCCTTTGACTTCTTCATTTGGTTGAACTCGTTCCAAAGATTATTCTTTCTTGTTTTGGTACTAGCAAAAAAGAAAGTCTCGAGGGCTTCCCAAGTCTCTTCTGATGTCTTGCCTCCTCTAAAATATGGTAATAGAAAGTCAAACATAGAGTTTAGTATGTACGACCTTGCTTGAGCATCCCTTGTGCACCAAAGTGTGAGCTTATCTGTCTCCTCTTGTGTAGGTCCTCCTTTGGATCTTGGAATAGGTATAGCTTCATTACCTACTACAATTCCATAATGATTTCTACCTTGAAAATAGGCCTCCATTCTGATTTTCCAAGTCGCGTAGTTGTGTTGATCAAGCTCCTTGATAATTGAGGGAAAGCTGTCAGCTATCTTGATCTAGCTCTGAAACCTCTAAAAGAACTTGGGAATTTACAAGTCTCAAATCTATATACAATGCTTTTAACCATATTGCTTCTTGAGTTGCTATGGTCAAACCTCTAGACTCTGCTTCAATTGAGGATAAAGCAACTGTTGGTTGCTTCTTGGAACTCCATGACACTAGCTTCAAATGTGCAAATGCTAAGAAACCATATGTACTTCTTCTATCATCCTTAGCTCCTGCTCTATCTACATCTGAATAGATTTTGATATCCAAATTTGAAGAGTAAGGATAGAATATACCTTCATTCATTGTATCTTTGAGATACTTAAGTACTCTCTACGCTGCATCCATGTGTGGTCTTCTCGGTGAGTGCATGAATTGACTAAGCACTCCCCCACTATATGAGATGTCTGCCCTTACTATGTGTAGCATATATCAAGCTACCTACCAAGCTTTGATACTCTTTAATGTCTTCAATTTTCTCACATTCATAAACACTATGTTTATGATTCATCTCCAAAGGTGTACCTGCAGGTTTAGTGTTCTCCATTTTGAACTTGAGAAGTAGATCATGAATGTATCTTCTCTGAGTCAAATACATTCCTTCATCTGTGTATATCACCTCCATACCTAGGAAATATGTGAGCTCACCTAGGTCACTGATGTTGAACTCCTCTTGCATGTGTCTCTTGATCCTTTGAATGCCATTTAGTACATCACTTGTCACAATAATATCATCTACATACACACATAGATAGATAACCTCATCGTGATCCCTTTTGATGAAGAGAGAAGGATATGAGCTACTAGTTTTGAACCCTTGATCTTGAAGATATGTAACTAACCTATAATTCCAAGCTGTAGGAACTTGTTTCAATCCATACAATGCCTTCTTAATTTTCCAAACATAAGATGGATGATTAGGGTTTTCAAACCTGGTGGTTGTGCCATCTATACCTCTTCACTTATCCAACCATTTAAGAATGCATTTTTCACATCAAGTTGGAGGAGTGTCCAATTCCTTGCAACAACTACACTTATCAAGGTCCTAATTGTAGTCATCTTTGCAACTGGTGAGAATGTTTCCTCATAGTCTATACCATGATTTTGTGAGCATCCTTTGGAAACTAATCTTGCCTTGTACCTGCAAACTGATCCATCTAAATTTTTTTAACTTTATATACCCATCTGCAACCAATTACCTTTTGATTCGCCGACATTGCAACCAAATCCCAAGTGTCCATCTCCTTCAATGCATTTACTTCTTCTTTCATGGCCTTTTCCCAATTAGGGTTTCCCTTTGCCTCGTCATAGGTTGAGGGTTCCTTTGAAATTGAATCTATTTCCAAGTAGATTGAATGCTTCGTAACAAATGTGGAATCATATCCATACCTTTCTGGTTGTTTATTCTCTCTTGTTGATCTTCTAGGTGCTTGTTCGGAGCATTCTCCAACCTCTTGCATCTTTGCTTTGTCTCTCGACTTCCATAGTTTGTAATCCTTTTCTCTTTCATCTTGGTCATTGTCTGTATCACTTCTTGGATCTTGGACCTGAATATCATGCTTGCTTCTTAATTGATGAGAATCAGAATCAAGATCATATGGTAGAGTTGCCTTTTGTTTGTCTTCATCATACCAAGACATGTGTTCTTCAAACACAACATCTCTACTTGTAGTGAATTGCTTGGTTGAAGGATTATAGAACGTGTAATCCATCTAAGTTGAATCATATCCAATAAACACTATCTTTGTTACCCTTTCATCTAGCTTACCTCTTATTTGAGATGGTACATGAACATAAGCTAAACAACCAAAAACCTTGCAATGTCCAAGACTAGGTTTTCTTCCATGCCATGCTTCATAAGGAGTCATAGCTTGAAGTGATTTGGATGGTAGTCTATTGACAAGGTACACAATAGCTGAAATAGCCTCTGCCCATAGCTAATGTGGAAACTTCTATTTTTCAAGCATTGTTCTGCCTAATCCAACCAATGTCTAGTTTCTCCTCTCAGCAATTCCATTCAATTGAGGAGAGTACCTGCTGATCACTTCCCTTTTGATACCTTTATCCTGCAAGAACTCATTAAACTCTTCGGAGAAGTATTCTCCCCCTCCATCACATCTAAGCTTCTTTAGTGATCTACTTGTATGATTCTCCACATGTGCTAGATACTTTTTGAAGCAATCAAACACTTCATTCTTATTCTTGATAAAGTATAGAACCGTCCATCTACTATGGTCGTCAATAAATGAGACATAATACCTTGATCCTTCCAATGAAGGTTCTTGACTTGGTCCCCATACATCTGTATGTACTAAGTCCAATAAGTTGTGGATGTAGCCTTTGTGGTTGAATGGTTGTCTTTGTTCCTTCCCAATCTGACATGCATCACACCTATTGTCATGTGTTGCTTTGATATGTTCGGCAGTCCTAGAACACTTTAATTCCTGCATATATCCTTCAAGGTTCTTTCATTCACATTCGCAAGTCTCTTATGCCACACTTTAAGATCACTTAGGGTTTGAGACCCAAAAGTGAGTAGAGCTATGTTCCTGGTTTCTCCTACTTCAAAAGCAAAGAGCCTACCATGCTTCTCACCTCTGGCTATCTTCTTGAAGCCTTGACATGGATCTTCCACGAAAGCTCCATGCTAGTTGAACCTAACTTGCAAGCCTTTTTCAACTATTTGGCCTACACTTATTAGATTTCTAGTGATAGTGGGTACATAGAGAACCTTACTTAGAATGTTTAACCTGCCATTGGAAGCTTTGACATTACCAATCGTCTCCACATTGTGCTTTGTGTCATCCCTTGTTTGCACTTCATGTCTATTCTTTGGACTTTCCAAATCAGATAGAAGAGCAATGTTGCCTACAACATGATTTGAACATCCTAAATCTATGTAGAACAAATGATCATCTTCTTTACCTTCTTTGTGGCTTAGATTCATGAGAAGCAATGAGTCTTCATGTGGTTGATCTTCTGAATAATTGTTGTAGTCCCTTCTATTATAATCTCTATTGTTATTGTTGAAGTTGTGTCCACCTCTGCCTCTATTGCTGCCATATCCACCTCTTCCACTTCCTTTTTGGGCCTTCCCATTGCACCAGCAATTATGAGTGGTATGGTTGGTCTTATCGTAGATGGCACAAGGTTGAACATTCTGACCTTTGGCTTTGTCTTGCTTTGGTCCTTTCTTCCTTCCTTTCCACTTGCTTGTGCTTGCAAAGTTGTCTTGGGAAGTCTCCTCTTCATCTTCTTACTTCTTCTTGCCTTTGTGCTTCTTATCCTTCTTATCTGCATATAGAGCACTAGTTGAATTACCATGATAGGAGTTACCTTCCTTTATGCTATTGTTTGCCTCTTGAGTGAAGAGTTTTCCAAAAGGATGTTGAAGTCTAGAGTCTACACATCCATGATGAGATCATAAGCCCTCATGAAGGATTGCCATTGCTTATCACTTTGAATGTCGTTGAGGATTTTCCTCATGATAGCCTCTTCTTCAATCAGCTCTCCAATGGATGCTAACTGATCTGCAACCTCCTTGACCTTGGTAACAAACTCTGTGATGGTTTGTTTAGGTGTCTTCTTCATTTGGTTGAACTCGTTCCAAAGATGATTCTTTCTTGCTTTGGTACTAGAAAAAAGGAAAGTCTCGAGGGCATCCGAAGTCTCTTGTGATATCTTGCATCCTCTAAAATGTGGTAATAGAAAGTCAGACATAGAGTTAGTATGTACGACCTTGCTTGAGCATCCCTTGCACACCAAAGTGTGAGCTTATCTGTCTCCTCTTGTGTAGGTCCTCCTTTGGATCTTGGAATAGGCATAGCTTCGTCATCTGCTACAATTCCATAATGATTTCTACCTTGCAAATAGGCCTCCATTTTGATTTGCCAAATCACGTAGTTGTGTCAATCAAGGTTCTCGATCATTGAGGGAAAGCTATCACCCATCTTGATCTAGCTCTGATACCTCTTAAAGAACTTGGAGAAGCTTATAGGAGGTAGAAAAGTGCGTTGCAAAGCGATGAAGTTTGGTCCAGCCAACCGGCACAAGACCAGCCCTTGAGCTTATGAAGACTCAAGTAGACCTTATAGGCATGAGATTAGTGCAAAGAAATTCACTATGTACTTTGGAGAAGCAAGGAGAAGGTGTCAATACAAAACAGATAAGTTCGCACATCGATTAGCTCAAAAAACTTAATATCTATGGAAGAGACAATGAACTTCAAATGTCGATAGTGACCAGCGTGATTACAATTAGAAAAAATCCTTTTACGAGAGTGATACACATAAGGTTGAGTGTATAGACTACACAAAAATATAAGGAATAAACAAAATATGCTATCGGAATGAATCAAACACTCAGAGGTGCTACCTCCTATTTTTAGGAATACACAGAGATTGATCCCGAGACAAAAAAAACTCCAATTTCTCACAATTTAGTAAACATCAAGTGCCCTTGTCATCCTATCTGCTACTTGCTTTTACTAGGAACAAACAAAATGTCAATCTCCTTTGCCATGAGCTTATCTCTGATGAAGTGCCTATTCCATCAAGTGCCTTTGTCATCATATCTGCTACTTGCTTTTTACTAGGAACAAACAAAATGTCAATCTCCTTTGCCATGAGCTTATCTCTAATGAAGTTCCTATTCCATCAAGTGCCTTTGTCATCATATTTGCTACTTTCTTTTTACTAGGAACAAACAAAATGTCAATCTCCTTTGCCATGAGCTTATCTCTGATGAAGTGGTAATGAACCTCTATGTGTTTGGTTCTTTCATGGAAAATAGGGATTACTACTAGATGCATGGAACTTACATTACCTCTAAATATGTGAGGTTTAGAGCTTACAAGTCCCAAATCTGTATACAATGCTTTTAACCATATTGCTTCTTGAATTGTTATGGTCAAACCTCTATACTCTGCTTTAGTTGAGGATAAAGCAATGGTTGGTTGCTTCTTGGAACTCCATGACACTAGCTTCAAACATGCAAATGCTAAGTAACCAGAAGTACTTCTTCTATCATCCTTAGCTCCTACCCAATCTGCATCTGAATAGATTTTGATATCCAAATTTAAAGAGTAAGGATAGAATTTACCTTCATTGATTGTATCTTTGAGATACTTAAGTACTCTCTTAGTTGCATCCATGTGTGGTCTTCTTGGTGAGTGCATGAATTAACTAAGCACTCCTGCACTATATGCGATGTCTGCCCTTACTATGAGTAGCATATATCAAGCTACCTACCAAGATTTGATACTCTTTAATGTCTTTAATTTTCTCACCTTCATAAACACTAAGTTTATGATTCATCTCCAAAGGTGTACCTGCAGGTTTAGTGTTCTCCATTTTGAAACTTGAGAAGTAGATCCTAAATGTATCTTCTTTGAGTGAAATACATTCCTTCATCTGTGTATATCACCTCCATACCTAGGAAATATGTGAGATCACCTAGGTCACTGATGTTGAACTCCTCTTGCATGTGTCTCTTGATCCTTTGAATGCCATTTAGTTCATCATTTGTCACAATAATATCATCTACATACACACATAGATAGATATCCTCATCGTGATCCCTTTTGATGAATAGAGAAGGATCTGAGCTACTAGGTTTGAACCCTTGATCTTGAAGATATGTAACTAACCTATAATTCCAAGCTCTAGGAGCTTGTTTCAATCCATACAATGCTTTCGTAATTCTGCAAACATAAGATGGATGATTAGGGTTTTCAAAACCTGGTGGTTGTGCCATGTATACCTCTTCACCTATCTAGCCATTTGAGAATGCATTTTTCACATCAAGTTGGAGGAGTCTCCAATTCCTTGGAACAACTACACTTATCAATGTCGTGATTGTAGTCATCTTTGCAATTGGTGAGAATGTTAGGTCATACTCTATACCATGAGTTTGTGAGCATCCTTTGGAAACTAATCTTGCCTTCTACCTGCAAACTGATCCATCTAAATTTTCTTTAACTTTATATACCCATCTGCAATCAATTACCTTTTGATTCAGCGACATTGGGAACCAAATCCCAAGTTTCCATCTCCTTCAATGCATCTATATCTTCTTTCATGGCCTTTTCCCAATTAGGGTTTCCCTTTGCCTCTTCATAGGTTGAGGGTTCCTTTGAAATTGAATATTTTTCCAAGTAGATTGATGCTTCATAAAAAATGTGGAATCATATCCATACCTTTCTAGTTGTTTCTTCTCTCTTGCTCATCTTCTAGGTGCTTGTTTGGAGCATTCTCCAACCTCTTGCATCTTTGCTTTTTCTCTTCACTTCCATAGTTTGTAATCCTTTTCTCTTTCATCTTGGTCGTCGTTTGTATCACTTCTTGGATCCTGGACCTGTGTATCATGCTTGCTTTCCTAATTGATGAGAATGAGAATCAAGATCATATCGTAGAGTTGCATTTTGTTTGTCTTCATCATACCAAGACATGTGTTCTTCAAACACATCTACTACTTGTAATGAATTGCTTGGTTGAAGGATTATAGAACCTGTAACCCATCTAAGTTGAATCATATCCAATAAGCACTATCTTTTTACCCTTTCATCTAGCTTAGCTCTTATTTGAGATGGTACATGAACATAAACTAAACAACCAAAAACCTTGCAATGTCCAAGACTAGGTTTTCTTCCATGCCATGCTTCATAAGGAGTCATACCTTGAAGTGATTTGGATGGTAGTCTATTGACAAGGTACACAACAGATGAAATAGCGTGTGCCCATAGATAATGTGACAACTTCTTCTCTTCAAGCATTGTTCTGGGTGATCCAACCAATGTCTTGTTTCTCCTCTCATCAATTCCATTCAATTGAGGAGAGTACCTGCTAGACAGTTCCCTTTTGATACCTTTATCCTCCAAGAATTCATCAACACTCTTTGGAGAAGTATTCTCCCCCTCCATCAGATCTAAGATCCTTTTGTAATCTACTTGTATGATTCTCCACATGTCCTAGATACTTTTTGAAGCAATCAAACACTTCATTCTTACTCTTGATAAAGTATAGAACAATCCATCTACTATATCGTCAATAAATGAGACATAATACCTTGATCCTGCAAATGAAGGTTCTTGACTTGGTCCCCAGACATTTGTATGTACTAAGTCCAATAAGTTGTTGTGGATGTAGCCTTTGTGGTTGAATGGTTGTCTCTGTGCCTTCCCAATCTGACATGCATCACACCTGTTGATCATGTGTTGCTTTGATATGTTCGGTAGTCCTAGAAACACTTTGATCCCTGCATATATCCTTCAAGGTTCTTTCATTCACATGAGCAAGTCTCTTATGCCACTTCAAGCTCACTTAGGGTTTGAGACCCAAAAGTGAATAGAGTTATGTTCCTGGTTTCTCCTACTTCAAAACTAAAGAGCCTACCATGCTTCTAACCTCTGGCTATCTTCTTGAAGCCTTGACATAGATCTTCCACAAAAGCTGCATGCTAGGTGCACCTAACTTGCAAGCATTTTTCAACTATTTGGCCTAGGCTTATTAGGTTTTTAGTGATAATGGGTACATAGAGACTAGAAGCAGAAAGGTAAGAAGAAGGAAGAAGATCAAGAAGAGACTTGCCAAGCCAACTTCGCAAGCAAGAGCAAGTGGAAAGGAGAAGAAAGGACCAAAGCAAGACAAAGCCAAACGTCAGAATGTTCAACCTTGTGCCATCTGCAATATGACCAACCACACCACTCAGAATTGCTGGTTCAAGGGGAAGACCCAGAAAAGAAGTGGAAGAGGTGGATATGGCAGCAATAGAGGCAAAGGTGGAAACAAGTTCAACAATAACAATAGAGGCTATAATAGAAGGGACCACAACAATTATTCAGAAGATCAACCACATGAAGACTCATTGCTTCTCATGAATCTAAGCCACAAAGAAGGTAAAGAAGATGATCATTTGTTCTATATAGATTCACGATGTTCAAATCATGTTGCAGGCAACATTTCTCTTCTATTTGATTTGGAAAGTCCAAAGCATAGACATGAAGTACAAACATGGGATGACACAAAGCACAATGTGGAGAAGATTGGTAATGTCAAAGCTTCCAATGGTAGGACAAACATTCTAAGCAAGGTTTGATGGAGAGTGTTAATCTCCAAAAGAACAAGTTAACCTTGAATTTAGATCACCTCTATATCAAGATTAACCTTAGACTCCACCAAACTTAGAGAACTTTCACCAATTTATCAGAAAATTGATTATTCTGAAAAATTCAGCTTCTTCAGAAAAGTCTGCTGCAGATTAATCACTCATTGACTAATCAATCCTGTAAAGTTTTTTATAAAACTTTGCACAACACTTCGCCTTAAGGTTGCGCAACTTTGCCAAGTTAAATCTCTCAAAAAGATTGAGTACATACTGAGAAATGTGTGAAACACTTTACCTATGTCTGAAAGAGCTTCTCTGCAATGGCGACTTGACACCTGCAAACTTCTTAGCACTGGTTCTCCCAAAGTAAATCCCGTTTGATCAAGATCTTTTAGCCATAGATGGCTTACCTTCCAACTTAGATTTTAAGCCCTCACTTGTGTAAAACTTTACACTGTGGACTGAGCAATGATCATTTCATTGAAGATGAAATGTGCGCCAGATTTTACGACTCTTAGAAACATTCTTACATATGAATGTTCCTAATCAAAATTCTCTCAGCCTGATTTCAATTAACCTCTCAAATTCTAGCCATAGATAGATTAGCTATGGAATTAGACACGTGCAGAAGGATTTCTCAAAAGATTAAACACAGAAGGAGCAGACTGCTAAACATCGGGCGCAAGTTTCTCGATTTCTTCAGAAAATTTACATACAAGTGAGGATAGATGATTCACTCACTTTCAATGTGTCTAATGACACTAATTTCTCTCTCCCTATTCTCTAATCTTCTTCTGCTCTCTTTGCCCGACATTTTCCAACATATTTATATATGAATATATACAAGTGTATGACTAAACAAAGATATAAGTCAGTACTTATACATATGTGTACATATCTTTGGATTTTCTGAAACATGTCCTTCATTCAACCATCTGACTTTGTTTTCTTCTTGACTCCTTGATTTCATTCCTCCATAATTCTTCAATTTATGATTGTCATGCACCAACAGCTCCCCCTCAATCATTAATTGAGGTTCTTCTCTATCTTCTTTACTCCAGCCATATCCTTGAATCTTTGTAGTTTTGGTCCATCTAGACTTTTTGTCATCATATCTGCAACTTGATCTTTTGTGGGAGTGTGTATGACTTCAATCTCCTTCTCAATGACCTTCTCTCTCAGAAAATGATACTGTATTTCAATATGCTTAGTTCTAGCATGAAATACAGGATTAGCTGCCAAGTATAATGAACTCATATTGTCTCCACAAATAATAGGAGTACTCTGAATCACATCAAAAACTTTCAAAAGTGTCTTTAGCCATATTACCTCTTTTGCAGCTTCCATCATACCTTTATATTCTGCTTCTGTAGATGACAAAGCAACTGTATGTTGCTTCTTGGAACACCATGAAATCAATTTGTCTCCTACATAGCACAAGTATCCATGTGTTGATCTTCTATCATCCACATTACCTGCCCAATCTGCATCACTATATATCTTCACTCTTGTATCAGAAGTAAATCCATAGTACAACCCTTCTCTGAGTGTACCCTTGATGTACCTAAGTACTCTTTGTCCTGCAATCCAATGTTCCTTTCTAGGACAATGCATAAATTGTGAAAGCACACCAACTGCATATGATAAATCAGGCCTTGTCAATGTAGCATAGATCAAGCTACCAACCAAACTTTGATAGAGTTTCATATCTTTGAACTCTTCTCCTCCAAACCTAGACAATTTATGGTTCACTTCCAAAGGTGTAGGTGCAACCCTGCAATCTTCCATTTTAAATTTGGTTAGCAAATTTTTAAGATACCTTTCTTGGGTCACATATACTCCATGTTGAGTATAAGAGATCTCCATTCCCAAGAAGAATGATAGGTTCCCCAAATCACTGATTTTAAACTCTTTCTCCATCTTGCTTCTTGATCATTTGTATTCCCTTATCATCTGTTCCTGTAAGTATTATGTCATCAACATAAATACACACATAAATGAACCCATCTTCACTTGCTTTGACTAGCAAGCTACTATCTGCCTTTGATGCTTGAAATCCAAGATCATTCAAGAATTTTACAAAGCCTATAATTCCAAGCCCTTGGGGCCTGCTTCAACCCATACAAAGCTCTCTTGAGCTTACACACATAATTTGGACTCACTTGATCTTTGAACCCATCTGGTTGCTCCATGTAGACTTCATCTGAAATGTAACCATTCAAGAAAGCATTTTTTACATCTAATTGAGATAACTTCCAACCTTTGCAAGCAGCAATTGCTATGAGTGTCCTGATGGTTGTCATCTTTGCCACAGGACTATAAGTCTCATCATAGTCCACTCCATATGTCTGTGCATACCCTTTCACAACAAGTCTAGCTTTGTACCTAGACACACTTCCATCTGCAAATCTTTTAGTCTTGTAAACCCACTTACAACCAATGATTTTCTGACTATTAGGTTTAGGAACCAAATCCCATGTTTGATTCTCTATCAATGCATCATACTCCTCTTGCATAGCATCTTCCCAATTCTTCTTCCCTTTGGCCTCTTCATATGTAGAAGGGTCTTCATCTGCTTTTACCAAATAAGCATAATCTTTAGTAGTTAAGAATGAAGTGTCATAGCTATACCTTGTAGGTTGCCATTTGTGCCTAGATGACCTTCTAACTTCTGCACTTCTTGAAGTTTCTGGTTCATCACATTCTGGATCAAACCTTGGCCTCTCTTCAACTTCAACCTGCATTTCATTGTTCTCACTTTCATCAAGTAATTGAATCTTTGCTTTACCTTTTCTTTGATCCACTACTTCTTCATCATCTGCATGTATATTATATTTACCTGCATACCAAGTACCTTGCTCATCAAATGTAACATCCTTGGATACAATAAATTGCTTTGTGGATGGACTCCACAACCTGTATCCCATTTGCTTATCATCATAACCAATGAATACATACTTTTCTGCCTTAGGCTCCAACTTATGCCTCAATTGAGATGGCACATATGCATATGCCAAGCATCCAAATATTCTGCAATGATCTAAGGTAGGTTTCTATACCCCACCAAGCTTCATATGGTGTCATACCCTGCAAAGCTTTACAAGGCAATCTATTGACCAAGTATGTAGCTGTATTTACAGCCTCTGCCCACAAATAATTTGGACAATTCTTCTCTTTCATCATGGACCTTGCAAACTCAACAAGAGTCCTATTTCTTCTTTCTGCTACCCCATTTTGTTGAGGAGAATACCTGCAAGTAACTTCTCTCTTTATACCTGCATTCCACAAATAATCATTGAACTCATTTGAAAAATACTCTCCCCCTCCATCTGACCTTAGTCTCTTTAATTTTTGACCTGTAATCCTTTCTGCATATGCATGATAGTGTTTTAAATGTATTAAACACTTCTGACTTTTCTTTAATCACATAAATTGTGATCCACCTGGTAGCATCATCAACATATATGACATAATATCTTGAACCATTTATACTAAAGTCCTTTGAAGGACCCCACACATCTGTATGCACCAATTCAAGTCTTTCTGAATACATAAATCCATGCTTGGAATAGGATTGCTTATGAGCCTTACCTAATTGACATGCCTCACATCTGTATGTCATGTGTTGACCTGCAATGTTAGGCATCCAAGCACTGAATCATTGTTAATCATTTCTTTAATACCTCTTTCATTAAAGTGTCCACGTCTTTTGTGCCAAAGATCCAATTCTGACACCTTTTGCTCTCCATATGTGAACATAGCATGTCCAACATTTCCTTGTACCTTCAATGTGAAAAGCCTTCCTTCTTTCTTTCCTGCAATAATTTGTTTATACCCTTGACTAGGGTCTTCCACATAAACTCCATCATTGGTAAACCTTACCTCATATCCTTTTTCCACAATTTGACCTACACTGATCAAATTCTTTGGAATTGTGGGAACATAAAGAACCTTACTCAGAAGAGTGCTCCCATCCTTAGCTTTGACTGAACCAATTGACTTTACCTTATGCTTTGTATTATCACCTGTCTGAACTGTATGATTAATTGCATTATGATCTAGGTCAGTCATCAAAGCAATATTTCCACTCAAATGATTACTACATCCTGAATCAATATAAAACACTCTCATGTCCTCATGTGAGGTTTCACAAGTATTCATAATGAGAGTCGAGTCCTCTTTTTGATCTGATGCATAGTTGTAGTAGGTGCTATTATAGGATTGATTTTGGAAGCTTCTTCCTCCACCTCTTCCAAAAGAATTCCTACCACCTCTACCTCTGAAGTTTCCTCTCTGAAATCTACCACCTCTTGCTCTTTGATTAAAGTTCTGATAATTACCATTGTTTTGATTATTATGCCAACAATCATGAGATAGATGATTGGTCTTACCACATATCCAACAAGCTCTTGCATTCTCTTTGTTGTTTCTGCCTCTTCCTCTACTTCTGCCATTTCCTCTTCCTCTTATGAAGTTTGCTTGGTTTGAAGTACCTTCTTCTTCACCTGATTGTTGCTTCCCTTTGTTAACTTTCTTCTTGTCTTTAGAATACATTGCATGACCTGCACTCTTATCAACATCTCCTTTGATATCATTCTCAAAAGTTAGCATATGTCCTAACAATTGATTCAAATCAGGAGTAAAATGATCTAATGAAAGTTCTGTAGATAAAATGAAAGGCTTCCACTTCTCATCTCCTCTTAGCCCTGTGAGTATTTGTCTTACCAATTTGTCTTCTTCAATATCTTCATCCACTGCACCTAGAGAGTCTGCAATGTCCTTCATCTTTGTCACATAATCAGAGATTGATTGTGAGGCCTTCTTCTTAAAAGTAGTAAACTCTGCCCCATAGTGAAGCTTTCCTTGATTTGGTTGTATTTTGGAAATGCTCTTCCAAAGCATTCCAAATGTCACATGCACTTTCAAGTCCTCTAATGTGAGGAAGCAAATAGTCATTGACTGCCATGTAGATGATACTTCTTGCTTGAGCATCCTTCTTCATCCAATTCTTCAATCTGCAAGCTCCTCCCTAGTTGGAACACTAGGATCTCTGAATTCTGGCTTTCTCTTCATCTCCTGTGAATGTAGTCCTATCAGAATCTTTGCTCATAAGATGAGCTTCCATCCTCATAGACCATGCAGGATAGTTCTCTCTATCCAAGCTTCTTCAATTTGGAGACTATCTCCCATCCTTGCTTCACCTGTATTTCCAAATCTTTAACCTTTACAGATAATGAATGTACCTTTACTTCGAATGTTGCTCCTTCTGATCCTTTTGATACTCTTTGTATGTCTTCCTTCAATCTTTCTTCACACTTTAACCTTTTGCACCTTCGAGATGTAAAGATTTGTATTTCTGTAGTAGTTGGAGTCTCCTTCACTTCAATTTTGACACAACCTGCTCTGATACCACTGATGGAGAGTGTTAATCTCCAAAAGAACAAGTTAACCTTGAATTTAGATCACCTCTATATCAAGATTAACCTTAGACCTCCACCAAACTTAGAGAAACTTTCACCAATTTATCAGAAAATTGATTATTCTGAAAAATTCAAGCTTCTTCAGAAAGTCTGCTGCAGATTAATCACTCATTGACTAATCAATCCTGTAAAGTTTTTGATAAAACTTTGCACAACACTTCGCCTTAAGGTTGCGCAACTTTGCCAAGTTAAATCTCTCAAAAAGATTGAGTACATACTGAGAAATGTGTGAAACACTTTACCTATGTCTGAAAGAGCTTCTCTGCAATGGCGACTTTGACACCTGCAACTTCTTAGCACTGGTTCTCCCAAAGTAAATCCCGTTGATCAAGATCTTTTAGCCATAGATGGCTTACCTTCCAACTTAGATTTTAAGCCCTCACTTGTGTAAACTTTACACTGTGGACTGAGCAATGATCATTTCATTGAAGATGAAATGTGCGCCAGATTTTACGACTCTTAGAACATTCTTACATATGAATGTTCCTAATCAAAATTCTCTCAGCCTGATTTCAATTAACCTCTCAAATTCTAGCCATAGATAGATTAGCTATGGACTTAGACACGTGCAGAAGGATTTCTCAAAAGATTAAACACAGAGGAGCAGACTGCTAAACATCGGGCGCAAGTTTCTCGATTTCTTCAGAAAATTTACATACAAGTGAGGATAGATGATTCACTCACTTTCAATTGTGTCTAATGACACTAATTTCTCTCTCCCTATTCTCTAATCTTCTTCTGCTCTCTTTGCCCGACATTTTCCAACATATTTATATATGAATATATACAAGTGTATGACTAAACAAAGATATAAGTCAGCTAATGTACATATGTGTACATATCTTTGGATTTTTGAACATGTCCCTTCATTCAACCATCTGACTTTGTTTTCTTCTTGACTCCTTGATTTCATTCCTCCATAATTCTTCAATTTATGATTGTCATGCACCAACAAGGTTCTCTATGTACCCACTATCACTAAAAACCTAGTAAGTGTAGATCAAATAGTTGAAAAAGGCTTGCAAGTTAGGTTCACCCAGCATGGAGCTTTTGTGGAAGATCCATGTCAAGGCTTCAAGAAGATAGCCAGAGGTGAGAAGCATGGTAGGATCTTCACTATTGAAGTAGGAGAAACCAAACATAGCTCTTTTCACTTTTGGGTCTCGAACCCTAAGGGAGCTTGAAGTGTGGCATAAGAGAGTTGCTCATGTGAATGAAAGAACCTTGAAGGATATATGCAGAATCAAAGTGTTCTAGGATTGCCAAACATATCAAAGCAACACATGATCACAGGCGTGATGCATGTCAGATTGGGAAGGCACAAAGACAACCATTCAATTAGAAAGGCTACATCCACAACAACTTATTGGACTTAGTACATACATATGTATGGGGACCAAGTCAAGAACCTTCATTGGCAAGATCAAGGTACTATGTATCATTTATTGAAGACCATAGTAGATGGACTATCCTATACTTTATCAAGAGTAAGAATGAAGTGTTTGATTGCTTCAGAAAGTATCTAGGACATTTGGAGAATCATACAGGTAGATCACTAAAGAAGCTCAGATCTGATGAGAGGGAGAATACTTATCCAAAGAGTTTGATGAGTTCTAAAGTGCATCTTTTGCTACATGAGTGGTACCCAGCTACTTGGATTGTTTTTATCCCGAGGCGAGATCATTAGAGCCAGGTTTACATGCTTTTTCTGACTCTAACCAGGCTTGTGTCTATCACACTCGTGTGTCCACTAGTGGTTTTTACTTCATGCTTGGTAGCTCATGCATATCTTGGTTGAGCAAGAAGCAGCCTATTGTGGCCACTTCTAGTTGTGAGGCTGAGTATAGGGAACTTTCATAGTGATTGTTGAGTGTGTGTGGCTCAACGTCTTATGGCTGATTTGGGTGTTGTTCACTCTTCTGCCACCACCATCTTCATTGATAGTCAAGTGCATTGGCAGTTGCGAGGACCCAAGCCTACATGCTTGATATGCTTGATATTATGATCATTTGTAAGTCACATGTGTAGTCATGTGAACACCTCTTGTAAAAGAGTACATTTTTATCTCTTATAATTGAAAAAAGAAAAAAGGAAAAGGATGGCTTACCTCATCCATGATGTAAAGCAAAGTCGTGGCTCTAACTACCTAAAACCACGAATTTTTGAGCTGAGGGAATATCTCCTAACTTTGGGGATCACTTTTAGGTGGAGCCATTTGAATTCGAATTCAAAACTCCCTCCAAGAATAGCTATAAAAGAGCAAGAAGGAAGAGCTCATTAGCAAGCCTTGTACATGATCACTTCATGTCATTTTGTAGATATTGAAGAGATTACTCCATATATCTATCATTCTACTCCCATTTTGCGAATATTCATTGCCAATGTGGTTGTAATCATATGTGAATCTATACATTTATCATTATCTACTTCTCTATTTTGTTCTCTGCTATACTCACTTAGAGTAGTAACTTCAGAAGGTCGTATCTTGAGTTCTACTCAACCATTTTCAGTGTTTTAACATGCGTTGGATAGTGCGTACTATCTAGTTGCTGCATACCAATTTTCATTGTCAGTGGAGTTATACTTTGGGACATATCTGCATTTTACTGCTCACTGGTCTATCTCTACAGAGCCTCGAGAATGGTGGGCATGTTCTAGAAATTGATGAATCTTGTTCTCAATGCTCAGTCCATTATTTGAAGTGTTTTAACTTGGACTGGGAAGCTTGCTAAATCTATTTGCTATTTCCAAAAGGAATTAATCTAATTCCTACCAGGTTGAGAGCACTCTCTAGTTTTTCTAGCAGGTGTATGTCCAAAATAGCAAGTTTTTGGGAGCTAGTCATCTTGCAACTAGTCTGTCTTGAATTAAACTTTTGGGATACATGTTCCAAAGTACTTGGCTGATATTTTGGTGATTTAGGAAGCTCAAAGGGTCTACTAATAAACTCTGAAGTCTCAGTTGGCTGGTGTGAAGCCCGTTGTAGCAGCACCAACTCATCTTTGGATTGCATCCACCATCTCTCTCCTTAGTGGTATCAGAACATAGTCAAGCAACATGGAGATGGATTTCCATCAACAATTGACAATTGGATCGAAACAACTACCTAGCATTGTCTCTAAGGATGGAGGCTTACCTTCAAGGGAGGAATCTATATGGATTCATATCTGGAGGAAGCAATGCCAACCATGAGGAACAAAGGGCAACCATCACATGAAGAAGTGGAAGGACTTTCAAATTGGTGTTCGAAGGATGCACTTGCAAGGTCCTATATTCTAAAATCAATCTTTGATTTTCTTTTACCTCATGTCAAGGGATTCAAGACATCAAGAGAGACCTGGAATGCACTTGCTTCTTTCTCTCTTCCACACTCGAGCACGAAGAACCATTGTGGATGGAGTTCACAACCGGGCCAACTCTTCACTCATGAAGCAAAGCTTAGCAAAGGTGGTGAGTCCTCAAGAGGTAATCAAACTTTTACCTTATATTATGATAAAGCTAAGGTCAAGGACAAGTCAAAGAATAGGAAGAATGAAGACGCTAGCTCTTTCCAAGCAAACTTTGCAGGTAGAGGAAGAGCTAGAGAAGAGGTAGAGGTGGAAAGCAAGGCAGGGGGAGATTTCAATCATCTCAACCTTGCAATATATGTGGCTTATCTAATCATACTACTGAAGAATGTTTCAGGAATCCAAGGAACTCAAGAGGAAGAGGATTCAATAGATGTGGCTATGGATCAAATAGAGGCCGATACAATGGAGGCTACAACAACAACAACTACTACAACAACAACAACTATCAAAGTGGCCATAGAGGAAGAAGAGACTACAATAACTATGCAGAGGACAAAAGTCAAGAAGATTCATTATTGATTATGAATCTATCAGTGAAGAAGGGTAAGGATGATGATCACATAGTTTACATTGATTCGGGATGCTCAAACCATGTAGCAGGAAATGTGGCTTTACTTTCTGATTTGGAAGATCCTCATAACAAGCATGAAGTGCAGACAGTAGATGACACAAAGCACTCAGTGGAGAAGATAGGTAATGTGAAGACATGAGATGGGCAATATGACCGCTTAAGCAAAGTCTTGTATGTCCCTACAATTACCAAAAATTTAATAAGTGTTGGACAGATTGTTGAAAAGGATTGCAGGTTAGATTCAACCGATTTGGAGCATATGTTAAGGCAAGGCTTTAGAAAGATTCCCAAAGGAGAAAAGATAGGAAGGCTTTTCACTTTTGAAGTGGAAGACACAAAGAACATAGCTTTATTTAGCTATGGATCTCAAACTCTAACAGAGTCGGAGATATGGCACAAAAGTCTTGCTCAAATTGGTGAGAGGACACTCAAACAAATTTGCAGGGACCAAAGTGTACTTGGTTTGCCTAATATCACAAGGAAACACATGATTTATAAGTGTGAAGCTTGTCAA